>VZTR01013375.1:220216-277799 GCA_013400775.1 Chaetops frenatus | reverse complement strand
GGAGGGGAGGGGAGGGGGCGCACGCTCCCCCCCTGCTCCCCCCGCCGTGGCCGTGCGCGCGGCCGAGGCGGCCGGAAACTCGCAAGCGCTCACGGAAGCGGCTGAGAGGAGCGGGAGGCGCGTGCCCGAGCGCGCGCCCGGTTCCCCTCAGGCACCCGTGCCCCCCCCCCACCCCGCCCCTGTTCCCCCCCAGAGCCACAGAATCGCTCAGGTTTGAAAAGAGCTGTGACTGCAAACCCACCGGNATCAGGTTGGAAAAGAGCTGTGACTGAACACCACCGTGTCATCTAGATCATAGCACTAAATGTTAAAGTTCCTTAAACACCTCCAGGGACGGTGACTCCACCACCTCCCTGGGCAGTCCATTCCAGTATCTACTCACTCTTTTTGTGCAGAGTTACTCTCTGATGTTCAAGCTAAACCTCCCTAGGCTCAGCTTAAGACTGTGTCCTCTTGTCCTGTTGCTGATTGTCTGGGAAAGAAACCGACCCCCATGTGGCTACACCTTCCTTTCAGGCTGCTGGTGAGAGTGAGATGGTCCCCCCTGAGCCTCCTTTTCTCCAGGCTAGACCCAAGCTCCCTCAGCCACTCCTCACAGGACTTGTGCTCCAGCCTCTTCTCCAGCTCCATTGCCCTTCTCTGGACACACTCCAGCACCTCAGTGCCTTTGCCGAATAGAAGGGCCCAGAACTGGACACAGGATTTGAGGTAAGGCCTTACCAGTGCCGAGTACAGGGGCACAATCTCTGCCCTGATCCTGCTGGCCACACTATTCCTGACACAGGCCAGGATGCCACTGGCCTTCCTGGCCACCTGGGAACACACTGGCTCATGTTCAGCAGCTGTCGACCATCACCCCAGGTACTTTTCTGCTGAGCTGCTTTCCAGCCATTCTGCCCCAGCATGTAGAGCTGCATGGGGTTGTCACCCAAGGGCAGGACCTGGCACTTGGTCTTGTTGAACCTCATGCCAGTGGTCTCACCATTGATCCAGCCTGTCCAGATTACTCTGCAGAGCCTTCCTGCCCTCCAGCAGATCAACACTCTCACCCAACTTGATGCTGTCTGCTAATTTGCTAATGGTAGACTCAAGTCCTCATCCAGATCATCAATAAAGATCTTGAATCGAACTGGGCTCTATGCTGTCCTTGGGGGACACTACTAGTGACTAGATCCCAACTGGATGCCAGCGCAATTCACCACCACCCTCTGGGCCCACCCATCCAGCCAGTTCTTAGCCCAGGGAAGAGTGCACCTGTCCACATCATGGGCTGCCAGCTTTTCCAGGAATATACCATGGGAGGTGGTATCAAAGGACCAGCTATGTCCCCACTAACACACTGGTGCTGTGGGGGACCTGCTACCCCCAGCTCCGCAGGGCTCTATCCCTCCATGGGCATCTCCCTGTGTGCCCCACTGCTGGGGCTGCTGCCCAGACCCCCTTCCTCAGCCCCCAGTGTCGCCCCAAGACCCAACCACCTCTTCCCTTTGCAGGCACAGCGTGGCAGGTGAGGTGCTGTGGCCAGGCCGTGCTGCCCCTCAATGCACCTCAGCTTCCTGCTGTCCCTACTGTCCCCTCCCCACATAGTCCTTCAGGTTATTCCTCTAAACTTTCCTCTGCTGCCTTGTTTTTACTCCAGCCTGTGACTCCCATCCTGCTGCCTGCCCTCTCTGGCCCTGTGGCCAGCCCTTGCAGACCAAAACCAGGCACAGGGTGACTGCTGCTCCCTCATGACAAAATATCCTCACGGAAAACCCCAGCCCTGAGCCACTGGCCCCACGGGTGCTGGAAGTGGCAGAGGTGTGGCCACCAGGTGCCTAGGCTATTGAACCACCATGTTTAGAGAAGCTGTGGGCAAGCTGGGGGTTTGCACACATGGCACCAGCTCCCTGCTTTGCCACCTCTCAGAAGGGACAAAACTTGGCACCACAGGGCAGAGGACCAGGTGTGTACTTGTGCCTTGTCAGAGAAGAGGAGCAGCCATGAGCTGTGTTTCTCAATCTCATCTGCAGTGCCAGTGTGATGTCTGTTGCTGGGGGTTTTAAATGCTGGATAGGTGAACTGTGTAGTGGGTTTACCAGAAGTCAATTCAATGCAAAACCAGGACAAACTGTTTCTGGGAAAGGTGTTTCAAAGAGCTGGTGCCACCAGGGAGCAGAGAAAGAGCCAGTGGTGCTCCAGCCAGGTGAGTCCATCCCCATTTTCTGTTCACCAACCCAGCTGAATGCACTCAATCATACACCCTGAAGAATGGACTGCTCCAACTACAACCGGATAAACACTGTGCACAGAAAAGCTGCTTTTCATTTCCCAAGACCTCAAGATGGCACTACATAACAAGATTTGAAGCTCCAAAGGCGGTTCATTTTTGCAGCTGGCCTGGCACGACACCGCTGCCAGGTGCGCTGCATCGCATGGCACTGGTGAGCCATTTAGTTCAGTTCATCTCAAGTCTTGTTTTCTCAAAAAGGTTGAACTGATTTTGCTTATGCTGAGGTTCATCTAACTCCCCCAAAATTGCAAGAGATCGTGTAAGGAGCGGTTACAGCTGTACTTTGCCTTAGATTTTGTTGATTACAGTTATTCTAAAATAAACCTTTGATATTTAAAAAGAAGAAAGGTAGCTCAGGTTAAACAGCTAAAACATTGTTTCATTGACAACACATACTATGGCTTGGGCCACAGCTCTTTTTCTGCTTCTGCTGCACTTTTTCCCTCTGCCCTGCCTGCAGACAGGAGCTCCGAGGCTGCAGGACAGCATGGCCTTGGCTGCCACCCATTTTTGCCCTGGCTGTTGTGGACCTCTGCTGTGCCTTTGGCTCACACCCATTCCTGTCTGCAGTGTATGGCTGACATAATTTATGGAAATTATTTTTCCTTTTTAGAGTCCACTAGGATATGAAAATCTCCATGCACTAAATAGGTCCTTTACAACTCCTTTCAGAAGCAGAATGTTTCTTCCACTTTTGACACAAGCAAGAAATCTAAACTCAGTGTTCTTGATTCGGTCCATTCATTGGCAGTGAATGGAAATGCTTCTCACTCCAAATCACCAATAGAGGTGCAAAAGGCTTGTCTTACCATCACATCCTTCTCATTTCAAAGGATACTGAGGTAGAGGGTTCTTTTTGATAATGTTTTGACATTTGAACTCTAGCCCCATTGCACAAAATTTTAATATTTTAATGTGTGTTTAATAAAGTATCTTCTCTGCATTTTGTTATCATATGTAGATGTAAGTCAAACTAGGTAATTAAATATATATGTTTTAATTCATCTAAAAATGAACATTTTTACATTTTGCTAGAACTTCTGCATTTCCAGAAGTGATCCTGAGATCAAGGTATTCAGCCTTTGTGCTCCTTTTAGTAGTAAAGTATTTTGTATGAGAAAATATTTATGATGAATAGAACAAATGTAGCTATCTGAATGTCTCTTGTTTGACTTATGAATTCCTTTAACTGTTTCCTCATCCTTCTCTTTGCCCTTTATGTTAATGTTTGTGTTTCATCAGCTTTTTTAGCTCACACAAGTGACAAAAATCACATACATTTACCACCCCTACACGTTTCCCAGAATTGCTTGCCCCTATGCAGCAAGCCTAAAGCATCACAGCAACTGGAATTTAAGGGAATAAATTCTGGTCCTTGAAAGGCAAATGAAGTGTAACAATCAGATCTCAGCATATGGCTCCCATCAGAAACCTGGGCAACACTCCCAGCCTGAGTGATGAGGGTGCCACTGGTGGCCCTCCAGACGAGGCAGGGCTGCAGAGCTCCTTGTGTGGCTCTGATCCTGCTGCCCCTTTGGGGCAGATGCCCTGGCTGACTCTGCCAGTCCTGCTCTTGCTCACAGCTCCCTCGCAGCTCCTCAGCGCTTCCCTGAGAGCCTGTCAGCTCATGATGAGTTTGCACAGGGCATATTGAGCAGTGGCTACTTCTCTGCCAGCCAGTGTAGGCTCCCCATATAACAGACAGCTCAAGAGAGCAATTGATCTCAAACAAATGCCCCCGGTAGGCCAGATGCCTGAAGGGTGTTGAGATTACACCCAGTGTTGTGTATCTCCATCTCTTGTGCCATCACAGAGGCTTAAACCAAGGATGGATGGGAGCTGGATTCATGCTTGACTCGTACTGGTTCAGTGGCAGGGCTATGTGGACATCTCATACACATGGAACTGCTGTGGAATCTTCTGACAGCTGTTTTGCACATTCCTCCTTCCCTTCTGAGAAAAATTGGGGCACTAAGCAAACTTGGAACTTATTTGGGAGAGGGAGCAAAAGTCTGAGCTACAAAACTCCCTTCTCTCACTCACATCTACACTTTCCTTTCTTGGGAAATCTGTAGAAAATAGGATAGCAGTGATGTGCCAATTACTCCCAAAGTCCAATAGGGAGAGGCTGACTTGGAGAGTGAATTGAAATGCTCAGCAGTTTTATTCTTCATCAGCGAAAGTTTGCCTGACAATGAGTGAAACCCAGCAAGAATAATTACTTTTCTTATAATTAAGGCTCAGATGCAAATTCCTTAGATTTCAGCTTCCAGGTTGGTTACCCCGGCACTGGACTCCTTGCACACAGCATTGCAATTGATTGCCCATGGCCCAGGGTCCATTGAGGCTAACAAGTGACGTGCAGATCAAGAAAGGTTTGTGCTTGTGGCTGTGTGGTATGGCAGAGTCACAATGCACACGATTTCATCTGGAGCAGTCAATGCTGTTGCACTGGTAGCATGAAAAGACAATATTTATTGTGGAAACACAGATGCACACGTGTTTTCAGTCTACACACAGCTGTAAAGACAGCAACACAAAAGTATTTTTTACAGGCCACAGCCATTTTTGGGAGTAATTTATAACAAAATAATCTTTCAGCATTAAACACTCGCTGACAATTTCTAAAGGACCACTGTGCTCTGACAGTGCAGAAGGAGAGAAAGTGTGTTTTGTACAAATATGACATAAAGCACAAGTACTGCTGGGGAGAAAAGAAGGCAAAGAAGGTGGGTGTGCTCTGGGGCTTTGCAGCTGCATGCACTAATGGATATTCTCCCAAGGAAAGGGAGAGTATATGCAAAAAATGAATGTGGAGGGGGACAGATGTTACATGAGACAGTAAAGCATCCAGTGCTTTTCACTGTACAGAGTATTGCATCGCAATTTCCAGCCTATGCAAACTGAGCAACTGATTTTAAAGCAGATGTAAGAGAAGGCAGGAGGTGCATCCATACCCCTGTGATGGACCTGGCCATTCAGTAGCACAGACAAAGCTCTGAACTGATGCTGACTTTCTGAGGACGATGAAGATAATAAAGAGGTGTTATCCTGAAATCCAATGACAAAGGCGTGCCAGTCCTCCATTTCAGCCGCTGCTTCTGAGATAGATGGAGGCTTAACTTCTAACTCCCATACAGAGCAGTCTGTCATTTCATAGCCTCTCAGGATCAGCTAGAACTGCTTACTCATCAGGATATGGACAAAACCCTACAGGTTTAGTATCTGCCACAGAGAACAAGATTCACTGGACTCCCTGGGCACTTTATTACAGAACTGGGTCTAAATTCACAGTTAACTCAGAACAAAGTAACCGGTAATAGAAATGGTTTTTCAACATCATCCCACTTAAAGTTAATGATCTGCAGCTCAGGTCTGCCCTTACTGCTCTTGGACATTCATCATTGCTAATAGTAATAAATCTTCCTGGCCAAATACTGGCTTTACAAGCAGGCAGATTGCATGCTCAATTAGCCCAAAGAAATTGGTCACTTTGCTTAACCCCCGCTGTTTGAAATGTGGAGCCCCACTGCTGCACCATCGTGCTGGAGCAGCATCATGTCTCTTCCACTGATGTAGCAGCCAGGGAGGGGAAATCCTCTGCCCCGAGCCAGGGATTCAGCCTTTCCCACCACACATCTTCTTGTGTGGAGAAGAGGATCTTCCCAGCTCACGGGCTGCTGCAGCACAGTTTGCCTGCTCTGGCCAGTGTAGCCATTACTTAAAGAGCTCTGAGTGCTTTGGTTACATTCTGGGCCAGATAACAGCCCATTTCTGAATTATCAAATATCACTTCTCCCAGAAGCAGAGGGGATGTTTCGAGGGCAGAAGTGTGGGAACAGGTAAGTGCAAGCAGCTTTTTGACACTTTAATAGTGTGCTGTGTTTTCTAAGGGTAGCCAGAAAAATAAATCTTCTGGCTTTTTGAGCATACTGCAGAAAACCCAGCCTAGCCCACTGTCTGAGCTCCATGCAGACTAGGAAAAAGTCTTGACTTTCCCTTCAGTCCATGAAAAAAGCCTCCTGAAAGTCATTGTTTTCTTCCCATTATAGCTTCACTTTGACTTCCTCATTAAGCTGAATTTCTTCTCACTTTGCTCGAGGCCTGTTAAATGATTTCTCATTTTGGTTACTTTCTTCTGAGAATTTAGACAAGATTCTTCACACAGTGTCTTCTCATTGCAGAGACATCCTAGCTTATATACCCCAGGCTTCCGGGGGCCCCCACTCCTTATCCAGAGATAAATGATGAATTGTGTTCTCTCTAAACCCCTTCTCCCCAGGCTGTTTCCTTTGCCCCTATCTCTGTCCCCTCTGACTTGGTGAAGGTGTGACTTAGGCTCAGCCCTGCAGTGCCAGCTCAGGTACAACCTGTCGGCCTGCCTCTTCTGTGCTGCTTTCCCTGCCTTGGGATCGACAGATGCTGGCCCTGCAGAAGCACAGTTGTTGTTGTTATCCCATCTTATGGCAAGTCCCTCATGTGCCAGATGTCAGCAAAACTGCTTTGGGCTGAACCTCTAAAGGTCACATAAGCTTTAAAGAGCATCTTGTGTTTTCGTGTGACAGATTGTCACACAGAAGGGAGAATTGAAATGAATTGGTGACCAGGGAGGGGCTTAGACATGCTGTAAATACCTGGTACCTCTCCAAACAATGGTGACTGTTTTCTTGTCTATTAAGCCCTTTCATCACCTACTTCATGGTTTGTGGGCCTGGGCATGCTCAAAAACTTTCTGTTATTTCAAGAGGTAGAAAATGCTATGATTGGTATAATTCGCGTTCAATAAAGTACCAGGCATGGCAAATACAATATGAATGGGATAGTGGCCTGGCACTGTGGTATACCTGGGACCCTGCATGCCATGAATGGGACCATGCATTGGCCCTGCACACGAGGGAGAAGGAGTTGGTGCTTCTCAGTAACACACCGGTTGGAAACCTTTTCCTTTCAAAGAGGAATGGGATTTCATCTGCTACCTGTGGAGGAAAAAACCTGTCAGATGAGACAGAGTGGAAGTGAAAGCTGAAATGAGAAACCAAACCAGAGTAAATTCTGTCACGGTGAAAAGGGAAGAGAAGTGGAAATTAGGGGATAATTCCTGGAAATATCCTCAGCTTTGGCCCTGAGTGCCTACATTTTGACTCAGAGGTGGCTGTTGAGGGTGGTATATTCTGTATCACTCTGATGTTAAATACCCCATTTCTATCTGCACAGCCTGCTGGTTCCTATCACACGGAAAATACTATTTAGACTGATTGCACAACTTGAAGAAAATAAATCTTACCCCTCAAAAAGCTAGCAAATGCTAATTTGGTGAATAATTTTGGTTGTGGAAGAAAGAGAGGAGCCTGTTTGTGGTGTTTGGTTTCAGGGTCGATCACTCACTCACAGTCTTGGTTAAACAAAAGTCCATGTACATTCAGCAGCTCCATTTCTTAGCATGTCTATTTAGTATAAATTCAGGTCGCAGGAGTTAGAGGATGGAGGGAGAGGTTGTTTAGAAAAGAAAAATACACTGAAAACACTTAAAAAGTAGCGCAGGTTGATCTGAAGCAAAATGTAGGCAAAAAAGAGGGTGGGTGGAAGAAAAGAATGATTACCATTAGCCCTCTTTGGTTTCCATAACAGGCGTGTGCTATCTATTACTAATTTAGCTGATGAGAGAGCCACAATTTCTTTAAAACATGCCAGGACTCCGGTCTGTCTCTCAGCCTGGAATATCCAAACAACAAATTGGGTTCCAGCTGGGATGTGTTTATCAGCTTAAAAAGAACTGATTTTCTCTTCCACGGTCAGAAAGAAAGCGTTTTCTGACAACATGAACCAAGATCACTGCTCTCTCCCAAACTCCCTGCAAATGGGCAATTTTGGCTATTGGATTGTCCAGATACTGATTCTGGCTCTGCAGCTTGAACTCTGCCTTGTTTCTGGCAGCCTATCGCCATTGTCCATCCCCATCCTCATCATCCATCCCACCAGCAGGGTCCATCAGCACCTTTTATCCACCTCTCACATCTCCTGCAGAACTAATTACACGTTGACCTCTCTGCCCAGAGGCACTGGCTTAAGTGAAAATGAGTCTAAGCTGCTTTGAATCGGAAACAGGCAAGCAGGAACTCTTGGTCCAGATAACTGGGTTTAGCCTTTTGTGTGTGCTTGTTCTTGCCCATTGTCTTTCAGGTTGATTTTTATGGACTGCTAACTATTAGAGCACAGTGATTTGTACAATACTTCCATTAGCCTTGCTATTATGTGTAGGTAAGAATGAGATACTGTATCTAATAACAAGTATTTATTTATCCAATGATACAATGTATTTACTTGTGTGGCTATATAACATACAATTTAATTTGTTCTATGAAAATAGTGAGCCTTCCTTACTAGATTTGTGTCAAAGCATCTGAACATAAATTGGAATTCAAATAAAAAATCACATTACTTTAAAGTATTCTTATTTAACTATTGATAAAATAGCTCAGATGAGCACAGTGTAAATGACAGTAAAATTGGCATTTACAACAGCCCTATTAGACAAAAGGGAATTGGACTGAGAGAAGCAAATCGATTTTTTTTTCTACACTGTGCTTGAAGCAAAAACTGTGCGTAGAGAGGAACCTACTAATTTAGAAAACCTTAGTCAGTTAATTGGGGTACAAATGTTTGCTTTCTCCCTCTGTCTCTCCCTCGGGGGGTAATCTCCCTGGGGTGTAGGTGAGGGCTGTGGTGGGATGTGGCCTCTAGCCCTCCCGATGACCCTGTCTGACCTGGTGTCCCTTCTTTGGGATGATGTCCCTCAGTCCCACCGAAGTGACCCTCACATGCCACTGCTGGGAACACGCTCAGCAGCATTTTCAGCCCTGCCTGGGGCTCCTGATGCTGCACCTGCCTTGTCGGGTGCTCTCAGGCAGCTCCAGTGAGCCACTGCTGAGGGCTGGAGAAATGGCCCTGGGATGTCTGCATGAAAATCTGCACGAGAAATCAGTACCCAAAAAGCAGTTCCCCACCTCAATTTATATGTAAAGCATCCNTTTTTTTTTTTTTTTTTTTTTTGGACAGCCCCTGATCATATCATACAGCTGTGGAAATGCTTGTTTCCCTCCCATTCTGCAGTTCCCCCAAGCCCCAAGGGTACAAAGGCTTTGTGTTTCCAAGCCCCCAGCCACAGCCTGGCAGTGAGGTGCTCCATGGGTTCCCAGCCATGGCTTGTACCTGCTGTGGGTAAGGAGCCATGGGATTCACAGCACCAGCCTGGCTGGGCAGCAGCAAGCTGGGAGCTGGCTCTGTGTGCAGGAAAAGTGGAGGCTACTGACTGCAGATCCCCTTGGCAAGATAACTATTGATTGCACCCCTTTCCCCCCTCCCTTAACTGGTAAGGTTTGACATAAATGAGTTGCCATGCAGAGCTATATACAAAAGGATATTATACAATGGGGAAAAGGCAAAGCCAAGCATTTGGCTGAGTTTAGGCTGTTCTGTGCCTTTCCAAGCACGATAAAGTTAACAGAATTATCTCTGTGTGTGCTAGTGCTTGTAGAAGGCTAATGGTGTCAAAATGGCAAAAGAAAATGAGAACAGGTTTGGGAAGGCAGCAGAGTGTTATCCCTAGATGAGAAGATTTGTGGTTTAATTTCACCCTGGAAAGACTCTGCTCTGAATGGAGAGTAAGTTATTCTGGGAGAGGAACTCTACTGCCCATTTCTATCTGTAGGAAGAGATTAAGAAGAACAGTGGGAAGGATGCTGCTGTATCTGGATACAGCACATTGAGAGCTGACATTGCTTAGCAGAGAATATTTCCTTACTTTCATTTAGCTCTGTGGCACGTGTGATCTCTAGCCCTATGCCCATCACACCTGTCTCAATCTTCCAAATACATTTAGCTCTTTTAGGAGCATAACACGTGAAACCAATTTAAAGATCCAGTTTGGTTTAATTCATGGATGCATTTAGCAGAGAAGGAACTAATTGGACACTGCCTATCCAGGTTTCTTGCCTCAGTTTGGAGTTTCTGCCGAACCTCATCTGGATGAATCTTGATTTCTGCAAAATGGAAATGCAGTAGGAACTTTGTAGTTTGCAAAGCTATAGTCAGGTTTGAGCTTGCTCCTGATGTGTCCCACCACTGATTCCCATGGTGGACATGAGACCTGCCCTGAGTTACAGCAGGTTTTGTGTTCCTAAGCTCTGAATTTCATCCTCCTCTCATTCTCTGGGCTTGCCTTCTCTGTCACTTTGATCATGGCTACATCAACTACATGTCCAACAAGAAGGTGGGATAAATATCCCAAAGCTGCTTTTGTCTTTGAGGCTTGGCAACTCTTATGGTAACCGTGATTTGAGAGGAACAGGAGGGATCATGAACTGTGGAGTGAGAAAACAATGCAACACAGTACCACTTCAGTGCCAAATTTCCATGAGTTGGCTGACACAAACATCTCAGCAAGGCAGAAGCGTGGGAGCCACGGGAACCTGAAAATGCAAGAGAAAGCACCATGCTACAGCACCAACTCCTGGTGAACAGACACAAGCTGTTTCTGTAAGCACAATGCCAAAGCTCTATTAGAGTGTGCCAACCCCAGTTTGTGAGGAATAACCTCAGATTAAACAGCTGCACAGGCCAGATAACCTGGGGTTGGCTTCATCTGCAGAGGGCGGTGGGCTGCGTACCAGCTACTTAACCAAGTTAGAATTTGGGTGATGGTGTCTACTTTGTTAGGCAAGTTCACATGATCTACCCCAGGTCAGACACCTTGAGGGAGGAAGTCTGTTTTTTCCCAGCACTGATTTCAGTGTGCAGGATCCCAGTTTGTTAAGGACATGTCACTTAGTATGGGCTGCTGTGCAGCCATGGGCTATCAGTGCTCCAGAGCAGTGCCTGCCATGCCTACATTTGGGATGATAGCACAGCTGCCAGAAATCCTGGTAGTAGTGTTCTTTGATCACTCCTTTCCCCATCATTTCTCTCATGTCATCTCTGTGAGGAGGTATCTCAGGTGATGAAAGGTTTCTAGGGAGAGGCAGTGTTTCTGATCTGAACAAAGAATACAGTTGGAAAACCCAGGCAGGCTTTGGTGAAGCTCTCCTCCATGCTCTGTGCAGTGTGGGGCAGGGGTGGCTGCTGAGGGGTTTGTGGGAGACCAGCGGTTCCAAAACTCCTCCATCAGCTTTTGCCACAGCAAAAGTGTCTAACAGAGGATATCACCTTTCCCTGCAGATGTGGTCTTGCTTTTGGGATGGAAGACTGGTTTTGCATGGCAAAGTCTTGGTAATGGGGGGCTACAAGGATGGTTTCTCTGAGAAGGTGCCAGAAGCTTCCCTTATGTCTGATGGAGACAACGCCAGTCGACTCCAAGATGGACGTGCCTCTGGCCAAAGCTGAGCCCATCAGCAAAGGCTGGTAGTGCCTCTGGGATTACATATTTAATAGCTGTAGAAAAACAGGTGTTACTGCTACAGGGAAGAAAAACTACTACGGAAAAAGGTTTGGTTAATCATTAGATTTTCCTGTAGCTACCTGCAAATAAAATCAAACTCTTGGACTCCTGTTTAAGATGGGCTTAATGCAAGAAATATTGGAGTGCCATGCCCAGAAGTATGTAGGGTGACACAGGTATCTGGGGTTTTGGAACACTACCATGAGAAGCTATGTGTGTACCTTGAGTTACTCTGGTAATTCTCTTGGAGTGTGCCACCCTGCTGGGACAGCAGCACGATTTCTCTCCCCAGCCTGAGACTGCTTCTGGGAAATCAAGATTGTTATTTTTTTTCCTCCTTTTAAATCTTCTGAACAAGAACTTATGTGCAGCCTAAGCAAAAAGTCCTGAGGCTGCAAATAGAAGGGAAAGGAAATATAACAACCATATATATTTAATAGCAGGTTGTAAATGACTGGTGATGTGTCAGCTGGAGGTCCTCAGCAGTGGAAGACTTGATCTCAGGGTGGTAGCTGCCACCCATTATCTGCAATGAAACAAATGGAAAGACTTCTGTGTCTTTGCTTGATGTCTTTTTTATGTCCCAGGTCTTGAGATTTCCCTTGTTCCCATGAAGCAGACTGTGCTGACAAAAAGGAAAAATGGATTGCAGCTGGCTTCAGTGTGGGAGTCGCTGCTAGTGCAGCCTGCATGCTCCCAGACTGCTCTCTGGGGCCTGGCTTCTGCTCCCCTGCTCTCATTGCAGCCAGAACAGACACAGCCAAGCTCCTTCCCCCCTTGCTCCTTCCTAATTCCTTGTGTGGACGGTCCTGTCCCAAGGGGATAGCACTGGCCAACTGCTTCAACCAAATGTGGGTGCTGCTGATAGCATCTGCTGTAACCTTGGTCAGACCAGGTCATATCTGTGCCCTTTATCTGCCTTCCTATCTTTGACCTTCTCCACATGGATTTGTGCTCATAAAGAAAACAGCAATTTCTTACTGTGATTTCTTTTTTTCTGTGCAGTCTGTGAAGTCACACAATTTCTAACCAAGTCAGGAAAAAGATATAGTTCAGATCAGTCTAGATTGTTTAGCTGATACAGACCCCGTGGAGTTATTTCACCCTTTCTAAAATATTCTGTTTACATCCAATGCAACAGCAAAAAATTCTGTTTTGAAGAAAAAGCAAAATACTTTGATGCCTTGCTCTGTCACTGTGAATGCTTTATGAGGGATATACTTCTTGGGACTTCAAATGGTTTGTCTCTTGAGTGCTGATTTTGGGCTGGTGTCCATCCAGTGCAGCTCCCTGGCTCGGCAGCCAGCACCCACTCCCCACAGCACCAGGTGCTCTTCCCGTGAGCAGCCAGGACAGGGGTCTGCCTGTGGGAGTTCTGGGGGCTGTGGGTTACCCAGCGTGCTGCCCCTGCACAGCCCTGCTGCAATGCATTATCAGGGCAGAGCTGAAGATGGCAGCAGGAATTTGGTTTCTCTTCCTGTATTTTGTCTCCTTGGGAAGCGCAGTGCAGGGCTGCTGCAAACGAGGCTCTGATATGGGTTTAATGACATTGCTCCTGGGGTCACTGCAGAGAAAGAAACTTTTCTTCCCTTGCATTTAACCCTATTTCATGCACAAAGGACACTGAAGAAACCCAGAAATCTGCATGTGGGTCTTGAACTAAGGTGACTGCTTTCCATAAGTATCCTGCATTTGATGTGAGGACACAGGCTGGACCCCCAGACCCATGAGCTGCCTGCACTCCTGTGCTCCTGGACAGACTGACATCTCCATGCTGTCTCAAATGGATTTTAGGAATGGGCACCATGCAGGATTGCAGTGCACAGCTAGAAAAAGAAAAAAAATTCAAGACAAAGCTGCATTTGCATGCTGGATGCCTTGCATCCCCACAGAGCTGACGGCTGAGGAGCTGGCAGCAGGTGGCTGGGGAGGGGGCACTGCCAGGGGTACTGGGGACTGGGGCTTTTCCTGCTCTACCAAGAGGGAATCACGGCATAAGATCTGCTTCTATTGTAGTAGTAGGCAAAGGAGGGATGCCTGGTGCTTTGCCAAGTTTGCAGTCGTGAGCACTTGACTCTAAAGCCAGCAAGAGAGAGGCCAAGGAAAACAGCAGGAACTTTATCCTACATCTTAATTTACTGATGTTTCCTTAATCCTCTCACAGACCTCATCTGTTTGAGAAATCAGGTTCATATGTCACCTGTAAGGTCTCCTTCCAGACAAATAGCACCACAGTATCTGCAATTTTCATAAGTGTGTTGCACTTTGAAGACGAAGATACATGGGACACTTCAGCACAGATTGCTTTTAAGTGCTGCAGGATTTGCCTCATCAACATGAAGGTCTATTCACAGTACAGTGTATGCTGGTATTAGTTTCAAGTTGCTCAGATGCATCAAAAGCAGAAGAGCCCATTGCTCCAGGCAGGCACTGTCAGCTGATCCATTGCCCAGATCCTCATTTAGAAGGCAGAAATTGAGAGGAGGCCTCAAAAAAGGAAGGGGGAAAAAAAAGCAGCTGTGTAAACTTTATATAATTTCCTGGGTTTCATTCATTTTACTGTAATTTTACACATGTCTTCACATTAAGAGCTTATATTGTCAGAGGAGCACTCAGGATAAGTAATGTCACTCAACGAGTTGCAAATGGAAGCCATGTCGGCTGGCATTGCAAAATGGATCTATAACTGGCTTTTTGTCCCTCAGTTTGACATGATTTAATTCGATTTCTGTGATTTATGGCTGGGAGGAGGATGCTTGCTGTTCCCCCATTCCCTCCACGCACCCAGGCTTGATGTCTTCTCCTCTTCTGAATATCCTGGCTTTTGGAGGTAATGAGTGTCTGAAAGGCCAGTGCATGTATTTCCTGCCTGAACTGATTTGTAAAGCAGTAACTGGGAGAGAGAATTTTTTTACCTGTCCTTGCTGACATCCCAGGATAACACGTATCACTCATGCCAACCCTGGATTTGGAGATCATGGCAAAACTGCATTTGTAAGAAAAATGAGTGAGGTCTTTGGAGTGAGTTATGGAGACCTGCAAGAATTTACTGCCACAACACGGAGCTGGCAGTGACAGCAGCAGCACCCAGTGCCACTCCAGGCTGCTGCTGCTTGGAAGCCTCCTCTCTGCATGTTTATTTACTCACTTAGCTCTGACACAAGACCTGCCATGTCGGTGAGTTTCCGTGGGCTTCAGTGGGATCAAAGCTGTGATGTATGACAATAAACCATCTGTAAAATCTCACAAGCTGCTCCCTGGGCAAAGAAAGAACCATCGCTGATTTAGCAAGATGTGTTGCAGCCCAGTATCAAATACAATTAAATTCAAGATAATCATGCACGTTTAGCAGAGGGCAAACACATTCACTTTTGTGGACTCAGTGTGTTAAGGTCCCCGCAGCCAGCTGAGGTACTTCTGCTCTTGCTGCCAGTGCAGAGGCTGCAGCCTCGATACACCATGTGCAAGTGTAAGCTGGGGCTCTTTGCACCTCACCTCGACTAGAGGCCAGAGCATCAATGTATGAAATCCATTTGCTTTCACATCACCTCTTCCCCTGTGCCCGTGCCGGCCACTGCAATTTCCTCTACGCGTGCACACAGGTGGAGCGCTGCTCCTCCAGACTGACCCCAGCTGACAGCACTGGCAGGGCAAATCCACGCTGCCAGTCTGGCACCTCCCTCCCTGCTCACCACGTGCAGTGCTCTCCCTCTCTTGTGCTGTGACAGGGTGTGGGTATGAGCCGCTGGCCAGCTGCCGGTCCCAGCAATGGTGGTTTTGCCATGCAAGGAGCTCCCGGAATTGCTGGGGTGGAAGGCACCCTATGAAAGGAGAGACAATCATCCCCCATCTTGCTCATCCCACAGACACTGCTGATGCTAGCTCTGTCAACAGCCCCAGGTAAGCTCCTTGCCAGTCAGGATTTTAGGAAGAAAACATTTAGGGCTACCACTGTGCACCCTGTACCTAGGCCACCTGCCAGGCCCCTACACTATGCACCTGTAAAACCTGGGCAAAATTTACTGCTGGCTGTGGCAGTCGTAGGACACAGAGACTCCTGCCATGACCCTGGTGGGTCATTCATAGCTTCCTGGTACCCTCTTTCCTTGCTGCATTATGCTTGAGTCATGAATATATGTATTAACTACAGAATAGTCTTAAGCAAACATTTATCTTGCGGAGCAATGGCTGTTGTTAAAGACACTGGGGATGGATGTCTAGGAAAACAAGCCCATTCGAGCACAGCCCTGGAAATGAGGACGTCCTCACAATAATTTTTTCCTTGGGTTAACAGTTTCAAAATAAGCAGGTGAAATGGTCTGAGGTGATTAAAGCAATAGAGAAGATTAGTTTTGTTATATGTAATCACCTTTGCTTCTCTTTTATGTGTGGAGTGATTTTCTCAGCAGGATGTGTTATCTATTTTAGGTAATGCTAGTCTTTTTGTNATGTAAATCAGCTTTTTAATCTTTTTGTGTCAATTTGATAGACTGTAATAGCAAGTCTGTTTGGTAGTAGATTCCCCCCTTCCCCAAGCACTTCTTTGCCTTTAATTGCCTTAATTGTTCTAATTTGAATAAATCTGGGATCACACCTTGGCTTGTGGAAATTTCCTGCAGATCTACGGTGTTCTGCATGGAGCCACTCCTTCAGATTTCTCCGTCAGGTCTCTTGTGTGGGGTGGCAGGGGTGGGGGAAAGGTGGGGTAACCCATGTGGTGCCTGATCTTGGCAACAAGAGGCTACAAGTGCTCCTCTAGGCTGGGCTACATCTTCATCTCAGCTCTGTTTCACTCCGGCTCCTACAGCAACTGGACACTTCATCCTGCTCCCTGACTGCCCCCATCTTCTCAAAGAGATGAAGTTTTGGGCTAAATGAAGCAAACCTCAACACACACGTGCTTTTTTTTACTGTTGCAACTTCTAGCAGTACATGGAGTGCTGAAGCACTCGTTTCTGCAGGATTTCCTCTCCCTGTGCCTCGGAGGAAGGCATGGATTTAAAGGGCTTATTTTAAGTGACACAAAGCAGTAGTGGCCTTTTTCAACGGTGCTTAGCTCTGCTGCCCCCAGCACTCTCCTGATTTTGGAGGGAGGATGCTCTCAGGGGACATTCCTGTCTGAACCCTTGTGCTGCACATTGCCTCGGAAAATTGCAGACCTTGAGCTGTCGCTCCACTTTGGATCACAGACAGAAAGAAGGGAAAGGTGTAATTTGGCATCCTTGTGCATTTCATTGGTGAGCTGAGATAATTTTACCCTGGCAAAAATACGTATCTCCATCAATCCTTAGGCCTTGGTGGGGCATCCTCACTGAAAGATGCAACAAGGAGATAATGCCTCCATCAGTACGGGATCTGTTCACGGTGGCGTGTGAGCTGATACAGCCTGTCAGGTACATGACAGGGTGGAGAAGAGCCTGAGAAATTATTTCTTATAGATCACTCGGAAAACAGTCCCCAGAGCAGCCCAGATGAGAAGAGTTCCCTGGGGAGCACTGGGAAATGAGCATTGATCTGTCAGGGGTGTCTTCAGGAGGTGGAGACGGCTGTGGGCCTCCTCCTGCGCTCCCTGGCCCAGACAGAGGCACCTGCTGATGGTGACAGGTCCCTGCATGTGGGGTATCACCTGCACTGTGAAGCTCCAAAATCAGTGAGGAGGTAGAGAGAGGGGCTTTATTTTCAAGGATATTGTTCCCAGAAGGCACAAGGCAGCACGGAGGAGTCAGTCCTCCTCAGTCAGTCTGTCCAAGCCGAAAGCTGCTGGGACTGGGGAGAAGTGCTCTTTGGATTAAGCTGCCACGGGGGCACTCGCCAGCTCTGGGGTCACTGCCTGCTTGCATAGAGTAGTTACATGTTACCGGGAAGTAAAGAAGGAAAACGCTAGATGATTACTGTGGAGAAAAAAAGGTTGCAGTAGAGAAAGGAATTAAGAGAAAAATAACAAGTTGACCATTATTAGGGAGGGAGATGCAAAGAGATAACGGGGGGAACAAACATCCAGTACAGTATATTAGACTTGGGTGCGGATGTAAGTATAAAATGCTCCACAAGTCCTGTAATTGAGAAAATCCATCAAATGTCCTGACAGCTGTTCCAGCATTTCCAGAAGCGATAAAACTTGAATTTATTTCACTTCTGGAAAGGGGGCAGTATCACCTTCTGGCGGCTCTAATGAAATGCCATAAAATTTGAGGAAAAACTGTGCTGTAAAGTAATAAAAAAGGGCAGTCGGCAGCGAGTTGTTGCTGAAACACTGTCGTGGGGGACGTGGCGGGGCGGACCTGCTCCCCCTGGTCACAGCACCCAAGCTGCGGGGATGCTCTGGGCCCCGGCCCCCTTCCCTGCAGCCACGGTGCTTGCAAGGGGCCTCAGCAGAGCTGAGCGCGGCTGAGTCTTGGCCCTGGTCAGGAGGCACGGAGGTTACGGAATAACCATTAACATGTGAAAGGCTCAGGCAGGGCTGCAGAGGGGCTGGGAGAGGCTGGTGTGGCATCTACCCACCCACCGCTGGCCAGCCCCAGCACCTGGGCCGATTCAGAGCCGAGGAGGGCTGCAGAGTGCAAGCACTGAGGAAATTTTCTTAATTCGGGTTTTTTATTAACTGTGTCACTTGGTGACAGGAGAGAAGGTCATTGCTGTGTACCTCCTATGGTAGCTGCTAGGCAATAAGCTTGTTTTCCTATTTAATTCGTTAATTGAAACTAAATTTGTAATACAACGTTTAAGTTATTTGAAGGCTCTTGGACTCTGTAATTTAACCCTAATTTGTTGGCAGGAGAGCACACCTTTTGCATACATTTTTCTTTTTGGCTCACCATTATCTCTCACGTAATTGCTGAGATGGTTTTCTTCCATTGCCTAATTTCGTGTAAATGCCGCAGGCGCCTTGGGAGCCGGTGTTACTACCCCCAGCTGGCAAATATTAGGGATCTAGGTAACATATTTAAACAAGAGTGGGAGGAGACGTCTAAAAATAGAAGGGAAGGAAGAGCAGTGCTGGCTGTGCACAGGGACCCCTCTCCTCACCACTGTCAGAGGTTGGGCACAGGGGTGACCGGTCACACCTTGTCTTACCTGAGTGACACAAGGGGAAAGTGGCCGGGAAGGCAGAGCAAGAGCCATCAATTTGCTCCCAGTTAAAGGTTAGCAATGTAAAATCCTCCATGCTAGATGGAAAGCTTTGGATGAGGCCATAAGGATGGCCTGGCTAACGTCTCCTGGTCGTTACAAGCAGTAAAGCACTGTGTACCGCTGGTTTCTGCTCTGTGAGACCCTGTGCCCAGGCACTGTGACCATGGTCAGTGCTGGGATTCCACCAGCACCTCCCACTCTCAGACTCATCCTGTGCCTGATGGACCTCTTTGGGGGTAATTGGGACAACTGCATGGGATGAGAAGTCTGTACTTTGGTCAGGCTTTGGTTCCCAGTAGCTCGGCTGGAGGATGAATTGTGGGAGTCGTGTGGAAGTAGGAGTCTGCTGGAGGGGGCTCGGGCTGAGGGAAGCACCTCGTTACCATTGTGCAGGAGGTGCAGCTGCTCGTGCTGTGCAGCACACTGAGCCCTTTACACCACACACCAGAAAATAACAAAAGACAAAAAAGGTGATCTGTGAAAGGATTATGAAATTCCTAAGTGGGCTTGTCCTTTCACACACGCTGGTGTATATTGGCCAAATTATAGAGGCTGAGCTCTGCTGATAACCTGTGTTCTTTATTCTGGGTTCTCAGCCCAAGTCCCTGCTGCTTACAGAGATGTTGAAATGAGCAAGGGAATGATTGTCTGCAGCCCATCATGAGAATTCAGAGCCTTTTTCTCCCACCAGGTGCTTGTGGTCTCTGTTCTCTCGCTTGGCAATGCGTGCAGTGGGAGCCAGAGCCATCCTGTGGTGTCCGACCAGGTGCTGCAGACATTTCCTAGACTGCTTGTTGAAAAGAGCTTTCTCCACAATGAGTACTCTGGAGCAGCCCAGGGCTTCCAGTAGGAATTGCCTGATTGGCAGGGAGAAGATTTCCCAAAGCTTAGGTGGCAGTGTATTAGAGGCTGATGCTAAAATACCCTCTAGAAGGGCAGAGGGAAGTGTCCCTTCACAAGGAACAGTGCTGGCACTGCACAGGGGGGAAGCCCAGCTCCTGCCCATTCGTGGGAAGGATCCTTCTGATAAACCCGAAGTCCAGATTTCTACATGAGGGTTCCCATGGCAACCAGGCTGCATAGATTAAATATTTAAAAATATGGAAGTGATGCTGGCGTGCGACAGGAATGCAAGAACTTTAGGGCAAGTGGTGTCTCTCTGTTCCATCCACATGGACGGGTTGTGGCCCACGCTGTTGTCCTGCAGCCCAGCCACTGCCATCTCACCTGGCAAGGCTTCTCCAGGCTGGGAGCAGCCACCCTGCCCATCAGCCTGCCCGTCAGCATTGCTGCCCAGAGCCTCCGTGGGACATCCTCTCTCTCCAAATGATTTTCCTCACCAAAAACTTCAGGACGTGAGGCCGGCCCCTTTTGGCAGTTGCTTCCTTTGCTACCAGTGCTCTTTAGAAAAGAAAGGTGGGAAATGCAATTTAAGTGCTGAACAAACCTCCCCCAGGCTTCTGCCCAGTGAAACATCATTTGTGGAGAACTTCAAAGTGGTTGCCAATAATGGGGGGGGGGGAGCAGGGGGGAGAAAGGGGAGCAAAGCAAAGAACACTGCTGATTTGCCTTCATTGTACAGCTGCTGGAAAGCGCTGGCTAGTGAAGAGCAAATGCTCTGTGGGAAGTGATCAGTTTAATGATACTTTGATGGAAAATTTCTAATCCACTAGAAAGGAGTAATCTGCTTTGACCTTGTTTTGTTTCTGACATACAGTTTCACACAAAGCACGGGGCTTAGGTGGCTCTGGCCCTGCTCACTGTGCTAAGATTGTTCTGCCAACTCCAGCAGTAGCCATGCTCTGGTAAACCAAAAAACGCCACTTACAGCAACACAGGATCTTCACTGGGAGTTGCATATTTCAAGCTCAGGGTATTCATGTCTTTTCCCACCAGTCAATGTTAATTTATTGATCAGCAATTGAGTAATAGTGGCAATACTAAAGGAAGGGGGGGCCAGCACTGGGGCATCCACAGGGAGGTACAGATGGCCTTTCCAGACACAGCAGAGGTTTAATGGCACCACAGTGTCAGCTCCCATCTTTGGAAAAGAGATATCTCATCTCTGAAATGACTGGAAAGTTAGGGAAGTTGAGTTTTTAATGGCACCCACCATACCTATATCCACTTTTAACATTTCAGCCTTGTCTCTAAGGTAAAGAAGAGAGAGGCTCATTAGAGCCCTTTTTCTAATTAGCTGCTGCAAACGAATTTTATTTTATAAATGCCTGAATGTAAAGTTATTTGTGTACCTAATTTCTTTTTTATGTTACATTTATTTTTAAGTGTAATTCACAAAGGCTTCACATTTGTAATTCTTTCAGGGGCATTACAACCAGCGATGCACATTTATTACAACCTCTTAATTTGCTGCATTTTATTTCCATATGCTTTTGAATTGCTATTGAGCTTGTTTCATGCTCTTCCCATCGTTAAATTGTATTTTTTTATTGTACATAAATGGTAAATAATTGATACCTGCCATCTGGTGCTAATCATCCTGCCAGCCCTATGTCTCCACCCTGTCCTTTCATTCCTTGCTAGCTCTCCCCATCAGTTCTTCCCCTTTCTTTCCCAATTTTCTCTACATCTTCACCCCTTTGCTCCCTGGAGGTGCTTGCAGTGATGTGGTGCCAAGAAATGCCCTGCCCTTCATCTCTGCTCAGTCCAAATTCTCCTGACACCTTTCAGGGGAGGCAGTTTCCCTAGGGATTCTCAATCTGCCGTCCCTGCCCAAGCCCCCCTCATCCTCATGGTCTGTCCAGTGCCATCACCCAGGGCTCACTGCAGACCCCTCAGCTGGAGCCACCCTGCCCCAACAGCGCTGGGCTTTGCAGCACATCTCCTGTGGTGCCCATGTGCCTCATTGCTTCATGCCAGCATTTCCTCCTGGCTTAGACCCTTGAGAGATGAACACTGAACTGCAGGGCTGGGTTTCTCTCAGTATGGACTGGGCTGGAAAAAAAGCAGCCAGGCATTAGAGCTTAATGGCAGCAAACCTCCTGGGCTGGTGGCTTCAGGGAGAAGCAGCAAGCCAGAAGCCACAATGCTGTGACCACCTCCTGCCCTGTCACAAAGTTCCTCTGACTCCTGAGATTGCTCAGCACTGAGTTACATGGGCTGTGTACTCTAAAAACCACATTTGCTAAGTATCCAGTTGCCAAAGTAGGAAAAGCCCAGAACTGCCTAAAACCAGAGAGTGCTTTCCATGAGCAAAGCCATTTCTTTGTCTTAGTCTGAATGAAATATTTCTGGACATAAATAAGACCTTCTGGTAGGCAGATTCTTGGGATGGAGAAAGTCTGTCCAAATGGTTACAAGTTTGGCAACACTGTGATTAACCAAAAGCAAGGCTTTAAGATGGGGAATACTTGGGAAAATTAGGAGCCAGCATTATTACCAGCCCAGCTGATAATAACAGCTGGCGCTGTGCAGATATGTGACCATCCGTGCTGAGCTAATTGTTGATAAAATCCTAGGAGTTATAATTAGCCCCTGTGGGACTCCTGGTGCCGCTAAAATGAAGCACATGCCTCCCTGTTTGCAGGGGAGAGCTGCAGGGCAGGGGGTGGCCCAGCACCCTCAGGGTGTGGGGTACAACCTGGCAGTGCAGGCCCTGCCGGGCAGCGCTGCCCCCAAAGGAGGGAAGGCTGGGGGTATTGGGAATGAACTGAGGGGAGTGGGAACGAATAAACCAGTGCCTCCCACCTCTCCACATGATGGCCAAAATGGGCTGTCATAGGACAATCTTTCCCTTGCCAGAGCACAAGCCCTCATGCTGTTTCTACTGCTGCAGGACAAAGAAGTTTCGGGATGCTGTACCTGAGTGTCCATCTGTCCATCTGTCTGTCCCCAGCCTGTACGCCGGGCACAGGTGTGCCACGCTCCTCTCTGCTCTGTGCAGCATCCTGAGTGCAGGTGTGCAGCTGCCCAGCCCCTCCAGCAGCCCCTGGCACAGCCCTGGCCATGTCCCCAGGGCAGGGCAGGGCAGAGGTGGCCTCGGTACCCTGTCGGGGCAGGTACCGCTGGTGCTTTCTGCAGGCCATGGGCTTTTTGCCTCTCCCTCAGCGCATCCGTGTGCACAAGCCGGGATGATCCCCGCAGTCCCGAAGCCTGTGCCAGCCCAGGGGCACCGCCGGGGGCAGAGAGGGGCAGCAAAGGGGCCGTGGGCGGGAGGGAGGAGATGCCAGGAGAGCAGCGGGAGGCAGCAGAAGGAAGGCAGAGACGCGGGGAAATCTGTGCGCCAGCGCTGGGGCTCAGTGCGAGCTCTCTGAAGGGAAGGGCCTTGCCAGCCGTGGGTCAGAGGCAGCAGCCTCTGTGATGACCGGTGGTCATAAAAGATGGAAAACCGGCTGAAGGCTAAAGGCGTCGCTTCTTATAGACACTGCATGTCTGCAGTGTATTTAGTCAAGAACCAGGCTCCTTTCCCTACTGCCTGCATTTTAGTGCACAGGGAACAGCCCTACTGAATGTGCCTCGAGCAACTGACACCCAGAGAGACACAGATGGGCTTTACTCTGTCCTGAAACCTCCTTTTTGGCAATCTCGCTTCACTGGGGGACCGATCAATCAATAATTAAAACACGGGGTAATTAAAATCTCATAAAAACCTTCTCTGAGCCCTCAAAGTAAAATATATGGGTTTTTCCACTAGCTACACTGCTTGTCCTGATTTTGTGACGTCCCACACACATGGTGATCTGACCACAGTTTCTTGCTGCTGTGGAGTGCAGGAGCTGACAGCCTCCAGGAGCACCAGTCGCCAGCGGCTCCCTCCGGGGGCCCTGATGCATTTCCAGCAGCGGTTGCATCATTTGCAGCGTGGCTGCCTGTGGGGATGTGCTCATGTGTGTGCCCGCCAGCTTTTGTTTGGGAAAAGAGGTGGTTTTAGCTGCCCACATCTACCAGAAACTGGAAGCTCTGGGTCCCCTTGCAGCTGAGTAAAGCCCCCCACCAGACCTGAACGCTGTGAGAGTCACTGTGAGAGTGCGAAGTGAAATCCCACCATGACAGAGGAAGACTAAAGGCATTTTACCTGTTTACTGCCAGGTAAAAGGTGACCATTCTAGGAGATGAACTTGTAACATGGGTCCCTTTTTTATGTGTTCATAGAGCTAGTGATGACAGCAAAATGGCAGTTTTCCTACAGAAAAGACAGACCTTTTCCAGGCATCTAAGGGTTAAGACACATCAAGCAGACTTTGAACCCTGAAAGAAAGCCCCTCTGCCCAGGGAGCTTTCCTGGGCGCATTCAGGCCTCTGACGCACTCTAGCTAAATGGCATTCATTAGTTCAGAGGAATTTCTTTAGAGGAAAAAACTCTGTACTGGAGCCAGGTGCTACCAACGTGTGATTAATAGCAAGTGGTGGGGTCTGCGCTCGTCAGCTGAGCAGGGGGGGAGTGGGGGGATAGAAAGCTCTTTCTTTCCCAAATGTCTTTGGCACAAGCCTCGGCAGCTCTTTCTAAGCTTTTCCTGAAATCTAGCTCACTTGTGGGATTAAAAAATGCTGCTGCATCCATAGCTGTGCTTACGGGAGCAGGTGAGACGCAGCTCTGACATTTCGAGGTTATCCAAGCCAGACAGTTCCTGCCCGTAGCTTTGCCTGGATGCTGACGCTGGCTGCCAGGCCACATTCCCTGGATCCCCCAGGGGATCCCGCGGGGGAACGGGCTGCAGGGCGGGGAGCTGTCCCCCTCCTGCAGCCGCCCGGCCACAAGGCCACTCCTGCGGGTCCCCCGGCAGCCCGGGTCCCTGGGGCCGGCTGTGTGCGCCCTGCAGCCTCCGCATCCCTGCGGCCCGCGGGAATCTGAAGAAGCGGCTGTCATTGCCAGAGCTGCTGGTGCCCAGAGCTGGCACGGAGGCTGCTGCCGCGTCCAAATCCTCCCACGCCCCCGGCGAGGCTGCGAGGCTGGCACGGTACCCGGCGGCTCCGCGGCGGCGCTCGCAGGGAGGGGGGGACGTGCCGGCTCACGGGCCTGAATTTTCTCACTCGTGTCTGATGGGCTAATTATTATTGATTGACATTTTTGGAGTTTTTGGGGCACTTTGGGAAAGCGTAGAGTGTGGGAAGAGGAATATGTTGACAACTTTTTCACATAATCCTTTCCAGCCCACTCATTTTTCAGGCAGCCATGGAACGCATCCAAATATCTGGGATTTTAATGAAATTAAAAGCAAGTGGACCCAAAATCCCTTGAAAAATACAACAAATCATACACATATTTCTGTTTCCTTCCTCTCCAGCACCCATACCACAAGGCTAGGATGGATATCCAAGGAGCTTTGGTGGTGATCTAGGGAGGCTGCCATGGCCCTTGCTCCCAGCCCCACATCAGGGCAGCTCTCCTGGACCTATGGCACTGCATGGCCACCCTGCTTGGGTAATCAGGTGGCGTTTTGGTGAGAGCATCTTCCCCTCCCTCCACGGTCAGCCACCAGGTCCTGTGATAAGGACTATTTATGCGACAGTCCTGCCCACACCAAGAACTGCATGGCATCCTCAATCCTGTTCCAAGGGAAGATCCAGCAACCCTGTGTGCTGAGCTGGCTTAAGCAACATTTCAGGTGTTATAGTTGCTGGTGTGTATTTATCCTAAACCCTGAGTGAAACCCCACCCTGCACCTCAGCACACACTGCTCAGGATCCCCAGAGAACTTCAAGCATGTTTGTCACAGGAAAAAAATATAGCTCTTGATATTAATAAACAACAGTCTACTTTAGCTTAACTGAACTGAAGCAAGCAATTTGTACGGCATGTGCTGTGAGAAAGCAGTTAAAGGTGGTTACAAGGGACAAGCAATCACCCACAGCACGCAGCAGCATCTGCATGGGCAGCCGCCACCTCAGCTGCTGCAAACGCATTCGCACAGGTTTGGCCACCGCTGCAGCAGGTAACCCTCGTATTGTACAGCGAACGATGGGAACCGTTGTACGGTAAATACCTAACTGGCAAGGTGGATTTTAAACAAATTTTCCTTGGAAACGGCAACCCAAAGTGCCTGTGTGGCTGGAGGAGCATCGCTGCCTCCTCGCTGCCGTGGCTGCTGGCGCTGAGCAGAGCCAGCATGGCGGTGTCTCCAGAAGATGCTCCCGTTGCGTGCTAATGCTGCGAAGGTACAATCCAGACACAGCTGGAGCTCTGGCTCCTACAAGATATTCAAACCTCAGCTTGCAAACACATACTCTTTCTATTTTCCCTGGGCAGCTTGCTTAGCCTTTAGGCTTCCTGGGTTTTGAATTGACTCTGCCTTTTGAGTGGGAGTTTTAAGATAAAAAACCCCGAGCAGGTTGAAAGCAAAGGAGCCGGCTGTGCTGACTAACCTTTTTGATTTAAGGCAAATGTGGGGAATGCTGAGGGGAGAAGCAAAACCTGTGCTTTGTGAGCAGAGCAACAGCAGTGCAGCACTCGCTTAAAATGGATCCCGATACCTGCCGTCCTCAGCTCAACATTATTAATGTTGTTTAACCTAAACAAGACCGGACAGGAGGATTTTCCCCCAGCATGGATTAGTGAGTCAGGAGAAAAACGAAATTCAGCAGAAATCCTCTTAGTCATTTTTATCAGGGGTAGATTTTCACATCTGAATCTCAGCTGCCAATTTGCATGGATAATCTCAGATTAGCTTTAGTCTGTGGTTCATTTTTTTGTTTCCCACCTAAATAAGCCCACTTTTGCAGTGACAAAGGAGGCGAACAATTCTTTAGGAGAACGGCTGTGACATCTAAATAACAATGATAAAAAAGTCCATCTAAAACCGAGCAGCTCGGCACTTTCAGCTCCCCCCTCTTCACTATGCATTATTCATGGTAGACAACAGGACCAAATGTGTATGCTCCCTGTGCAATTACCAGGAGAACATATTCAAAGACATATGCTAGTGCCTCTTAGTGAAAGGAGATGTGCAAGTACCCATTATTTACTAGGCACTGTTATAAAATCTGCAAGTTTGACTCCAAGGTTGCAGCTTAATTGACTCCCCCTGGTAGCTCTTGTCATCCATCTAATTCAAGCCATGCAAAAGCCTGGTTGTTGTTTTGTGTGTGTACAATACACTGGCTGCTTTGGCACATGCTGGTGGAAAAAATGTGGTTTGCATCAATTAACCTTTTTTTATAGCAAGGAGAGAGGCTGAACGACAGGGCTTCTGAGAAGCGTGTAAAACTTCAGCGTGTCACTCACAGCAAATCGTCACTGAGGTCACCCGTGTTATCATCATGGCTGCCTTTGGCCCCGCTCCCCCCAAGCACAGAAGCCTCGATAAGAGATCATCTGCTTGGTTTATTGCCTTCTTGATCCAATAAATATATTTCCTGTGAGAAAACCCTTCTGTGGGATTTATTTAAATCAGCCTCCCCAGTTTCATCTCTGCAGACTTCCTTCCTCTTCCTCCCACACTGTTTCTCTCTGTGTGCCATAAGCTTTAAGGATCTCTGCACCAATTCCTTTCCATATCCCCTTCCCAGGCAAGCAGCAACCTCTGTGCACGAGGAAATAATTTTCTTCTAATCAGCCATAGCAGTCCAGCTCCTTTTCATCCCACAGTGCATCCCCTGAAGATGCATGCCCCTTTAGAAATGGTGCACTGAGGGGCAGTGGGAATGCCTGAAAAAGGAAGGACAACAGTTAAACAAAGTTTTGGGAAGAGACTACAATGCTGTTCCTTAACCAGTCAAATGAACATAAGAACCTGTATGGAAACCCTCATTCTAATTCTGAACAGGAACAAATTCAAATAAATAGGTATATTTTGGAGAATATGTGTGGAATATGCACACTTTTCTTTAAGCAGTTCTGCTCTCTGCAGTGCTTTGGGAGGTAAAGCATCGCTTGCAGCTTGCCGAGACCGGGAGGAGTGACAGAGCGGCGATCTGGTGTTCTTTCCACTCAAACCCTTAATGTAGACGTGCTGCAGCACTGCAAAAGGGAATTGACTTCCCTGCAAATGAAGCAAGGCCTTAAGTGCTTTGTTGAACAGCAGCCGAGCTCTTTGGTAATGAACAACAGTGACAAAAGAAATAAAGAAGCAAGCCGTGGTAGCCCGATGTGGTTGCAGTGGAGGAGCTGTTCCGATGGCTGCTGGCGTGAGATGACATGTGAACACAATCTATCTCCACACGCTGCTGCAGTCCTTCACCAGAGGCTAGTTTAAAAGCCTTGAAGACTTGGCAATTAAGAGGACCTCTAATTGAAACAGAACAATGGTAGCATTTTAATTGCCATGCAGCTCCCCTCCAGAGCATCGTGGTCTAGTAGAAATTCAAGGTTTCCACAAGCAGGTTTAAAAGCAGGTTTTAAAAATCATACAGAAGCCATGTCATGTGCATTTTGCCTCAAGAGCCATTTGAATCTTTGGGGAAGGGATTAGTTACTCCACAACACCAGGGCCACATATTGGGATAGAAAAGACACGTTGCTTCCGTGGGTGACATGTGCCCTGGAAACCTTCTTGCTGGTGGACAGGGACACCAGCTGCAAGCACCAGGCAATTTAAAATGCATTAAACAATGCGCTGGAGCCCAGATTGGAGCTTCCTTAAAACAAACCACTGGCTGATAATGATTATCAGCTGGACAAGGACAGGGACAGGGACAGGGACAGGGACAGGGACAGGGACAGGGAAAACCCATTGGTGTTGGTGTCATGCAAACCGGGATGGTGGTATTCTGATGTGCCCTATGGGAGTGATTCAGAAGTTCATTAGTCACATAAAAAAAACCCCAGAACCAGAAGTCTGGATATTCCTTCTCATTACCTGGGTTATCCTGTTGTTTGGTGGCATTGACACAGGGCTCTTCAAGGAAGGGACATTCATTCCTCCTGTATCTGGGAAGATAAACACTCCAGGTAGCGCTAAGAGTGATAATAAATGGGATTGCAGCAGCAATCTCACCTCAGGCCAGAGTGTGGACAGGGACTCTTTAGGGAAGGAGGGAGATGCTGGAGGGGCTGGGAGCTCTGCCAGCTTCCCCTGTGCCCCGTGCTGGGCAGGAGCCGCTGGCAAATAGATGTTGTAATATATTAATATACTTTTATAATTCCTTTCATTTCCAAGAGCCCCGAGACACGCTGCAGCAGATAATCCTGCTGATTAGCCAAATCAAAGCTTTGTGAGCAGACCCCGCACACTCTTTAGGGAGCTGTGCAACACGAAATCAATGTATTGAAAGAGCACTCTCCACAGCAAGTGCTGCTGATTCACAGCCCTTGTCTGCTTCCCATTTCAGGGTAAGTGACATCCAAGGAATGGTCCTGGTGTTGTTTTCCATAATTAATTATCTGCTGGTTCTGGTCTGGATGGCGTTTGAGATGTGAAATACACCATCCCTCCCCCAGGGAGATGAGGACCAAGGCAGAGAGAAAATCAAGGCCAGGAGAGGAGGTTTCTGCTGTGCATCTGTGGGAGACACCCAACTAGGCTGAAGCAGCAAATGCATGTTAGGAACAAGTCTGCAAGAAATGGTAAGCAGGTGTCTGGCACAATGACGAGAGGAAAGACAGAACAACAGATGAGAAATAAAGGTCTTTTCCTCTAACCAAAAGCTATATGAGGACTCTAAAACCAGTCAAAGCCAAACCCCTCGCTGGGAGCTGGGCATTCACTGCTTGTTTTTCAGGAAACCCCAATGTCAGGTGATCCCACCCCCAGCTGGTTCCTGGTGCTCGTTTCAAATCTAGGTCTTGATCCTCCTTGAGGGAAACAACAGTGCTGGGGGGGGAGGGGGGGGGCAGAACACTGCAGGACACCCGACACAGCACCCCCCTTTTCATCACACCTGGGGAGGCTACATCAGAACCTTTGTTTTTGTCCCCCTGGCCCTGGCAGCACTGAGGCAACCTGACATTCCACTGCGGGAAGGACCTATTAGATAATTGACTGCATCCCCTGCCAAGGCAGCAGGTAGTCTCTTGACAGAGGCTGTAACAGATATTAAACATACTGCTCTTGATCTCAGCAAAAAAAGGCCACTGGAGTAATTTTTTCTTTAACCCACTAAGTAAAAGCTTTCTAGCTCATCTTAATAGGTTTTATCTGATGAAAATGGTACATTCATCATGGAAAGTATTTTCTTTTTTTTCTTCTCCATTAAACTTTCGAAGAAATGTTTTAATTTTTTTAAGCTGTCATTGATTTTTTGTAAGCAAAAATGGACATGTTGAAGCAGAAAAAAATCCATTTCATTGTAAGCCAATTTTCATTTAGGAGAACATTTCAACATACAATTTCCAATTTGGTCTCGTCACATCCTCCTTGTCCTGCTGTTACACAGGTCAAAACATTACCAGAGATTGATAAAAGTGCAAAAATATGAGCTTGTTTTAGCAGTAATTGGTACTTTTGTATTTGTTTCCAGACAGTTTTGTCTAGCTGCTTTCCTCTTTTTCTGTCAGCCCAAGAGAATAACACCCTCAGGTATCTGCGTGCTGATGCCAGACCTATGATGGGGAAATTTGTTTCTCTCCCATTTCTAAGCAACCTCCTCAACCAGACAGTGGAGTATGACCTGTATTCAGGTGAGCAGACACCAGCACCACCAGCACACGTGATGATCAGAAAGTAATTAATTTCTCTGTTAAAAATCAATCCTGTTGCTGAAACACTGCCTGTCCCACACTCCCAAAAGCCTTGGTGCCCTTGGAAGCCTTGTCCTGCTCTCACTTCCCATCTGGGCTTCTGGGGGATGAAGAGTGGGGGGTGGGCTTTGGGGGTAAACTCCTGTCAGGGTCCTGCTCCCATTGTCCCAGAAGCACAAGGTCACCAGCGTGGTGAACTGCTCTGCACCTGGATAACATCTTCTGCTGGGCTTCTGAACACTGCTACAGCCCCTTGGTGCTGGCAAACACCAGCGGCGGTGCCGGCGCTGCACCTTTGAGCCCTCTGCACCTCGTGGCCTCATCAGCCCCAAATTATGCCCAGCCAGGGCCATGCACGGGCCAATCTCCAGCAGCCAGGGCTTCCTGCTGCCAGCTCAGCACCTCTGCCTGCAGCCTCCAACATATTTTGCAGCCGTGTCCGTTTGGTACCAGCTGAAGGCAAAGAGGGAAAAGGTGAAAAGCAAGGAAACGGCTCCCGCATTGTTCATCTCCAAAGGAGGGAGGGAAGCTGCTGCTACAGCCCGCAGGGGCACCATCTGTCGTGAGTCAGCAACCAGCCAGATTTACTGCCGATTGATTAAATTAACATTTGTTATAAGCCAGGGAAGGGAGGAAGGGGGGAAGAAATCCTCTTCACTGCTCTTGAATTATTTATGCCCTGGAAGCCTCCATGCCATGCTCAGGGCAGGCAGCAGCGACATGAGCTGCAAGTCCCCGTGCAGAGGGACAGGCTGGGCTACTGCAGGTCCTCCTGACCCCTGACAAATTATAGCAACACGGGGTGGTATGAGGTGTGCAGGAGGTGCCATTCCAGAGGGTGTTTTCCTCCCGTTGTTTTGGCCACGAGCTCTGTTTCCCTAGTTGTGGTGAGAGGGATGGTTGCCAGTGCCACCACACTCCTCATGCCCGCACTAGGTCTTTGTGGACTGGTGCAACAGCAAGGGTAGGTTTGTTTGGGCAGGACAGGCTGGGTGGCTTCGCTCCACATCCCTGGCAGGGACCCAGGAGCGGAAGAAAAAAAAAACCAAGCTGAATTCCCACCAATTTGATGTATTTTTTTTCCTAGGTGCTGACAATGAATCTGGATGGAGCCAGCTGGACGCTCTTAGGTCTCATGGAAACCTGCCTCCATGTGCAGCGCGCGGCTGAGTTCAGGACGGGCTCGTGTTGCTCTGCAGGGGCTCTCTGGGCTCACCATGTGCCTGCCCAGGAGGGGGAGAAAACATGGTGGAACTGCTGAGAGATGTGTAATACAGGCCATGCCTGAGTGAAAACATCCGTGCAAACCTGGGCACACAAGTTGCCGAGCCAGGGAGGAACAGGAACTGCAGGTGCTTTGTTCTTGTGGCTCACGGTGCCACAGAGCCAGCCAGCCCCAATGCCAGGCCATAGCCCTGACCATGTCTCTGCAGAGCTGGCAGCCAGCCTGTGTGGGAAACAAGGCAACTCTTCCCTTCCTCCCACAGACCAATGTCCTCTGTGCAGACAGAGCAAGGACGCGTTTTCTTCCTGTCGGCTGACCTGCTGGACAGGGATGAACCCCTTGTGCCCCCACAGGGGACAGGCGAGAAGTGTCCTCCCCACAGGGACTGGGGCACAGTGAGGACAGGGGAGCCGAGGAAGGAAAGGAAGAGTCACCAAGGGGTGAAGGCAGCAACAGGGATGACTGTGGGAGCAGTGCCACCTCCTGTCCTCACCAAGCCTTCCCAAAGCACAGGCACTGCCCAAGCCTTTGCAAGGCCTCACCCCACAGCCCATGCTGGCATGTGGGCTCTCCTTGAGCAGGCCTGCACAGCCTCCCCAAACCTCCCAAGTCCCAGTCTGCCACACAACACCCTGGCAACAGCAGGGCAGCCAGCATGCCTGTACCAGAGAATAAAATTAGGTATTTAAACTTCATGTTACAGTCAGCCATCAAATATTCATAGTAACAAATAAATGAGGAGAGGAGGGGCAGGCCTATTGCAAAAGGGCTGAAAAGGGAAATAACTTTTTACAGCCAGACCATTAAGTTATGAATTTGGATACGTCCAGGATTTATTTACCGTGCTCTCTGGATGTAAGCACGCCAAAGCCAGAGCTGCAAGCGAGGGCAGGGTGTGTGGTTTGTCCAGGATGAGACATTTTGGAGGATGAGGTTTTGCCCTAGGATGAGAATCAGAGAAGGTGGTAGAAGGAGGGAAGGCCACGGAGGGGAAGGGGCTGGTGTTGGGGGTATGGGCAGAAGGCAGTGAAGAAATCAAGGAAAGGCATCCCTGCACAGCCTGCAAGGGAACATGGGGGTGGCATGGCAGTGGGGGTGGCAGAAGCACAGATGTCCACTGAGCTGGGGCTCCAGGCAGATCTCTCCCCTCTCACTGCCCTGCTTTCTTCAACTTCAGGATGGTATAGTCCCACCTGCTGGGATTTAAGCTGAGGGCTCTGGTTGCTACTGCAGCACAGATGAAGAAGGTAGAAAAAGTTGAGATGGGGGCACCAAGCCCCTTCCCACAGGTACATAAAGAGCCATTGCCCACTGACAATTTCCCACCACCATCAGCTGGGAGGGAAAAGACCTTTCTCCCCAGTTCCTGCTGCAAGAAACAGCCCTTCCATCCTGGTTTGTAATGGTGTGGCTTGAAATATTGCAGGGAAAAAGCCATGTTCTTGACATGAAGGGATAAACACACAGCACCAGGGAGGGACCACATCTACCAGCACCAGCCAGAAGATGCCCAAGTAGCCCCTCCTGCCCCATGGGAGTGGTTTGGGTTTCCCTTCACCTCCAAGCAGCTGCTCAGCTTGAGCTCACCCCCAGTGCCTGAAGAGACACCATCATGACCTGTTTCAGCAGAGTTCCTGTTACCAGAGAGAGGGCAGCACAGGAGAGAGCTGCCTGCTCCCTGCCCTCTGATCCACTGGCAGGCACAGATGCCCAGCAGGTACACAGCAGCCCCAGAAGTCACCAGCAGACTTTTCCCCACCACTGATAGATAGGAAAAGGGGTAGGTGGTGTGGGAAGGCTGCTCTCTTGCCACACACCCCTTCCCCAGAGCCCTCTCCCCATCCTCGCTGTCCCCCGGTGACGGTGCCCACCACAGGGGCACTGGTCGGTGCAGGAGCCTTGCAACAAAGTGGGGGCTTTGCGAGGCTTGTTTGTGCACAAGGCTTTTCCCTCAGCCAGGCCAGGATTTCCTAAGCCTGCAAGGCCCATGACTGCAAAGGTCAGGGCGTATCTCAGCAGCGCAGTGCATCCGGCACGGTGAGCGGATGCCTGGACCCCGCTCCCGGTGGCCACTGTGGATTCCTGGACTGTGTTGTTTTGTGAAGCTCCAGGTCCCAGGGAGCAGAGCCGGCAGGGAGGGTTGGAGGCATGCCAAGGGCAGTTCAATCCCTGATGAAGTTTCCAGTCATATTCTATTTTAATGTTGAGATCCTCCATTTGTTCAATTCTTAAAGGTGACCCACAAAGGAAAGTACAATTTGGGCCTGTGCCCAGTGTTTGCTTCCCTGTGCTGAGTAAAAAGACCTGGAAGTAGGTATTTTTATAAAGCTACTTTTTGGCATAAGAAATGTGGATCTTTGTTTTATCTCAAAGACTTGCTTATGGGGTGGTTACAGAAATGATAATGATGTGAGCTGAGCTGCTGTGACGTGACTGGAGCAGGGCTGTTTGCGGTCCAGTGTTTCTGTTTGTTTTGTTATTAACATCACTTAATTTCAATGACCAGCTGACATTTTGGATAAAAAGCCTTTGTTAAAGCCTCAGCATCCTGCCTCCTTCTATGGTACATTTTCCATGGGCTCATCCTCCATCGGCTTCAGTGAAACTTATCGACTATCAGTTCCATCAGCTAAGCCAGCAAATGGGAGACATCTTTAACAGCTTTTTCCCTCCAGGACTTTTGTCATACAGAGAAGATACCTACAAGACAGAAACCCAAATAAGAAGAGCCCAGTCTCAGGTCCCAGGGCCATCCTGGCTCTTTGCTGTTCCATGCAGGCCAAGGAGAGTGCTGTCCTTCCAAGAGCACAGCACAGCCACCCCCTGCACCTCATTTTGAGGCAGGATTTATGGCTGTTCTGCCATCGGAGGCTGCTCATACGAAGCCTGTACAACTTCATGCAGGCTTTTGTCTCGATCTGTGTGTGTCCTTGGGAGCTGTATCCCTGTTACTCCGGCATGGACACCCCCACCGCTCTCCTCTCACCTGTCTCCTATTTCCAGAGCCACTGTTAAGAGCTGGGGTCACTTCTGACCCCGGGTGTGTGCCCATACAGCTGACAGCAAAAGCACTTCGGGAATTTAATCAGTCACAGAAACCCAGTTCCCGGGGGGCTGACCCCACTCTCCGATGCACCGAGGTTTTCCTTGCCGTGTCCGCGCCTTTCCCAGCCCTTGCTGCCGGGCCAGGGCTGCTGCCAGCCCCGAGTGCCTGCCCTGGGCGGAGCACGCCAGGCGCGCCGGCAGGCGGGATGGGGCAGTGGTGCAGGGCTGGGGACGCGGCTGCAGCTCTGCCTGTGCTGACTCACACCCACCGGACGCTCCTGCATATCCCTGCTGGAAAGGTACCAGGAGCATTAGCATTGCGAGCCCAGTCTCTGCAAAATAAGACAGCCTGATCGTTGCAGCAGCTCCTGTTACAGCCCGTGGCTCCCTGCCCTGTGTCCTCCAGGCATCCGTCCTGGTCGGGTCAGGCAGCCTCCCTTTGGTGTGTGCTCTGTGCCTGATGTTCAAAGCAACATGTTTGGGTCTTCTCCAAAAAAAGCCTACGGACTTGGTCAGCTGCTGCCATATGGCTCCTGCCTTTTTGCTCCATCCCGTGGTACTGCCTAGCTGTGGGCATCTCTACATCTGTGCAAGGACCAGACAGACACCAAAGAGGCCCCCAGCAACACCAGAGACTGGGAGGCTGGCCTTTTGTCAACCCTTGCAAGCACAGGGGAGGCTGGAAGGGACTGGCCTGTGCCCCAGAAGGCTCACAGCCCACGAGCTCTCCTTTCCTCCAGCCACAGGCAAGAGATTTATGGCTCTGTGCCTCTGTTTCCTTGCCTGGGACCCAGACAAGCATCCCTCCCTCTGAAGGCTGCTGTGATGATGGCTGTGTTTAAAACCCGAGGTTCCTGGGCACTATAGCAACGTGGCCATACAAACACTTTGGGCTGAGCCACCCTTTGTTTGGCGTTTCTGGAGCTCTGCTATGACTGATGAGCTCTCATCAGACCAAAACCATCTTGAACAGGCTCTGCTGGGCCAGGCTGCTCTTGACGTCAGTAGGTTTTGGACCCAGGCCCATCTTTCAGAGGAGGTGAAGCCAAAGCTGCTTTTAAATTGTGCTGTTTCTGTTGACAGCAGAGAGGACAGAGCGGGGTGCAGGCCCACGCAGTGGCCAGGGCAGGGTCCTCCAGGGATGGAGCTTGACCAAATCCTCTCACTTCAGCTGGCTGACCCTTTCCACCACCTTTCCCCTGAGACCTCTGGTGTGGGGTCCTGGTGTGGGCAGCAGACCTGGCACAATCCCTGCCGTGAGAGCCCCAGATGTTTCTTAGGCAGACGTGGCTTCCTCTGCCCAGTTCCTCGAGCATCGCCCATCAACCCTCCATGTCTTCCTTTCCAGCAAGGTTTCCTGAGGGGACAGGGCTACTGCCATCAACCTCTGCTGACAGCTGGGGAACTGAGAAGCTACAGGACCGGCTCTGCTTGGCATTCACACTGTGGGAGACACCAGAGAGACAAATTACAAAATGTGATGATCCCAAAGATGTCTGTAAGGCATTATGGCAAACGCCAAATAAGCGGCAGTTCAGGCTGTTCCAGAGGGCCTTCCCTTCCTGTTGGATATCTAAGCATCTGCCTTCCCAGTCTGGGTCCTTATTACAGTGTCAGAGACAAGGAGAAGGTCTGCAGACAGAAAGCAACCCATTGCCCACGGCATCTCCTCCCCAGAGTGCCCTTCCCATGCCCCAGGCCTCCTGGCTCTGGCTCCTGCTCTCCCATTTTCAGTCTGTACAGGGCCCTCTCTGGGCTCTGCCACACCCCGGGGCTCCTGGGGCTGCCAAGCCACCAGCCCATTTCCCCGGGCTGCCAGAGGGGCAGTGGGTGTCCGGAGAGGCTCCCGACCTACAGGGCACTGAGGAAGGGGAAGGCAGGGGTGCCATGGGACACCAGTCAGGATTGATCCGGGACAGATGCACAGAGCCCTGCTGCTCCAGGTGCTCCGGATGAAGGGGTGTTTGCCAATGGTGGTGCTCCTCTGGGCACGGCTCCCCAGCACCTGCTGCCCAGGCTGCTGCCTCTGGCTCTGGGCCTGCCCCGTGCCCGGGGTCCTGCTCCAGGCTGGGGGCTGCTGGGCAGGATGGAGTGTAATTAACTGCAAATCTTCCTCCTCCCCGGATTTGTTCAGCTCCGCTAGGCCTCCCTGCTGCTGTTTCCAGGCACTTCATTCTCTTCTTCCTGCTCACCTTCTTCCATCCCAGGGCTGCTCTCTGAATCCACCAAAGCTGCTACATAGGTCTTACACTAATTTTAACAAAGGCTCCTGTTTACCCTGGGGATTTTGTTAGTGTCTCTGTCAAAGCTGCCTTTGAAAGCTTTGCTACTCATGCTCACTAATAATTTAGTGTTTGGCTTCTGCATGGCTTCCTACTGTTCTCCTGGCTCCACCGGTCTCCCTCCTGCTTCACTCATTTTTTTCCTCATGCAGGTTGGGAGCAGGAGCCAGTTAATATTTGATTTTCCCTCTTGACTGCCGTGTCTGGGAGGCATCGGGGGATCAGTGCAGCCGCCCAAGGAGGGAGCAGCAGCCCCCCTGGAGCTATTTGCAGCCCTCCCAGATGTCTTCGCTGTCTTTGTGCCCCTTGATGCCTCGTCGTCCCCTCGTCCCTCCCCTCACCCACCCTCCCAAGGTCTGTTCTCCCTGTTGATAATCCATTATCTACATTTAATGCCTCACTAAAGTCCTCCCCTTTGTCTGACGGTGAAACCCCGACCAGATGTGAAGCTTCTTCTGTTACTAATGGCAAATCCTTTTGCAATAGCTGGTTAGAAAATGGGGAAATCTTTTTGGTGAAACAAAAAGTTGAATCACGAGGCTAATTTTCATTCTGTGGGTCTCATCAAGGAGCAGAGGTTTTTTGTTACTACGTTTATCTTTTTACAAAAAAATCACTCTTTAGAACTGTGGCTCAGAAGATGGGTTTGTATTGTCAGTACACACACCACTAGACGTTTCCTTTGCTGTGTTGGTGTAGTTATTATTGGTCTCATGGTCCACTCACCCCTGAAAAAAAAACCAGAAAGGGAACAAGAGACGGAAGAAAAAAAATGCAAATATTCTGTTATGTGTTCAGACTTCAGAAAGCTGAGGCCACCAGCAGCATTTCCAGAAACAAGATTGCCCTCTGTGCCTGCTGAGCACACCCAGATAGGCTCCAGGAAGGGGGTGAAGTGTGTCTTAAAGGAAGGTCTCCAGTTAACCCTCAAACTGTGTTTTTATCATTTGGCATCATTTCCAGAGTCCTTCTGCAAACCTGCTTGCTGCTATAAGGTGTTAGGTCGCCTCACAGCGCCATGCAAATGACCATTGAAATACAGCAGTGGCAGCTGCTACGAAGCAGCAGAGCTTTGCAGCAGCAGCAGCAGCAGCAGCAGCAGCAGAGCTGCAGTCCCAACACAGCCCCCAGAGCCCAGGGACAGAGCCCTGCCACAGTGGGCCAGCATTCACATGGAGACCCCCAAGCTGGGGGCATGCAGATAAAACCTCACCACATGACTCTTTCTGGAGAGCCAGCACTAGCACAGCATTTTGGTCTTGCATTTGAGCTGCATGTGCTGGGATCTGCTCTGTTTTTTTTGCTGAGACAGGTGGTAAGAGGAGATCCTGGACCACAGAAACCATAAGCATTGCCAGCAAGCTGGGAGAGAACTGTCCTCCTGACCAAATGTTTATTCCCATTACTACACATGTGCCTATCTGTCTTACCTTTTTCCTTCAAATGCAAACACTCTTTTTTGCAGCTAGTTAGAAATGCACTGACAAATGCTAGCTTGAAATGTTTCATCTCCTGCTCAATGAACTGTCACTGAACCAAAAAAAAAAAAAAAAAAATCATAAGGACATGATGCCTGCACTCTTGGTAGGTCTGCCCAGAGCCAGGATTTGAGAGCTTCCCAAACTCACTTACGACATTCTTCCAGCTGGGGGAAGTCTAGCTAGTTTTTAAGTTTGTGTCTAATTCAGAAATAATTTTTCTGGATACAGTGGCACATTGTGTGAACCAGAAAGCTTGTGTATCAGTAAAACTGTGTGTTAGATGTGTGGAGGTTCCTGTGTCCTGTCACTTGGGATGAAGAGGTTGGTGAACTCATCTGATACCCTAAAGAACTGAAACAATAAGCACAATATGCACAGCACAGACACACAAGGAACACCTGTGCTGCCTGAGAGATTCAGAGGGAGCTGCTGGGAGCACAAAGGTGCTTGGCTGTGACTATGAAGATGTCCTGGGGCAAGAAGAGCAGGCAGACAGCAAAGCAGTGAGGAATGGCTGTGAGGAAGTGCAAGAGCAAGCTGGCAGAGGAGGCTGAAAAGAGAAGAGAGGGAGAGGTGCAGGACCACATACCAGTAAAACCAGACCCGGAGTCGTAAACAAAGACATCTTTCCCCACGTGATTTTTCCCAGGCGCAAGGAAATTTTTTTTTAAGGTAGAGGTTGGCAGCAGAAGTGCTTCCTTTTGCCATCATTTTCCCTTTCCAAGGCCCAGAGCTTGCCAGGCACTGCCTTTTCTGTTCCCCTCCACCACCAAGTAAAGGCAGTTATACATAAAATGACTGACTTCAGTGAAGCCATGGTTCACTGAACCACCCAGCTAAAGGTGGTTTTGGCCTGAAAGGAAAAAAATCTCTGAAAGGAAAAGAAACTCTGGAAGGAAAAAAAAAAAAAAACCAGGAAGGAAAAAATACTTGGTAATGGTGACAGGATCTTTCTCTGGCTTTTACTCTGAAGGTGAAAGCAGTGGCAATTAATGCAGTGATAGGAGCAACAGTACAGACCTTCCTCGGCCTGCCATCCTTCAGTCCCCTCAGCATGGCCCACAGCTGGCTGTGTTTTGCCCTTAACACCAGGGGCAGGGGCTCTCACAGGGTGAGATGGGTGCTGCTGGCTGCAGGGTGTCAGCAGGAGATGCTCTTTGTCCCCCTTGCTTTTTGCATTTCCATGGTTTTTTTTTTTTNTTTTTTTCTTTTTTTCTTTTTTTCTTTTCCTGGAAACTTTCACTGCTGAGATGCCCACTCAGTCAGCAGGAGCAGAGCTGTCCTGCACGTAACAGTGCCACCAGCACAAGGCACACACTGGGCATTGCTCCACCACTGCAGAGTGAAGAAAGTAGGTCAGGAAAGTAGGCTTGACAGAGCCAAGGACTGGACTTGTCACCCCGCTTGCCATTGGTGTGGGAATTGAGAACTGCCAGGGCCAGCGGAACCGGCAGCACCCGGGACGCCGGGCAGAGCGGGGAGCCCCTGCCCTCCCACAGCACGGCCCTGCACGCAGCCCCACTGCTGACCTGCCTCCAGCAAAGGCTGAATATCTCCCTGCTGCACTGGCCTGACTGATCACTGAAGCCAACTCCTGAGCCCAGGGAGAAGGTGCTAATTGCAAATATCCATTGCTTCCCTCCGAGTGGCAGGACAGCACTCTGCAGGCTGGTGTGTCACTCCTCAAGGGAAGAGTCTGCTGCTGGTCACTGACAGCAGAACAGAAACCACCACATGGGGCCCCCAACACTGAAATTTGCCCCATTAGTGAGTCAGAAAATCACCTACGATGCTGCTGCCTGCTACAGCAGAAGGCGTGCTCCTTTGTTTAACACACTTTCTAATGGATGGGCTGCAGTCACGACATGTGTTTCTGTGATGCCCGCTCCAAAGGGCCCCCGAACATTTGGGGCCCCCAGGACACTGGGCTCTGGGATGGGACTGGACTGTGCGGGTCAGGGCAGCAGAGAGGATTTCTAGTCGCCGAGACAGACGGGATGGCGTTAGCACACAGCAACTTCCTGAGAACAGAAGTTACCTGTGATAATCCCCACACAAGGCAGGGAAGATTCAAACCTTGTGGTCTCAAAAGCAACTCGGTGCAGACACAATGGTTGTATCTCGGCAAGCAGGGCCCTTCTGCCTGAGGTGGGGGTGGCAGCGGCTGGGGCAGGCAGCCCAAGAAACACGGATGCAGTCAGTGCCTGCAGAAACCCCCATCACAGGCTGCTCCCTTCCCTGCAGGTGCCTGTGTAACTTTTTTGGGGCTAAAACCAGTGTGGTTCCCCCCTCGCTCCTGGCTAATTGCTTTAATGCCGGTCAGAGCGCCGGCGCTGCCTCTCTCCGTGCCTCCCACCCGCGGCCCATCATTTATTGACAGGCTGAAGCCCCGGGCCGTGTCCCGCTGGCCGTCACGCTGCAGGGGGCTGATGTGGGGTGGCTGGCCGGCCACCGAGAAGGGTGACATCATCTTTGTGTCGGGAGCCAGGCACGCGGGGCCGGGGGAAAGGCTTAGCCCACTTATCTGCCGATGTACACCTACAATTTTCCCTTTCAATCTCCTTCCAATCTGGCTACTCCCACGTGAGTTACTAATATAGGACACGCAACGGGGCTTCTCCCTGCCTGGCCTATCCTCATCTATTTGACTAATTACCTTAGTTTCGCTGGGGGGGGTGTGGGGGTAGAGAGGGGGAGAAGAGGTGAAAGGGGAGGGGAAGTCTTGTCCAAAATCCACCCTTCTGCTCCATCTTCCCTAACCCCTACACTGGTCAAGCTGAGCACAGCTCTGCTCATACTGTCCATCAGGACACACTGCAGTGCTCCGTGGCTCTAACGCCTTATATCCAGTGCCCTGCAAAACTGGGGGGGTACATTGGTGCCTTCCTACTCACCCTGCCAAAATACCTGCCTGCAGCAGCCCTGCAGGTGCTGGGGCAATATTGCCCCTGCTCTGGGGAAATTACAGCCCCTGGCTGGCCATCAAGGCAGGGTAGAAGGAGAGAGGGGCAAAGAACAAAGGGGTACCAATTTGTTTTCCTCCTACCCCTCCTGCAGCTTGTCCCTACAGCAGGTCTGGGACAGACAGGGGGGACTGGGGACATCTTCCCCTAGGAGCGCGTCCCTGAGCACCCAACACTGTGTCTCATCCGCACCAAAACTACCTGGAGCCGAACCTGTGGCATCTGACAAGCTTTATGAGTTGTTCGGCAGGGAACGAGTGGTTAATTACCATGTGCCACTGCTGTTAACCTCTGCAAATAAGTCCAATTATCACAGATTAATGAACAGAGCGCAGGCACATCCGAGGAGCTGTCGCTGAGGGTCTTTCTGGGGCCACATTTCATTATTTTTCCAAATGCTGCTATCCTGTTTCCCACACCACCCCCCCAGCCATGCACCCTACTGATGCTCCAGCTGGTCCCTGAGAGATGTGGCCCCACAGCTCCTGCACCACCACAGCAGTGGAGAGATCCCAGGCCGTGTGCCAGAGGAGGCACAAAATCAGTGTCTGGGACAGCTACCAGGGCTCATCCCACAGACATCAGCGTGGCTCTTCAAGGGTGCTCGCACATCAGGGCCATCTCCTTGCTTGGTGTCACGGGGAGCCTCGTAATGTTTGGGTTGTGCCTACCCCAGAGGCCCTCGCTTTTGTGGGTAAATAATCAGATGAGATCCTCCTGTCTCATCTGGGAAAGAAAATAAGTAAAATACAAAACATAAAGCATGTCATTAGCCCTTGTGGTTGCAGGGAAAAGCTCAAGTGAATCTCCCAGGCTGAGAAAGCAGACAAAGGGAAAACAGACCGTGGTTATTGATTTTTGTTTCTAAAAGTCCACTCTTTCCCCACCACTGCCTTACAACAGCCTGTTGCTGGGGAGAGGGGGGTCCTGGCACCTGCTGTGGGATGGGCAGCAGCGTGGGTAGATGGCAGGGCACAGCTGTGGGACCAGGCTGAAGACGCCAGGAATGGCAGAAGGCTGGGGATGGTACACGATGTAGCCTCAAAGCAAGGAACATTAATAAATGATCAGACTTTACGATCATGACAGGAAAGCTTACACTTCCAGCATTAAAATAAATAATGAAACAAATTTTTTTTTAGCTATTCTGGCTTATTTTCAGCACTTGCTGAATGGCTGATGCTTTCTTATGGTTGCTTACCCAGCACTCAAGAGCATCCTTTCAGAGTTGGACCAATTAGCCCACACTCACCTTGACAAGCACTACTACAACACAGGCACACGACTGCTGTACTGAGGCTCCTGTGCCAGCAAATCGATTGAGCCTTTTTTTGTTACCTTTAGGAAGTTGATAGCTCCATCTTTATGTGTCTGACACCAGGAAAGGTTTGCCAGTGGAGAAAGGAGATCCACACCTGGGCACGTGCTGCCTTTGCAACCAGCATCTTACTGCCTCTGCAGAGGAACCCCGCTGGCCTTGACCGCGTTGGGATCGAATGTATTCCATCACATCTCTCGTGGCAGCTTCGCAGCTGAGCAGCACAAATGTCTCCCAGCTTCGACATACTGTCACGGGGAGGAAACCAGCAGATGCAAAGGAAGCTGAATGGGCAAATGAATGTTAAAATAATTGGAGCCACCATTTCAGACTTGATGAATATGTTGCTCAAATTACAGCTCTGCCTTGAAAACAAAACAAAACAAAACCCTGATGAATGTAACATTAATTTAATAATAGTGACACTTGTAAATAATGTAACGCTCATTTAAATGGTTGCTCTTGCAATATCTCTTGAGAGGAGAGTAAGGGACTGTATAATGTTGGGGCTGGGACGACACATGTTCTGTAAAATGTGATGTTTTATTCATCAGCTCCCCCAAGAGCTGGTGGGGCAGTGGGGTGAGGGCCGAGGCACTCGCAGGCAGCCCCCAGCCCTGCCACTGGCCACGCTGGTGCCCCCTTCCTCCTCGCCAGTCCCTTGGGTCTCCCCAGCATTTCCCTTCCTTGTGCTTGGGCACTGGCAGCTCCTCCGGGGCTCCCTCATCCTGGGGCCCATCTCCCCCATCCTGCAGACATCTGTGACACCCACACATCTCAGACTTCTCTCCTCCCTTTGCCACAGCATTTATTTAAATTTTTATCTTATCCTTCACCTTCCACTACAAGGCAGAATTAAATTCAAAGAAAAGTGAAAAATGCAGTTCATGGCCAAGTCAATAAATATCATCAAACCCAGAGAAAATCCAAGCAGAGATACCCAGTTCCACTCTTTGTCCCTTCCAATTTTTTTAGTTGCCCTTTTATTTCTCTTTTACTGGTGTAAGAGCCTATTACCAGCATCTACAACTTCCTTTCAACAAGGACCTCTGGGTTTTTCCTTGCCTGCTTCCTCTGCTTTATTTATTGACATATTCAATAATTTAGAGAAATCTTATTTTAAATGCACAGGGCAGAACTCACCCCCAGGTTTAAAAAACAAATCCTGTCACATTTGGCAAACAACTGCACACAGAAGGCAGACATCAAACATATATATATATATCCAAATATGTAAATTCAAAGAATCAATAGATACGGCGTACTCTTTATTTTAATTTTTCATCCAGAAATAAAAGCTTATTGCTGTATTGATTTCCTTGCGGTAAGGATCATCCTATGAGACGTGATAAGCTTTCCTCCTGGAGTGAAGGTCAGCCTGCTGCCATAAGGACTATTCTTACATGACCAAAAATGCTTGATGAAGAGCTGATTTGCAAGGCTGGGCTCTAACCTAGTGTGACCAGGCTTCCTCCTCCTCCTCCTCAGCACAGGAGATGCCTCAGTGCCAGATTTGGGAAGCCCTCAGACACGGGGCTTTCAGTGTGAGTCCCACGGCACCTGAGTGCTCCCCCAGCAAAGACCTGGGGCCTGAGCTTGTCACACGGGGGCTTAGCCTGCAGATTGGCACCCCCATTCCTCTGTCTCCCAATCTCTACTGATGCTGTATACTAAATTTATTCTGCTCCAATATGCTGCTTGGAAGGTTCCCTCCTCTTTTATAGCCTGTAGTACACTTATTTTTCACCTCTCTGGTGCCCACCATGTTATACAAACTCACAACTGATCAGCGCTCTCCAGCCAACACCTGCCATGAAACTGCCCAGGTTTGTTTGTGTATAATTGAGAAATAAATGTAAATGTGCCAGGATGATTAAGATATACACGGGTGGTGTCACCAGAAAAAGGAAAAAAAGAGTGAGCACTCAGTGTGCACGAGAGAGCAGCCCGTGCTGCTTCATACTGACTCATCCAGGACCGTTAGCATCCGGATGATGCCAAAGGCAAAGAGGCTGCCTTGCAAAACCACTGGGCTGTGCCTCTGGGATTTCTTCATGCATTATCATTTTCATCTTGCTGCTGTCGGCTATAAAATAAATGTGTACATCAATACCGTAGTGGAAAGCAAGCATCTGTTTTGAAGAGGTGTTGGCATTGTTTTATAAATGTCAGCAGCTGAACAGCAGTGGGCTCTGTCACCTGCTACTGCTTCTATCACTTCCCTTCAATTAAAAATATAGATTGACAAAAAAAGCTCTGGCTAAAAAAAAGCCCCTCCCTCCACAGAAGAAAGACCTTGCTCTGCTCTTCTTGGAAAATCTTTAAACATGTGCCTTGTGAAATGACCTTACACATCTTCTCCCCTCCTGTGATTGCCATTGAAGTACATCTTTTAAACCAGGCAGTAAAAAGTGAGGCTCCTGTGAGTGGTTTAACAGCAGTGCTTCTCACAGCCACAGCAGCAGCAAACGTCTGAGCTTTCTAAGGAAAATACTGTATTTTGTCCAGCTCCTGGCCAGGCTCTGCTGAACCATGACACAGCCCCTGACCTGTCCCCGTGGGTGCTCTGTGCCACTGGGCACACATGGGGCTTGTGCCACGGGTGGCAGGGATGGACAGGCCTGGCTCCAACGCCTGGTGCTTCCCACTGAAATCCTGGGGCACTGAGCATGGAGGGCTTTGCTATCCCTGGTAAACAGGAGCTGGGCTGGAGCTGCTCCTCAGGGCCTCTTCCACTTCTCAGCGTGACAGTGGTGAGAAGAGATCAGCATCTGGGTGGACCTGGAGGTGATTTATCACAGTTGACCAAGGCACTGTGGATGGCACTGTTACTATTTTACTATGGTATGAGTTTAAATTATTTTTTCCTTTTTGGTAGGTGGATTAAGTTTTGACTGAAAATTATTTTTAAAAGCATTTATTTCCTTTCTACTTAAAACAGGAGAGAGAATTTAGAAAAGCATCCCATGAAAGTAAATGGGTTTCATTTCAGCAGCTCCCACCTAAAAGCTTGCTATTTGAGTTTCTGTCCCTTGTTTACTGATTTCCTTTGCCAGGAGTCTCAAGGAAAGGCAGCCAGTGATGTTTACAGCACACAGCCCCCTGGGCAATCCAGATTGTCACACATCTCTCAGGTTTGCAGTGGGCATGCTGTAAAACACAATGGTCATGCCTGCAGTTTGCATCCCTTTACATCTCTGCATCGGGGAACTGGAAAGCTGCAAGTCCCAATACCTTCAGAGAAATCCCAAGGAGAGTACATTGTTCAGGAACTCGAGAACATGAACACTGCCACATAAATGTCAATCACTGTGAATCCTGAACACTGGCCATTTGTAAACTATCCGACTGCAAGTCATATTGTTTTATGGTTAGAAGAGCATTTAATATCCTATGAACAGTTTAAAGTTAGCATTTCATACTCAGAGTGATTAATGGCACCATATTGTATTTCAATTACTATGAGATACTTCCCTGTAATAAACGATGACAATAATATTCACATTAAGTCAATAAAAAGCATCTTCAAAGTGTGATGTATACATGCCATTATCACAGCCCAATGTGAAAGCATCATACAACAAGTTAGCAACACTGATAACAGAAAGCCCAGCACCCAAAGCCAGATATCTGTGCCAGGCAGACCTCAGGAATCTGCACCACCTTCTCCTTTGCTTCTGGGCACAACTTCATAAACTCCACCCTGGGTGCTGATCAGAAGGTGACTGCAAGCATGGACATCCTAAAGTCATTTTCTAAGCGCTACTACTGCTACACAACAGGTCACACCAAAGCCTTTCATCCTCTCTTTCTTCTTCCACATGAAGCCTCATTAACTGAAAAGGGAAACGATTTTTTCTCATACTCTTTTTAACCTGCTTGCTTGCTTTTTAATTGCTAGCTCTGATTTGAGTGCCCAAGAGCATGCTGACTGAAAACAGGGGATTTCCACAGCCTCACACCTAGAATATAGTTTCCCATCAGAAAGTGGAAAACTAAAAAAACCCCCCAAACTATAAACAAAAACAAACAAACAAACAAACAAAACTCAACCAAACAACCCCTCCAACCCCCCCAAAAACAACAACAAAAACCCCTTAAAAAAGCAAAAAACCCAAAAACCCAAACAGAAAAGCCAAACCTCCCCCAAAACTGAGGAAGTATTTAATTTCAATAAACATTGAATTGTTTTGCCTTGGCATTTAAACTTAATTTTATTTCATTTGACTAAAATAAAAAGACACTTGGCTTAGATGTCAAAACATGACAGCACATATAAAAAAATAGATATGGTATTAAATAACATCTAGAAAAAGATAATGATAAATTACTAACTGTTTTGAACAGTATGTTTTATAGGTAGCAGAAAATGTAAAATGAGAAGGTGGGAGTAAAAATTTTTTTCATCATGGAAATCAAAACAAGACATTTCACCATTATCAAAACAAACCAGAGGAACCCAAATAGTTCACTTTGACTTCCCTGTTGAAAATTATGTCCAGATTGGCACATTCTCACAAAATGCTTCAATTATAAAGAAAAAACAACTGCACGTTCTTCAGATGAAAATTCCCTCCTCTGGAGACTTTTGCAGCCACTGCCAGTGAAGGGCTAGGGAGAACAGGTATCTCTCATCACACCTGGTGCCTTTGTCCCTCCAATCAAGGGTTTGCATCCCCTGCCTGAGACCCATACAGTCTCTCTGCTCAGTGGAGGCTCACCTCGATGGTCCCCCTGTTTCTAAGGTAAAATATCAGTAAGTTTGTCTCCCACTTGGTAAAAAGCAACGCTCACCCTTTGGTGCTACCACTAAGAAGCAATGAGCAATGCAGCAATAACAGTGGTATTTCATAAAACTCTACAAGGAATTTTAAAAAATCATACAAAAAAACCACCCCAAAACAAACAAACAAACAAAACCAACCAACCAACCAAACAAACAAACAAAAAAAACCCCAAACAAAAACAAAAACAAAAAAAACCAAGAGAAAGAGACAAAGAGAAAAACATTTTTCTTTGTAGGTCAGCTTTAATGCACCTGGTAAGAGGATTGCAGGAGTGAGAAAATCTCGGAGGGAGTCATTATCTGTAGATCACTGCCTGGGCAGACCCTAATGGCCTCTCCCAAGCTGTTAGAGGCAATTATTTCAGTAAGCATTTGTCCTGCAATGAATGGGGAGACACATGGCGATGCCTGTCCAGCCTCCCTGCTGGTCTAGTGGGGAGGACACGGCTCCTGGCTGGCAGGTCCAGAGGGGATGGGAGCCCCTGGCCCCCTCAGGATGCTCTGGCCCGTGAGGACTGTGCCAGTGCCTGTCACTCAGGAGGGGTCCCGCCTTGCAGGGCTTCCCGTGCAGCTGGACCCGCGGTGGCCAGTGTCCTGCTGAGACTGGCCGGCCATGGGCACGTCCCTCCTGCAGTCCTGCATGGGCAGCCCTCCACCAACATGCTCTGCAAGCACTGCTGAGCTGCCCTCTACCTGCACAGCCACAGCCCCACACTAACCCCACACTGTGCTGTTCCTTAAATCCCTGAGGTTATGGCCAATGGCTTTTACTAAAACCATTTAGGCCTGGCTAGAGGTCCCAGCACTGCCTCCTGGTGCTGCTGCAGCCAAGCTCTGCCCAGGTCCTGCACAGACACACGGGGTGACCATGTGGGCTAAGATGAGGATCACAGTTGCATTGAAACCCTCCCACAGTGCCAGCTTCTCTGGGGGCTTGGGGGATCTTCACCCACCTTCCTGCAGCCAGCAAGAGCTGCATCTGGGGACAGCCACCGTGTCAGCCCTAAGGATCAACTCATCACAGCAACAGCATCAGAAGCGTAATTTTATTAACTGTCTACTCTGCTCTGAACAAGAAAATACCAGCTGCTTCAACAAGCCTCTATTAAGGGATTTCTTTCCAAAGACCTCTTTAATTTGCACTCCTAGACTTTTCTACCAGCTTGTCAAAAGCAGGAACAAAACATGCATGACAAATAGAGAGGCCATAAGCCCTGACACACACTTTGTCCAAGTCCAGTTTAAAATGGAAATTACCGGTGGAAAACAAAGAAACCTCCATAGTTTATCAGTCCTAATCCCATTAATGCTAACAATATAGGTTACTAATAACAGTTATGTAGCGCTCTTCGATACAAATCAAACTTGTACCGCTAATGTACAGCTGAGAGATGGAGGCAGACCTAGCAGTAAAACACAAGCTGAGTCTCCAGGTCAAACCAGGCCGTGTCCTGATCACGCCACCTCTTGCTTTTCAAGTTTCACATTATTCATTTCTTGAAACACATGTTCCTACTTAAGCCAATGGGAAATTTGCCATTGACTTCAAAGGGACCCAGAGCAAGCTCTTGCAGCAGTTGCCCTTCTTAAGGAGAAGGGCTGTGCATCCCCAGTTTTGGCAAGGCATGAGCAATCCTGCTGGCTTATAAAATACTTAACACCCCAAGTGCTGGGTGAAAGTTTTTGCAGGAATACTCTGCTAACCTTCATCATGGCAACTTAATGAAAACCACCCCCGAATTTGTGCAGAATTCAGCCAACAGGTTAATAAAAATGATTAACAAATGTATATACTCATGCTGTAGTGACACTGCCCAGAAGGGGATTTTTCATGATTTCTCAGGACACTCTCTGCAGCAGAACTACATGCTTGAGAAATGCAAGAGGGCAGAGGTTCAACCCCCACAGTTGGTCTCCCTGGATGGCCCCTGGTGAACTGGAGGGTGGAGTGAGCCAAAGGGTGGAAAGTTTGTGGCCAGTGCTTTTCTTTCTTATCTGAACAGGAGAGGGATCATTCCCCAACAGAGTGGCACTGACAGCAAGGGCATGGCAGCATTGTATGTCACCCATCCAGGCCATGAAAGCCCTTGAGACTCCCCTGTCAAAAACTCAGCGATGTCTTTGTGCGCTACCACAGAGAAAAAGTGATGTCAGAGACTGAGGCAGCCGCTGAGCCTGCTCACCTGCTTCCAAGAATCTGTAAGTGTTTCTGGAGAGACACGTCTCCCTCTCCCTTCGCTCCTCCAAAGCTCTGCATCTCTGTTTCTCAACTCCTGGTTTTGGAAATCAGCAGAGATCCATCTGGCATGAAAGGCATCTGTCTTCTGCTTGGCAAAGCTCTGGCAGGAATGATGAGACCCAGCATCTCTACACTTGGCCACCCACAAACCAGCTCTCAAGGCACACTGCTGCAGAACCAGACTCAGATCTTCCTGGCTACCACTTTATCACCTGTATAACCTCTTACCTTCTTTCCTCAGAACAACTTCTCAGCTTAGCTTCTGCAGGCAGCTTCCACTTTATAAAATTATTTCCTGCACTCCTTATAAAATAATCTCATAACATTCCCTGTGGCTTTACCAGTAATAACAGTTACACACTGTCAGGAGGAATTGCTATGGGTACAAAGGGCAGGGATGACAAACTGCTGCCCTCTGCTAAGCACTGTCCCAGAAGAAAGGACAGGCCAACAGAGCTCCCTCAACTACCACATCAAGTCAGACAGCCAGAAATCTTCTCCAGCCAGAGAGAGCTCAGAGGGAATCAGGTATGATAGCCACTGTGCATTAATGTGCAATTTGAGAGGATATGGGTTTCTTTCTGGGTTCTGACTTGACTTGTCACTTTGGGTGAAGCTTTGTCTCTCTCATGTTTAACCCATTAACTCTTGTGTTTTGCAACCAATGCCCCAGGAATAATGGAGTGCTCTTGAAGTTACTGCCTTTTTTCCAGCAGACAGGTATCTGTGTCACCCAGCGATGCAGTATGCTACAGGCTGAATGAGTATGAGATGATCTGCTAAGTGCTGCTCATGCTACAGACAGAGCCATGTAGGCCCTCAAGGGAAATCAAAGCCAAGAAACAATGATTGCAGTGGGAGAAAAGCCCACAGACTGACTCTCCCCCTTGAACAATATCTATTTGCCTTTCAGAAATTCACAGTTGCCCAGCAGACAAGGACTCAGCTCCTAGGAGAGTTCATTTGTGAGGAATTTTTTTTACAGGCTATGTGTTGTAAGGTCTTGTTCAAAGGTCTCTCTTCAAGCAGGATGGCAGCGCAGAGAGGGAGAAGCCCTGGAGATGCAGCTGCTGTTGGGATGGGAAGAGACTGCCCAAGGGAAAAGATGTTTCCATCTTTTTTCATAACAGGAGTCCCCAGTGAGATGCTTCTTTAGAGGGGGAAATGCTGCGATACCCAGGTGATGCTGCTGTGTCATGCCAGCAGAGCCAGCAAAGCACAACTCATAAACCAGAGCAGAGTTTGACTGCACTATCTTTGTATGAATCCTGGCCACTGCTGTGCCAAGCCAGGTGCTTTACTCTTCATGCACCTCTGTTGGGGAACATGACAAGCTGGCCAGCAGGCGAGCAGCATGGGCTCGCTTCCCTGCACTCCAGCATTTCCTTATTAATGCACACATCTGCACTTGACTGCGAGAGCCACATCTTCCGCAGCTTCTCATAAGGAAGAGGACTAAAGGGAAACCCCAGGAGGATGTGAAAACAGAACTGTGAGTCTTGCAGCTTCCAGCCAAAGACAGGCTTTGCTCTTAATGCATTGCATCTCCTGCCTCTGCAAAAAGTCTAGAGAGAAACCCCCAGTGATGCTGCTCTAAGCTTGTTTCCAGAGAACCTTCATCTTCCCACAGGCCCCCTCTTGCTGTGTGTGCTACCTCTGCTGCAATGTCAGCTCTTCTTAACAGGGATCTTGCTGGCTAAAGCCAAGTCAAACCAACATTTGTCCAGACTAATGTGTGTAATAACACAAGCCCAGTTACCATCTACTGAACCATGCCAATGCTCTCATGTTTTATTTTAAGACTTCCTATAAACTACCCAAGTGTGATGCGACCCATTCATTATAAGGGCACCAACTCAGAGATGCAGCACACAAGTGTGTCTGCTGACGGCTGCACAGCATCTCCCAAGACTGCTGGGACCCCCAGCCCAGGCCACTCTCCAGCAGCACCCAGAAAGGCACTGTAACAGCAGCCCAGAAAGGTCTACAGAGTGGACATCCCATGTGGAAACTGCAGGAGTCCAGCCTGAACTTGAGACTCAGAGGGCTTCCTTGCAGCTCATTATTATTTATTATTTGTACTGTAGAAGCACCTGAGAGCTTACTAATATGATCAGAGACTGCTTATGTCAGATGCTGAACACCAACAGAATAGCAATGATAACTGCCCTTGCCAAGAGGTTCAGAAACATACAGATCACTTTGGGCAGAAGGGAGGACTTGAAAGACAGCAGAGGGAGTTGTTAGATCCAGATGGGTACTGAGCTCTTGGTAGGACCCAAAGGAAATTGCATTTCCCACTGGTTCCACTGGGGTTGTACCTCTCTGCCTCTGGAAGCTTTGCCTCACAATCATACATACACAATGGCAGTGAACAAATCCAGCACGGCTTTGTGGCTTTGTGTCCTGGCTTTGAAAACTGGGAGACAGAGACTGATCCTAATGCAAACATTCATAAGGTAAAAATTATTACAAGAAATACAAAAATCCTAGAGCACGTGAACAAACCACAGCAGATGAAGACTCCTTCCCCACAGTGGAAACTCAATCCTGTTACATGCTGAGCATGCTCACTGCCTTTTCAGGACAGGGGGTCAAAAAAAAAAAATCCATGACAGATCTGGATCAGACCATTCAACTATGATTTGTAAATTTCCCTTGAAGCATCAGGCTTTGTTTGGTTTGGTTTTTTTTATTTTTTCTCCTCAGCCCAGAAAACTCAGCTGGATAATGTTTCTGCTTCAGGATGGCACGTTGTGTTTTCCCATCAAGCATCTTCTGTGTCCCGCTGGTGATCAACTTGCAAAGTCCACTGAGACTTTTGGGTGCCCTAAGCTATGATTATGGGTTAGACCCATTCCATCTCTAATCCTGGAGAGTGCTCATTAGCTGCCCTGCAATTAAGCCCATTGCAATGTCCACAGGGCACTGATTTGAAACAGAAGGTGCATGTTTTCCAGAAGGAGAGGAGGCACAGGAACCTGCTGTGTTGTCCCCTTTGTTGCTGAAGGTCTGGGGAACAGCTTGTGACTCCCTGGATGCCAGGAGGTACCTCCACCCACTCATGCCCAACACAGAGGTGCCACCACCCTGCTTCAGTGTGTCCCATCCAGGCAGAGCCAAGTGCCGCTGATGGCTGCAAGCTACAGCTCCCCAGCATGGAGACAGGAAGGGAAATCACCTCTGTTCCCTGTGTCCTCAGCTGCATCTGTCAGAAGGAAGCATGAAATACTGAACAGCCCTTCAGGTCACTGAAATGTTGCTGTGCAGGCATGGGGCCAGCAGCAGTGACCTTTCTCCAGGAAAATGAGGTCTGAGGAGATGAGAGGTTGGGAAGGAGTGAGGTATTCAGCTGTAGGAGGAATGGGGGCCTACAGAGAAGTGCTTCACTGTAGGAAAGGAAGTTGTCTCCCTTTTTGCTGCTTCATGCTTGTAAGGATTTTGTTTCTCATCAGATGTGGACATGGATACAGATGCACAGACACATCAGAGTATTGGGAATGGCAACACTGAACAGCAGGGTTGCCTTCAAGTTCTTCCACTGTGCCTCTGGCAGCCACCTGGCCATAAACCACCACCACCACAAACCCTGCACCTCCCCAGTAGCAGCTTTCATCATCCATTTCTGGAGAGGCTGAACTGCAAATCCAAGCACGCTCCAATGCATTTCTCAGTACTTCTCCCCCTTTCTGATCTTTCCAAGGCTTTATAACCAATGGTAACCTCAATCCCATCAACCTGCAGGCACAGCCTCTTCCTCTCCAGGAGGGACAGAGCCTGAAGAATCAACACCTCTGAACGACCCTGCCACAGGCTCTAAGCACAGAAAAGCTGTATTAGCTCAGTCTGAGATGGAAGAGGAGATGCAGCTAGCAGCCTAACACACAAATGTGATGGTAGAAGAAACTGGTAGCCTGGACAATAGGACCAATCTGTCTTTGCAGAGAAAGTGCTTTACCGCCTTTGTTGACTGTGCAGAAGGCCATGGGGTTTAAAATTGCATCATGAGCTGTGTACAGGGTAACTCAGTGTAGCTGTGGAAACATCATTGGTACCAATGGAGGTGTATTCAGTGAAATGTTTAAAATATGGATTGATATACTCCGTGATTGCTTTATAGCATCTTGTCTCTACCCAAGCCAAAGCAAAGAAACACAAAATCAACATCCAAAAGTCCCCTGCAAATCAGCCTTCCCTGGTGGGTCCCCACTAAGCATCGCTTGCCATTGTTTCTGGGGCAGTGGGGACACAAATATCACAAGGGAAAGCAATCAGAGCAACCAAAATTGTGCTTCTGTGCACACCAGTGCCTTGCAGGGACCCAGCAAAGTTCTGGGAGTGATTTTGCACTCCTTTCTTGGAGAGGGTAAAAAGGTTGTTGCCAGAAGACTTATGGCAGACTGTGATAAATTCAAGCTTCTCAGAAAAGTGAAGCCACCTTTCCTTTCTCCTGAAGCGCAGAAGGAGTAGGGAAATATTTTCTTTTTTTTCACTAGGACTAACTGCTCTCATTGCCCCTTAATGTCAAAAATATAACCACTTTCCAGGTGCCAAAGCACACTGGTGCAGTAGCACAACCCAGCCATAGCACTTCCCTGCATCTTCCTGACATTTTAGCAAGCCACAGGAATGAAGAAGCCTTCTCCCCATCCAAGCCATTTTCTTTACCTGTTATGGTACAAATCTGTGCTCTGGCTAAAATGCCCGTCCTTGCTCCCTGCAGGTCCAGCCTGCTCCCTTTGCCTGAATTTTGTGAGTAGTCCTCTATGCCCTTGAGCCCAGCTGTGTAGCAGTGGGGAGATATTGCTCCTCCTCCACACCTGATTGCGTCGCTCTCCGTGATGGGTGGCGCGGTTGGGCCAGAGCAGGGGAAGTGGCCATCTGCCAGGAGAAAGGTCAGTACAGCCTGGGAAACAAGAGCTTGGCAGAAATCACCCTCTGTTACCTCTGGGTTAGCACAGGTAGATGCCACCTACAGTGCTGGACTAACAGTTTTATTCCCAGTGTACCACTGCATTCGTTTTTTGTCTAGGCTTTTCTACTTCTGCCAAGTGACAGCCCCATTCTGCTTTCTCGACTGACCTCCAAAGCAGAGTATCTGAGACAATAAAAATGCAATGTCTGCCTGGAAACCACCCAGGCAAGCGGCCAGATCTGTAGCCCAGCTCTTCACCTCAAGGCTCACAGCCAAAATCCTGCCCTCAGACACAATTCCTCCTGAAGCCAGCCAGAGAAGCAGAGCAGCATCTGCTCATCAGATCTGGCCACCAGTTACAGTGCAGCCTGGGCACAGTCTGGGCTCTTTGCTGGTGTAGTGCAGCTGAGCTCCACAACTGACAACAACCTTCTGCATGAAGGTGGAAAACTGGCAGTTCTTACAGGACATGCTTTCAGCAGAAAGCTCAGGATAAGATAGACAACTGGAAAGATTTTAATTGATTCAAATGAGAGCTTCTCAGTGGCAAGCAGAGGTGACTATGAAGCAGAGAGGACTCCTGGGCTGCCTGTCCATCGAGCTTTGCAGTAAACCAAAGCATGACCAAACCATAGCTTGCAAAGGCCAGGATAGAGGGGAGCTTGGACATCAGACCACTAACATTTCTACATATTAAAATGGTAGTTTATGCTAAACAAGGTCAGAAATAAAGCACCAAAATGTTTTTCAGCTATGGGAATTACAGAATTCAAAGATAAAAAGCTTAAGCATTTAGATATTCAAGTAGCTGAGAGCACAAACCTTCACTGCTTTTGTCCTTTGTTTCCTTGCCTAGGTCAGACAAGCCTCTGCATATGCATTTGGCCTTGTTCTGACAAGCTGTTAAGGACAAATACTTGTAGCTTTTTCTGAAACAGGTATTTCTTGTTTAACCCTCTCAGTACAGGACTGTGTTATGATACCCAACTGCTGCTTCTTTCCACATCCAACCACCTTTGTCAAGTTCTCTCCTCTACAGTCTTAATTTAAAAGTCTTCCCTTCCCAAGGTGCCCAGGAGAGGTGTTGCTTTGCCAGATTGAGGCATGCTTGGAATGGGTAACGATGGTCTGCAAGACCTCTCCAGCAGTGCTCGCTGTGCTAACCTTCCCTCTCATCTTCCACTAACACATACATTTACACATTTATGGGTGTATTTATGAGAAGGAGTAGTTTATTATTCATATCCAGCCTCATACACAGCTTCTCTGCTAAGCTCAAGATGCCAGAAATGGTCCTGTTTGAGACAACCTATGGCTCCCCAGGTGATGGCTGGGGATGGCATCATTTTCACAAGCAGCTGACAGGAGACATTCAGCTTCAAGGGAGCTGCCCCTGGACCCTCCAGACCTGGCAGCCTCAGGCCAGCACCTCAGCAACACCTCCCACAAGCCATCCTGCTGCTTCTTCCATGCAACCACAGAGTGTTTTTGTCGTGGTGAAACCATGTCTTTGAGAAAATTGCCTATGTTCAGTTCTTTCCTGATTATTGCAGCTCTTCACCAACAGCTTCATTTTCCCTTTTCTCTCTACATTTTGACTCCTCAGACTAGAGAGGTGCTTACACCGCTTCATTGTTCTTCACAGCACCTACAAGAACTTGGGATCAGTGCTGCCATTATCTGGGCTTTCTGCAGAGGTTTATTCTGACAAGCCTTCTTCAAATATGGTTTTTCAAAATTGTTAACCCAGACCCAGTTTTGGAAAAGGCAATCTGTCTTCATCATCAAGAAAGAAAATATACCATGAACTAACCAGCACTGATGAATTCTGCGGCCTCACACTTTCACATCAGTCTGGCTGGGACACCTGGGAAGAGATGGATCTGTGCTAGTGGTATTGCACCAATTAATACCAGCCGATGCCTGGCCCTGGCACGCTCATCCAGCTGCAAAAGAAAGAGCAAGTGGAGACATCTTAGTCATGGCAAAGAAAAGTGTGATGCAACTGCTCTACAAGGAGATGGCTTAGCAATCCCTGGCAGCATCTTCTTGCCCTGGTACTCAGTCCAACTTACAGTGCCGACAACCCACCATTAAAGGGCACCGGAGGGACGTTCATCCTGCAGCCTGGTGGCCAGATACAGTCCTGGCAATGCAACCGATTGGACCATAGGGCCCTCTGAATTTGCGAGTAACAAAGAGAACATATTTCTTCTATTACTGGAAGCCCCTCCCCACCCCCATCATCTTCAAATGAGCACTCAGTTCTGCAATCCTTCCTAAAGCAGAAATGCAACCGTGCCCAGTGCCAGAGCGATTTTGGGGAAGCTCTGCACCACACTAACCATTTAAGGTCAAACAGCTCATTAGCCAGCCCAGACTAGCACTCAGAGAGGGCTCAGCTCACATCTCAGCCCGATTAAATGCCACGATAGATGCCTTAGTAAGCACACGTGCATTTCTGGGGATGGCCCGGCTGGATCAGCACTCAGAAGCCGAGCTCCTGCGGTCTGCCCACACAGACGCCGTGCACGTGCTCCTGATGCCGGCGGCTCCTGCTCGGGGTGTGTTCCCACTCCTACTCCTTCCAACACCCTCATCAGCCACACATCTTTCCGCGGCTATCAGCNTGCTCTGGCCATCCTGTCCATCCTGAGCCCCGGGGACTCGAGCGCTACGGGCTGGGGAGAGACAGAAGGGAGCACGCAGGGCGGGGAAGGCAGGGGGGTCGGGCAGGCACCGCTCGCGGGACAGACCCGAGCCGGGCCTGTGCTCGCCCAGTGCCCGCAGCCTGAGCGCGGGCGCCCCTCACCGCCCCTCACCGCGCCGCGCTCTGCCACCGCCGCGCGCCTCGCCGCCCTCTTATATAGCGCCCTAAAAATAGCTCGCCGCGCGCCGCCTCGCGAGCCTCGGGGAAG
>VZTR01013375.1:142158-220009 GCA_013400775.1 Chaetops frenatus | reverse complement strand
CCCCCGAACCTCGCCGTCCCTCCGCGCTGATCCTCTTTCTCTCTCTTTTTTTAAAGTGTGACTGAAACAAAACAAAGCCAAAGGGACGCTGGATCTATCATTGGTTGATTTTCCTCCTCCTTTTTTTTTTTATGATCAAAAACAACCCCCCACCCGAGCAAACAAACACACACAAAAGCAGAAAGAAAGGGTCTTGCTCAGCAGCAGCATGGATGTCTTGGCTAGTTATAGTATATTCCAGGAACTCCAGCTTGTCCACGACACCGGCTACTTCTCAGCTTTGCCATCCTTGGAGGAAAACTGGCAGCAGGTGAATCATTTAAATTACTCCTGTAAATCTCTTAAACGCAGACAGTCGATGAATTGAGGCTGCATTTCTGACTTTATTTTATTTTTGTTCTTTAATTCAGGGTTGGGGGTTTTTTGGTGGTTTTCTTTTCTTTTTTTTTTTTTTTTTCCGCGTAGGTAGAGCTTTAAATCTCTGTATTTTTTACCGTGACAAACTGAGCAGTCCATTCAAATCTGTCTGCTTTCAGTCCTTTCTGAGCACACCCGATAGTACCTGAGATCCGGTGGCATTCTTTAGGGTTTTGTTTTTATAATGGCTACTATTTTTATTTTATTTTTGAGCTTAGATTTATTTGTTTTATTCTTTTAAACAAGCCTGATCACTTCTAGCCAGCTGACAACTGGCAGCTGGTGGAAATGGAATAGATCATTCTTATTTTCAGGTAATTAGTATGTGTCAATAAAAATCGTAGCTTAAGTCGGAGGTGGAGGGTGGGCAGGTGTGTGGAAGCACTAGCAAAAGCTTTAAGGCTAAGTTCAGTAACTAGGAATGTGACTTTTTTTTTTCTTTCCTTTTTTCTTGGAAGATGAGTAGAAACACACACTTCTTGCTGTCTTGAAACAATGACGGCTAAGGCTGGTTCCAGTAAACCAGTGTGTTTTGAGGCACTATAGGGTTAATATGCAGACAGAATAAGGATAAGGACGGAAATCAAGTGTTATAAATGCATTAAAATGATGACTGGTACCATGAATATAAGTAAGACCAAAGGGAAGAGTAGGTTACAGAGAAGAGCTTTATAAAATACACTATGAGCCCAGTCGTTAACTATAAATAGTTATCAGCTGGGATATTGAGGGAAAAGGAAAGACAGCATTTCTATTTACGGCCAAACGTTGTGAGGTAGTCCTGTTTCTTGATGTGATTTTCTGGCAGAGGTGATACACCAGGTGAAATTCTGGAAACTGGTGTCTCTTTAAAAGAAAAAAAAAAACATCTGCTGGTGGGTAGAAATAGTGGAGTGTAGCTGGGATGACATGTGGTGCTATTGCAGCGCACGGACCCGTGGCACTATCAGTGTGAGAATAATGAGCTGCTGGATTTCATCTTGCCAGCATTCACCTGAATCGTGGGTAGTGTAAGGGTAGCCCGTGTTAGGTCTCCAGTAAGTGACAGTTTTGGGATGTTCATTTGATTTTTCCTTAGAAGTGTGTATGGGTGGAAATGTGGATGGCAGAGCTTCTGGGGAGTACTCGGGCTGTAGCATTGTCAGCCAGCTGGACCGGGGCTGGATCTTCTAAGGTTTACCATAGTAAAATCATTTTGGCTTCAGCTTTGTATGTGTGTGCACACAAAGCAGAGATTTATTGTCAGCCACGGGGTGAACACATTCAGGGTTTATTTTGCAAAATGACCGATCCAACTTTGCTTTATCCTCTAAGGGGGAGGGGATGCTTTTTGTTATTAATATTCAGCGCACACATCCATGATGGTCACATCTGCTTTCCTTTTATATTTTTAATGTGCTAATTAAACTGAAGAGGTTAATATAATTTAATTAAATAAAATATTTCATAGCATCGTTGTTGGACCGGTTGCATATTCGGTTGCATATCAGTAACAGTCCAAAGAGTCCAGAACGACATAGTGTGTTGACATAGTCAGCACGCTTCAGGCACTGCTGCGAGTGTACTCCGTCTCCTTCTGCCTTCTTTTATGTGTGGAAGAGCAGCAGTTTGTTTTATACAGTAGCATGTACCTACCCAATCCCACTGTTACCACTGCAGAATTTACAATCATGCTCCTGGTTAAACCTCACTGATTCTCCATGTATGCTTAAAAAGAGAAGCTGACAATAACTTGCTACGTTTTCCCTTATTTCCTCTCCAATCCTGCAACCAATGCCCAATGTTTCATAATGCATCCTGTATTTACGGTTTGTTCCCCTGTTGCTGCCTGGACTCTCCTTGCAAACAACAGGCAGCAAAACTGATGTGTCAGTGGTGGGAGCAGCTGAAGCTGGCTGTGCAGAGACCATGCTGTTACACAAGCTTGGCAGACCCACTGACACAGAGACCCCAATTTAATTCTTCTAAATCACTTGCAATGTAATCAGCTCTTGGGAGTTTACTTATTTTAGGCAAACTGTAGTGACTTTCAGACAAAGAATGTGTGTGTTTCTAAAGGAACCTTTAGAACTAAAGGCTATAGTCGAGACTCCAGGGAAGAGAGCTGACAGGGTAGTGACTGATCCCTGTGGGGTGTGTCTTAAGTGGGAAACAGCAGCTTTAATTTTGAGTAAAAACACATGAACAAGTCTGCTCCAATGGTGCTATACATGAGCTTCACAGAGGCGCCAGGGCAGTGCTTCTCCCAGCAGCAAAGCAGCGCCCCAGGAGATTATTTCAATCTCTTAAAAAGCAGGGGTTGAGGGGAAAATAGTTGTGTGGGTTAAGAGCAAGCTTCTTTATCACGTTGTGAGCTCCAATTTTGTGATTATCAGCTACTAGTGCATGATGTGCAGAGGTTAGTCAGTGCCAGGTCCTGAGGTGCTCTGAGAAACGATGTTTACTGTGATACTGTGAAAGATGCACCTGCCCCACTGAAAATCAGAGCATGCTTTGGGGTGAAAGTGTGGACAGAGTCCTGTCTTCCTTTTCTCCTGAACCTGGACAACAGTCTGGTAGCTGCTGGCTGAGGACTATACAGCTGGCCAGTTGCTTGTATTTCGTATTGTGAAACACCCATTACTCACAGAGGGCACTGACAGCACAGGCAGGTTGCTAAATGCTTGCACACAGTCAGCTGATCTCCCGTTTTTCCTTCCCACTGCAAGAGGAATGTGAGCAAGTTTGGTATCTGTGCTTTTGACAATTAGTGTTGGAGTTGAATGAGTTCATCGCAGCAATATATACAAAACAAACAGGTTTTGTGTAGGAACAGATTCTCTCCTTTTGTGTAGGTTTCTGTTTTAGAAGGCAAAAATACAAACAAAGAAACTTATTCCACCCTGGACATAGTTTGCATTGTGGAAGTGGAAATACCTGAAGTGGAAGCTGGAAATGAACCTGTGATGTGTTTAATGTTTTTGTAAAACACATATTGGGAAGGAGAGCTTGGTTTTTAGGCAACAAAAGCTGAGCTCCTCTCTGAGCTTTGGGTGTACTCCTTTGGGCAAAACACTTTTGAGGTCAGGAGGATTTTTTTCTTGGAGTGAGTATGGAATCTAACAAGTAATCAATATCACAGTTTCATTAGGAAATAGAACTTTGTTTAGCTTTTTCAGCAGTGTTGAGCCTCTGTGGCACTAAAGAGGGATTAAAGGGAGAGGTGGGCTGTGTGCATCGGGAAATGAGTCGTTTGCTCTAAGTCAGCTGGCTGGCACCTGATGTGTTTCTGCCTGGTGCTTCATCCTGGCTCTGATTGAACCGTCCCAGTTCTCTCTGTCCCTGCGAGCTGACTCTGCAGTTCAGGACCAGGGCAGGGGGAAACTTCAGCACCTGCGTAGCTGCTGTGCTGCTGCAGGAGGACCTCTGGCCACATATGCCATTGCTCTGGGGTGGCTGTCTCATGTGGCATCCCCAAGATTGGAACCAGACTGCTGGGAGCGACAGCACGAGGCTGAAGAGTGCCTCATTGCTCTGCAGAGGAAGGAAGTGGGTAGGAGGCTGTTTTTGAGGGAGATGACTCTGAGGAGCATAGCCTGCACAGCTGCACATGGTCCAACTTTGTGTGCCAGGCTGCAGAGAGGGGGAGAGTGGGGCTGAGAATATGGAAAGGGTGGACATGGGGCTTCACTCTGTTCTTCCTGCTGGGCCTTCACAAAATATTTAGGGGGTCATTGAAAGATCAGGGTGCAGAAGGCATCTTTTGTAATCAGATATGCCTCTTCCTAGGGGTGACATTTTAAACATCCCTATTGTCCTCTGTAGGCCCCTTGATGGACTCAGAACTCACTGTCCTATTGTGATACAGGTCTGATCAGGAGACATTCTGGGGCTGTCTTCATATTCTGTGGGGAGTGTAGGGCAGTCTAGCATGGCAGTTCCCATAATGTCAGCATATGGGAGCACAACGAGCAGGTGGATGCACGGAGTCATCATGTGTAGCTGATGCAGCTGTATAAAAACAGCAGGGCTTAGGTGCCAAACCCTGGCTTATTCTGGAGGAGATAGCCTTTCCCACATGTGTCAGCAGGCAGCACAGGTCTAATTGGCTGACAGAAGTGGAAATGGCATTATATTGTTTGCTGATAATCATTGCCTGATAACATTTCCTTTTGCCTTGGCTGACCCAGCTGCTCTCAGCTGCAGCAAACAATGATCCTTTCAAGAGAGATGCATATTTCCTGTAAATCACAGGATCGAGGAAGGCTTTGTTTTGCTGTTGATCCTTTTGTATAGCCTTCTTTGCCTGTTTTTAATCAATTCTTCAAGCCTCAGTTTCCCTCTTTCTGAAGTGACTACCAACAGCAATGCTAAGGCCTGATGTTTTTTGTGGAGCTTAGAAGGTTGAGTTTTGACTCATCCTGGAAAAGGGCTTTGAGATCCCTGTGCTGTGTGAGAGCAGAGTATCCCAAGGTGACTAATCCAGCAGAATTCTTCTATCTTAATGCTGACTTTTGCTTGGCAGATGGGGTCGTTTTCAGGCCTATAGGAAAAATTTCCACTCCTACTGGAAAGGAATAAATCACACTGAAGAACATTCCTGCCTCCCCATCGTCTCCATTGTTCTAGTTTAATGGTATAGTTGGCCACTACATAAACAAAACCATCTCTTTTAGTATTGCTATTTCGTCTTGGTTCCAGTCACAGTGTAACACATTTCTTAAGTGCTTATAGTACATCATGTCTCTTGAGAATAACTTTCAGAAATGGTTGACTTCCAAGAACAGCCACATGTGTAGTGCAGTGAATGCCGCTCCATTTATACCTGCAGTCCCTCTGCTTGCTCCATGTGCTGAAAGCATGCTCCTGTCACCTTACAGAAAGAGATGGACAAAGAGAGGAAAGACAAACTTGAAACCGCTCTCTCTATTGTTACATGATTTCTTAATTATAGAATCTGTTGTTAAAAGTGATTATTTCTTGGCATTCTGAAAGCATAGAGTCCCGCAATCCACGTTACAGGTCTTAAAATAGCGGATTATGTGAATGACTTGTATCAAGTGATTTTGAAATGGAGTAAATACCTTTAAGCAATGCACAAGCATAATGTGGGTACTCAACTAGAAAATATTTTCTCTTACTAGTTTGGGATGCTTAAATCTACCCTCCCCCAAGCCTGTACATTTCTGTATGTCCTATTGAATAGGTGGTGCATAAATTTGAATAGCTAGATGAAAATTGTGATACATAGCTAGTCTGCACTGGGATACTTCATTGTGGAAATGGCAGAAGGTTTTCGGTTCCAGATAGTAATTTCATACTTGAGCTCTCCAGGGTTAAGGCAAATGGTACCTTCTGGATATTGTTGGGGGATTTTTTGAGGCTTTTTCAAATGGTTCTCCACTGAGAAACATCCGGTGTGTTGTTTCTCCATTCTGTGCTAGGAAACATTATAGGCAAGCAAGAAGGAAGCTGCTTCTCTTTGATTGTAGCTGCATATGAATGACCTTGATTGCAGTTGTCCTAATGAAACAAAGGGATTTTGCTCACTGACTGAGCAATATTGCTGTTTAGTACATTAAGCGATGGGTTAGTAGTACACCTCATTACCTGTCAAGTTTGTCAAATTCTGCAGAGGGGAAGAAAAATAGTAGGCTTTTGATCATCATGTTCAAAACCTCACTAAAAATTACACCCAGGTATTGTAATTGATGGCGGTTTTCTTTTTTGATGCTAAACCTGAATTTTTGGAGGGTTAATAAAGATGTTTTCAAGAGTAGTGCTGAGTTCCTCTTTCTGCTTCCCTGGACTCTCAAGTGCCTCCTGTTCATTCTCCACATCTACAATGTCCCCACCACTTCCAAACTCCTGGCAGTGCTCAGGAGCTGGGAGTGCCATTTTTGTGGTGTCTTTTAGACTGATGTTGCAGGAATCACTCACCTGAATAACTGAATTTCTTCTTCCCACATGTCGTTTTTGTACTATGGGTGCTACTGCCTTGGTCAAAATTAATCTGGATTCATTTGAACTGCAGAGTTCAGCTGATTCTGTAGCAAGCAAACAAAACAAACCTGCCTCCTCCCAACATTGCCACTGAGAGTTAAAAAATCGTGCCTGGTTCCCAAGACACTGAGACGGTCTTTAAAGTCATAGACCTTTTATTTTTAAATTTCGTATTTTTTTTATACTTTCCTTGCATTTGAGCCACTGAAGATTTGCTTTGTTGTCTTTTATTATCAAAAAACCCCAAACAACCTGGGATTTCTACCTCTTACTTGATTCCAGCAGCATTAAGAAAATGAAAGTACTGTGGCATTTATAGGTGTGTACATCAGAAGAAGCTCATGTATTGCTCTGGTCACCAGGCTGTATTTACCATTCCTGCTCTGGCAGCAGCTGGTGAGGAAGACTCTGTGGCTGCTCAGGTTGTTAGGCTGCCTGTGAGAGTAAGCTGCCTGTGAGTTCATGTATCAGCCTTTATTCTCAAAGATAGTTAGACATCTTGGATTTAATCAGGACACCAAACCTCTGCTTCTCAGTTCTTCAACAAGATGAGTTGGCAGCATTGTGTTCTGATCTGCTGCTATGGGGATTCCTGTTCTGGGTTCATGGTGGTTGGGCACAGCGGCTGAGGCCATGGGGACATGGGCAGCCAGCCCCTCTGGAGCTGTGGGCCCAGATCTGCCACACCAGCTGCCAGGACAGCTCCTGTGCAGGGAAGCCCTTGGTGGGGTATGGCTTTGCCTCTATGAAAAAATCAAAAGAAGATTCTGAAAGGTAAGCTTAAATGCCCCTTCCCAGAGGTCTGCATGGCACTGATTTGACCCTTCTCAAGTTTTTAATAGGTGTTGGAGTTGAGTGTAGGGAGGTTGGGCAGAAGGCATTTAATTTCTTATTCTTTTAAAGGTTTAATATATCAACTCTGATTTATTAAGCTGCTCTGATGCTGTTAATCCTTTTGAAGCAGGTACCCATCCACTCCCTGTTCTTGCATCTGAAGGATCCTTTCCAGTCCAAAGCATTTCCACTCAGTTCAACTGTGTATTCATTACTTGTGTTTCCTTTTGGAAAAGAAGTTAAGGGGTGTGTAGTGTACTGTAAAACACACACAAAAGAGTCTGAGTCGTTTATGCGGAGACTTTCATGTCGTTTATGTTTGCTGAAGGCCCACCAACCATGCTTATTTAAGTGCCATACTGGTTTTCAACATGATGCTTACAAGCAATGTGTCAGATGTCCTAATCTTCTTGTTATTTCCCAGCATTGTGGACCTGAGTGCAAAGCTGGAGTTTAAGTCATACATGGGGTCAACAGCTCCTACTCTGCAAGGGATAGAGAAGTAGACAGTGACACAGGCAAGCTTGGGAGACAGTGTGATTGATAGGGAAGGATGTGAAGGAGGACACTGCCTTGTGAGAGGCTCTTCTGAGGCATTCCAATTAGTGTCTTGATTTACAAATCCTGCCCTTAAACCTGTAGCCTCAGAAGGTCGGTTTTAAAGGGATGCTGACATAGGGTTGATGTTTGACCATGAAGGATCTTTGTAAGCTAGTATGTTCTGACAGAAGCTGCAATTGTTGGAAGTATCTCCATCTAAATAATTCAAAAAGCCCTGTAAACAGGGGTTTTTTTGGACAGGATCATGTGGCCCACCTTCTGCCTTTGCAGCTATGTCACTGCAGTGTTCTTCCAGTACAAATGAAGTGACTGGGAATCACAGTGAAAATGAGAGTTTGTTTAGGTTGTGCAGTGAGGAAAAAGGCATGTGTCAGGACAAGTAAATTAGATTAAAAAAAATGCTTTCACTACTAATAGGCTGCTGTGATGTTGGGCATTTGGTTTTAATCCTGACTCTTGAGTGGGCAAAGTTCACTTCCACATGTAAGGAAAGTTCCTGGGTTTTGAATATTTGCAATTTCTGCTGAGTTGCCTTTGCTCCAGCCCAGGAGGGGAATCAGCATTGCTGAATTGCTTTGTGCTGGTGGGGGTGAAGTATGGGACTGCCTTTAATCGCCTGTCTTTGTTTTCCACCAGAGCGGGATGGAAAACAAAGGTTCAAGTGATCAAAGGCGACCGTGAAAATTGTTCATTGGGTGGCAGAGTAGAAGGGGGGGGGTGCTTCTGTCTGCTTTTTACACCCAAAACACACATCACAGCATTAGGTGTGAGACCCAGATTTGAATAACTGCGTTGCTTGATTCAAGTCTGCCCTTACAGATTACATCTTGGATGTGTGACATTTCAGTGGATAACACGTTGACTCCAAAATGAACATATATTCCAATAAAAGACTGGGCAAAAGTGTATTTCTTCTCTGAGAACGCTTTGTGGAAATCTTTCTACCAGTTGTACTTCCTAGAATTTCCTGAGGGCCTGGCACTTTTCAGTGTGAGAGACTTAATTTGGCTGACATCTTCCACTTTGTTGTCAATTTTAGCTTTTTATTTCAGGTTTTGCACCCCTAAAAGTTGATTAATTTATTCCAGCTATTAGGAATTTGGCTAGTCAAAGGTATCCAGATTCTCTGCATCCTGTGACTGTTGCATCTTTGGAGAACTGCATCCACTACACTACATGATGCTGCGAGCAGTGTCTGGATACTTCTGGTTTCTTACCTGGGTGCCTGCTCTCCCTCCTGCCCTCAGGGAAGGCCTTCTGATACACAAGATGTACAAAAGCAGTGCAGTCACACGTTTCCCTTGTTTCCTTGAAGCTGCTGGTACCTCCTCTCTCTTTGCTCAGCTGCTGTTGGTGAGGTGCTGTGCCAGTTTGGAGTAGGTGCACTCACCCTGCCTTGGCACCTCTGGCTTACTGCAGGATTCTGGATCTGAGGTGCCCCACATCAGGGTGGGCTGAGTGGCTCAGGGGCTGTGGCTGTGCAGTGGTTTGAAGTGTGCTGGCCCTGCAGAGCTTGCTGCCTGCTTCAAGCTGGTGAAAAGTACTGAATAATTATTGTTTGGGGTTTTTCTTTTTCTTTTCTTTCTTGTGGCCTTCCCCATCAGCCTGGAAAATTTGTGCTGCTCCGAAGAAAACATTCCGCTCATCTGCAGCCTACTACAGCTGCTGTGTGAGTAATTAAGTATGGAAAGGAGGAAGGCAGAGAGGAGAAGAAAGATGGGATCTAGTGTTTCATATTGAAAGCATCAGGCTAGAAGTGGCTTTGTTTCTGACACGTGGATGGTGGAGAGGCTGCATTTGCTGCACAATGGAAAATAGGTGCCAATGGAAAAAGCCTCCCTCATTAATGTCTAGATCAGATGGGGATGAACTTCAATGTTTCTTGTTTTTCTTTTTAAATTTGTCTGCATTTTAAGGTAATAAGGGAGAAGCAAAGAGCACTGGACTGATTTGAGAATACAGCCAGGTTGGGTAAAATAGCTCTTTTCTGGCTCCACCTGATACTGCTGTCCCAGTTCATTTTGGTGGTGTCACAGTCCTCCCCCAGTTGTTCATAAGCTATACCACGACCTCAGAGTGATTGTGAACATCTGAAGGTTGCTGTACATCAGATTCTTACCAAGGTATGTGTTTCTTCTATTTCTTTTTGGATTTTGATTTCTCAGGATGGTGTTGAATTATGTCAGTAGGCTTTCCTGCACAATTGAGGAAACTGGGAGCTTTGCTTTGGTGCTGAGAAAGGTGATTCTGATGTAAATAGAAGTCTCTGAGAGTTGGGGTTCTAAGAAACCTGTGAAAGACCAGTGGGGGTTTAGGTCAAGTGGGGAGAGTAAGGCCTGTTTCTGTCTGGTCAGACCAGAGGAAGAAAGCACTTGGGAGTTTTGGAGGTCTCCAGTACCTTGGAGGACAAGGCAGACTGCTTTAACTGATGTGACCCAGTGAAAGAGCTTGTAAGGTGCTGTTCTTTCAGGGCTGAGAATTTCAGGGTAAGTGGATGTCACCTGGAGTAGTTTCCTTATTTCTACTGCAGGAAAACAGTGTAGTGTTCTCTTACTGGTACTGCTCTTACCTCTCCTGTGTTTTTAAAGTGCAAAGATTCTTGTAGGCAGTGTTTGAAAATGGAAGAACCTGGTTTCCCTTGAGAGGTTTTTTTAGAGGGAATGACTCAGTCAAGGTCAGTGGGAGCTTTGGTGTTTACTACATTGATTACAGGTTGAAACCTTCCAGACACAGGCTAAAATACCTGTCTCCAGTGCCTCTGGATGAAGTTGTGTGCTTGAATAAAACCCCCTCATGATCTGGGGTGATTTGGGGGTTTAAAAGGTAATATGGGGTCCTTGGCACCACACTGTACTTCTGAGTTGGCTGCAAAGCTCATGCTTTCTCTTCAGGTGGCCTTGATTTTCTGGTCACTCAAGACAGTTTTCTGTTTCCTAGGAGAGACTCCTTCATTAATCTTTCTTGGATGCTGGCAAATAAGTTTCAGGGTGCCCGGTTTAAATGCTCTTTACTGAGTGTGCTTAACTTGTCCTGGGCTTTCTGACTTCTGAGGGTTTGTTTAAAACATGATAAATCCCAGTAGTTTGAGGGAGAACAGAAGAATGCTAGAGTAGAGTTACTTTCTGGTGTGAAAGACTCAGGCAGGTGACTGTCTGGGTGGCTTCCCAGCATTGTTTCTGAGCTGAGAATGCCAGTAGGTGCACACAGCTCTACAAAGGCTGGGCTGGGATTTCTTTTTCTGACATGAGAAGTGCACTTACAAGAATTCATTTGAGGGACAGCAAGGGAAGCAAGGCGTGGGTGGTTTCTTACTCCCAAATACCTCTTGTGTGTGTGATTCCAAGTCCTGAGTGCTCTGGCTGCACACTGAGTGGATGCTGTAGGTTGAAGGCTTCTCCTCACTGGGACTGTCTCATCTGAATTATTTCATGCAGGAAGAGCTATGCCATATACCATTCAGTCTGTGTTTTGTTTGAGCAAGCTGCATCTCTGGTCAGGTTATGCTCCACTATGGTGTAAGATGGGAATTTCCATCTCATTTCCATTTCTTTAAGTAGAAAAGGTCAAGGAGACCTTTGGCATTCAGTTCTGAATGACTTTTCTCTTTGTAAACGGAAAGAATAGTATCCACAACACATTGGGGATTTCAGATCAGTCAGTGAGTGCAGATCTGCCAAAGTTACAGTGGATTTACTACTCTGGCCCAGTGTCCACGAAGTCTATACAAATCCCAGATCTTGTCAGGATGTGGACCACATATCAGGATGTGGGCAGAAAACAGCACACCCATATTAATGATTTGATTAAAACAATATTGCTGCTCAATAGCTCTCATAAATGTATTTTCACTGGTGTTGGGGAGGAGATATTCTCAAGTGCTGTAATGAGAGAGTACATTTTTTAAAATGTTGCACAACAGGCCACTAAGTTGTGCTCTAGCTATATTGAGTTACTCTGTTTTATAGTGAGCATGGCCTTAGGCATCCTATAAATACCATTTTTCCCCGACCTTCAGATAATAAATAATGGAAACTGTACAGAAAGAAATTTTCTTTCCATGCAGGAGTGAGAGGTCCTGAGCTGCCCTCCATAAAACTGAGGGTGAAGCATGATTTGTTTTCACTGGTTTTATAAATGAAGAAAATGTAGGTGTGAGAGGGAACTAGAAGATGTTCTAGGAGCTAAATGTGGCCTCCCCATCAGTAGGATGTTTGGTGTAGGCACTGCTTCCCCCAGGACAGTCATACCCATCTGTGAAATGATGACAGGTGAGAGAGGTCTCTTGAAAGTCTCAATGCATGAATAGAAGGAAGGTTCTCATTCTGATTTATCCTCAGACTTTTATATCTAACAGTGGAAACCAACCTGAAAGTGGTTATAAATGAGTGTTCAAGAGAGCTCTTTGTGTACTTCAGTGAACTGTGTCATTCAGAGGTGAGGCTAAATTATCAGAATGGCCTTTTTTGACATTAAAATCCACTTCTGTACACAGGTCCTCTTTAAGGCCTTTTTGCTCTGTTTTAATGATGTTGAAAACATCATTAAACATCATTAACGTGTAGTGTAAATGTGAGTCATGAAGGGTCCCTGCGTGTGCACATATGGATGGCCAGGCACGTTTCATTTTGAGAATCCATCACGTGTGTGCTGTGTGCCAGGTTGGAAATGAGTCTCAGAGGAGAGACCAGGTTCATGGAAGTGGGGGCTTCCTCCTGCTCTGGCTGGAATCCAGAGTGAGTCTGTGTCATGTTGTGTCATGTTACGTTATGTCATGAGGGAAAAGGGCACACTCTCACTGCAGCTTGGCCTCTAAGGTTAGAGAAGGGTCAGAGACGACCTTGTGTTCAGCAAGTGGGTTTTACTGGCTAAATTTGAAGGCAAATGAGATTCAAGAGCAGGGTGCACATGATGCATTTTTGGTCTCTGTCTTCATCCAGCAGCAATAAACTGCATATAAGCAGATTTGGCCCAGGAACAAACAAGCAAATTTTGGAAATTGGCACTGTTGGATCATGAAATTCTGCCCAGGTACCATTTCTTAATGTATGCCTCAGTGATGCTTTCCTGTGTTCTTTGAAATCCACCTGGTGTGAAGCCTTGCTTTCCTCAGAAGCCTGAGTTATAAACTAATTTAGGGGAGGAATATCTAACAAACTGTTGTCTTTTGCTGCCTAAGTCTTCTCCATTCTATAATCTCTCTTCTCCATGAGGAAGTCTGTTGCTTTGTTTGGATTCATAGCTGTTCATAGCTACACAAAGCTGTGATGCTTTTCCCCATCTTCACCTATATTAACTATTTCATGGATTTTTTTATCTAAATGTGAAATGAGACCCCTGCTCATTGACTGGGGATTACAACTCTGACTGCAGAACAGATGTGATAAATAGTAATAAAGGTGCATGTTTCTTTGAGTTTTGTCATACTTCCCATCTCTCTGTTTCCCCAACTTTTCCTGTGTATCAGATGCATTGGTCTTCTCTGTGTCTTACCTGTTCTAGGACTCTTGCCACCTCACTGGATCTCTGCTTTGTGTTAGATGTGCATGTTGTGTTGCTGTTTCTTCCATAAATGCATTAATTTCTGTTTTTCCAAATTCAGTCTCAAGGATTTATTTCCTGCCACTATGTGGTTTTGTTTATAAACTGCCTCTTTCTGCTGGCATCACAGAAAAATGTAGTATTTCCTCCTTAAGCCCTTTCCCCTGCTTTTCTTCACAATCAGAGCTTTTTATGAGTTTCCTTAGTTTTCCAATTTGTTTTTATTAAGCATGTTTTTATAACAAGGGCTGTGATCCATCAGAGTAAAGGGAAACAAAAAAATGATGCCAAATTTGTATTTGTTTGTTTAATGAAACAGACTTTAAATGGGATGAAGTCAAATTGGTGTTGATGACTTGATCGTAGCTGGTTCTAAGTGCTGGCTTTTGACAGTGAGTCATGAAAGATCTCAGCATTTCAAGGAGCCTAAAAGCACTAAATATAACTGTGAGGTGGTATTAGTATTGGGAAAAGATATTAGGGCTGCTGTGCAGTGTTGACCTTTGTTTGGGAAAAAGTATCTGTATGCTGGTTAGTTAGTTAAAGACCACTGGCTTTGTGGTTGATGGATGTGAAATGGTGTTTAACCTGCACCATAGTTAAAGGGTAAAGGCCCCTTGAATTTGGGTGCCCACCCAGCACATCTCTACCCTTCTCTTCACAGAATCACAGAGTGGGTAAGGTTTAAAGGGACCACAGTCTTTCATCTGGTTTAATCCAGGGTCATCCTGGAGCACATAGCACAGGATTGTGTCCAGGTAGTTCTAGAGTATCTCCAGTGAGGAAAACTGCACAACCTTGAGCTCCCTCAGCCTTTCCTCATAATAGAGATGCTCCAGGTCCTTAATCATCTTTGTTGCCATTGTCTGGACTCGCTCCAGGAGCTCTGTGTCTCTCTTGTGCAGAGGAGCCCAGACCTGGACACAGCACTCCAGATGTGCCTCACCAGGGCTGAGCAGAGAGGGGCAGGATCACCTCCCTCGAGCTGCTGGCAATGCTCTTCCTACTGCACCCCAGGATCCCGTGGGCCTCCTTGGCCCCAGGGGCACACTGATGGCTCAGGAACAGCTTATTGCCCACCAGGACCCCCAGGTCCTTTTCCACAGAGCTGCTCCAGCAGGCAGTCCCAGTCTGTGCTGGTGCATGGGGTTGTTTCTCCCCAGGTGAGGGACTCTGCATTTGCCTTCCTTGAGCTTCTGGTTGTTCTTCGCTGCCCACCTCTCCAGCCTGTCCAGGCCCTTCCAAGGGTGCACAGCTCTTCAGAAAGGGAGCTGCTCCAGTGTGGGCAGGGAGCAGCCTGCCTGAAATGCTGTATGGTCGGTACTGGGGTCCTACTGTCATTCCTCTGGAGAGTCCCCGCTCTGCTGCTATCCACTGTGGTGGCCTTGAGCAGTGTGGCTCCCTGCACCCTGGCCACACACCTTAAAGGAGGATTTGCCAAAGCCCCTCACATCAGGCAGAGGAGCCTGCCTGAGCCAGGGGAGGGATAGAAGGGGAACGCACAAACCTCAGCTGCTCTAGGCTGTGAGGTGCTCTCCATTTGCTTGTCGGGACACCCTGGGCTCTGGGCCTTCCTGCTGTGTTTGTCCACTGTGCTGCTTAACCATCTCTGCTCCTTTGAGTCAGCTTGGGCTGCTTGCATGACAGAGAAATATTTTCCTGGTGTTTCAGAAGATGGGTGATGCCCTTTCCTTCCTGTGCAGAGGGAAGCTGCTGCTGGCTCCATGCAGGGTCTGCTGGGGATATAACAAAACAATGGAGCCTCATCAAATAGCAGTGAGGCACACAGCTGGCTGCAGGCAGCGGAGCTCTGTGGGTTCTTGCTTGGTTCTGCCTCTGAAGACTTCTCTCACAAACTGTAACCTACCTCCCTTTCATTCAAAAAGCTCTTAAGCTGTGGGTATCTGTGAGGGATTTTTGTGTGGAACATGAGGACTGTGAAAAAACAGGTCCTAAAGCATGTGCCATTGCTAATGACTCTGCAGACCAGAATGTAAAAAGCCAAATGTTTTAACAGAAGTTAAGGAGTGAAAACAAAGGAGCTGCTACAATGAGACATCACATGGCACCGTCCTTATGACTTGATCATGTGATTGCACTGGTCTATATCCTGGGTGTATTTTTCCATCGAATGACTTCCTGAAAGAGTTGAATATGTAGAAAATTCACTGTCGTCCCAGACGCTAATCAGAACAAAAGTTGAAGTTCAGAAATAAAATATGAATGACAAAATTGTGGGAAAGCAGTATTCTCTGCCTAACTCCTGATTCAGTACCAGAACTGTGCTGGGAAGTTTGAGCAGTCTGTAGCAGGAAAAATCCTCAGCAGTACCTCAATAAGTCATAGAAGCTGACACCTACAGTCTTGGAAGCAAAACTCGGAAGTTGCCTTTTAGGAGATCAGATTTTCCAGGAGCAACGACAGAGCTGTTTGAGCAGAGAAAAATATATGCCCTTTCATCCATGACGTGGAGGTTTAGAGCATTCAGATATCTGTTTGATTTGATGGTTGGGCTTTGAACAGATAGGATGCTTCACAGCCATTGTCCTCAGAAAGCAGAGAAGCTGTAGCATGCCGATTTTACAGGCTGGGAAACTGGGACACCCAAGCGCTCAGTTGTTGGAGAGAGGAAGTCAAGAGCAGAGCTTGAAAAGGATACCAGCTCCCTGATCTCCATTTTAATTAAATTATTTCTGCAATTGTCTTCCCTGGCAGTTTAACTGGTGGAATGGAGTCTAGCAGAGGAATTTTTGGCCGCAAAGTTTACAGGAATATTTTTCTGGGCCAGATCCTTGCTCTCTGTGTAAATTAAGATGACTCCACTAGCTGCGATTATGGCACCAGCTATTTACTCCTCCCTCTGAGAATCTGGCCCTGCTGTGCAGACAGTGGGCAGTGTCATATAATTTGTTCTTTTTAATTTTAGTCTGTCTAGACACTTCTGCAGCACCCCTTTCTGGGAGAACTTTGTGCCAGCAGCTCTGAGGCAGCACCACACTTCTCTGGTGAGAAACCTTACCAGACACAGTGTGGGGGTGGCCTGGTGTGCTCAAACTCAGCATTCTTAACCTTCTTGGTGTAGGGTTTGGATTTGATGGTCTCGTGTTTTGGTTGGAGAGGTGGTAGAGGGAAGGAATGGCAGGATTTCTTCCCAGTGAAGAGGGAGTGAGTCTGTCGTTTTCTGTTTTTGTCAATGTGTTGTCCCAGATGAGTGCTGGAGAAGGGTGGTTGGTGCTGATGCACCATTTCTGTGGTAGTGTTTTTTTTCTAGCAGTGGGTGACACCTCTCATTGTGGGTAAGAAGGTCTTTTTCATGGTTTTATGGCTGTTTGCTGGCCTTTTGTTCATTATTAGTCAGTTCTTCCTCCCATGCCATTACTACCACTTAGTCCTTAGCTTCTCTGATACCTTTTCTCCCAGTCTCAGTCACCTGGCATATAGGGGTGGTACCTTTCTAGCTTTCTGCAAACTTGTCACCAGGCTCACACAGGACCTAGTTTTTACGGAATTCTCAGATTTGTTTGCCGTGGTTAAGCAGGTGATTAGCTAGGACTGTTTTTCTTCACTTTCCATTCTCTTGCCATTCCTGAATTACCAGGACTATCTGTAAATGTCTTTGTCAAGAGCCAAACTCAGAAAGTCCATGGCTCTGGCTGGGGCTCAGGACCAGCAGCAAGATATATGTGTGTATCTATATATATAGAAATATGCCTTTTTACTACTAATATTTCTGCTTGGATCCAAATGCACTGAACTGCTAATTATCTTAATAGTGTAAAAAAAATTGCTAATTATTAAGTCCTACCTTCTGTTGTTAACCACCTATGTTTGTGTCTATACCCAGCCTCCACAATGAAGGGTATTCATGGCTGCAGAAACAAAAGCCTGAAGATAGAGATCCTAAGTGGTTAAAAACAAAATTTCTTTTTGAAAAAACCATAAAGCACATGCTATTTCTAGGATTCCACCCAAGCTTGATCAATACTAGTGAAGCTGAAAAGCAANAAAAAAAAAAAAAAAAAGCAGCTCCCAAAAAAGCAGGTTCCATGAAAATGGGTAAGAGATTCTTTATACAGGCTTAATGATTTTGAGAGAGATGTTTCCCTTGTGAATTGCTGTAGGAGTTTGCACCCCTTCCCCCACGTTCAGCAGAGGCAAGAACATATGACTATGCTCATGTAAGGCAGCACAGTGGTAATAATGCTGCTGTATTGATCAAATTGGGCTGCTTTGTCACCAGGGAGGATTTATTCTGACTCTTAAGGCTGTGCCTCCTAAAGTGCATTTTCCAGGCCTTTTACTAAGCAAAGGGTGTGCTGTGCTTATTGTCTAAGCCTGCAGGAGAAACATTTTCAAAAGATTTCCTGGTGTCACACCATCCACTGCCTCTGTCACTGTTTCTTACAGGGCTCCCACCTCACTCCCACTCACAGCTGGATGTGGCTCAAGTTCAAAATTGCATTGTGGCAAGATCCAGTTGTTTGCCCTTGGAGAGTACCTGGGGGAGCAGCCACTGGTTGCTGGAATGTGGATAAACACAGGGTGATGGGAACAGGCGAGGCTTCATCTTTGCTTAGAAAGTGAGCGAAACATCAGTAAGAAAGCAGCACCGAAGGGAAAACATGCAGGATGGTTTTGTTTCTCCTCCTGTGCCCTCAGCTGATATTCATGACCTTGTTGAAAAGATCAGACTGCTTCAGAGACTGCACGTGGTCATTTTTAAGTGTAGGGAGAAACCAAATGTGCTTTTATTTTTCCATCTGATAAATTGCCAATTGCAGGTTTTACTTACAGAACACTGAGTAGTCTGAGAAGAACACGATCACCTTGATATTATATTTATGAGTAAAAATGGTATGAGGCAAAGAAAGCTCTTAGCTCACATGTAAAGAGGACTTCTAATGCAGTTTTTGCTTCCAGGAATGCATCATTACTCGTGGCAGGGAAGGGACACATTAGCAAGCTTGACAGGAGGACTGAAATGCCTGGGGGTACTCAGGGGCTTGGAGGAGCAATCTGATACCTTCGTTCTTTGACAGGTGTCGAGCGCTTGGTGCTGGGTAGTGATGGGATATCTGCAGAACAGGGAAGGGTTAGAGACGCTTGACACGGAGGAAATCCCTTGAAGCTTGCTCTGGTGATGGCCGAGCACCTCCAAGGTGCTCTGAGCAGAGCCCGCGTGCTCAGCAGCACTGCAATGTATCCTGCAGGGGCTCAGAGTGACAAGCAAGGCACCAGTCATGCCTGGGAAATTATCCTGAATGCATAGGCTGCCTGTAGTGCTGGCTGTAGCTAAAGAAGCACAGTTTGCATGTGTTTCTGTCTCTTTCTGAGTCCCAGTTCCGGAGGACTGCAGGATCTGAAACAGATCCCTCCAGCAGCCTAGGCCACCACAAGTCATTTGGGCTTTCCTTTGAGCTCTGATACCATGCAACTGCTTGGGAAGTGCAGCTTCTTGGGAAGCCAAGTACTTGGGAAGCAGAGCTGGCTGGAGGTGAAGCAGCAGAGTACTCCCAGGAATGTTCCCTGCCTGTGGTCTCACATGTGGCTCCTCTCCCACCATAAAGGCTAGCTTTGTATGTTTATAACCAAAATAAAATTGCAGTTCCTGAAAGCTGTCATTTGTACTTGGAGGAACATAATGTTTGTGTTTGCTATTGCAGGGATTGTACCAAAGCATGGTGACAAGAGGTCTGCAGTGTTTGGGATGACAAGAGCTGGCTGCAGACTCCACCTTTGAGGGCTACTAAAAACTGTCTTTAGTTAAACAGTGTTAATGATAAACAAAATGCCGGGAAGGATTTGCTGTACCATGAGAGGACCCCTCTCCTGCAGCTGGAGAGGCTGTCCTTCCTCAGTTCCCACCCATCCCCTTCCTGCAAACCATGCCAAGGAACCTGACTGTAGTCTTCCAAGCTGTGACACTGGAGACTTCCATCACATCCCAGAAAGACAATACAGGGAAGAAGTGATATAAAGCCAACCCACTAAGGCAGGCTTATCTTGGGAGATGCTGTATGGACTTAAGTAGACTGGAAAAGGGAAACTGGGGAAAATAGGATACTTAAGGTAAACTAGCTACATTTTTTAAATGTCTGAGTTGGAAATATGCCAGATAACATGTCCACTGCTGGGCTTACAATGACTACAATATGTTTCCTCTTTTCCTTGTTGGTAAGTGGGTTTTGTTTGTTTCCTTTTTGGAGCGTGGTGAAGGACCGCAGTTCCCTGCAATGCATTTTCAGTAGTGAGCTGGAGCTCTCTGTGGTGGTTTAGTGGGTAATGCTGTAGTGCTGTGAACATAACATCTTCCAATTCCTGGCATCATCATTTGGGCCTTTTCCTCTCAGGGAAAGATGCAATGTTGAGTTTCATTAGGTTTGCTCAAGGAGGATACTTAAGGATGGGGCTAGAAAGCTGAAAGCCTCATGGAGAGCCTCTCAGCAGTTTGGGGGCAGGCAGAAGGGATGCCAAGAGCCTTGCCAGTGGAGAGATGCCTTCCTGTGGTATCATCTCTGCAAGGTGGTGCTGAGTGTTGTGCTCAGTGATGTACCTGGAAATAATTTGGGAACCCTCCCAGTTAATTTTGGAAGGAAAGGTACCAACACAAATGAGTCAGGGTCTGGTGTTTTCTAAAGTATTCTCCAACACATTTCCAAGGATATTTTGCTAGAAGAAACAGAAGGTTTAAAAGACAACTTGAGAAGGGACAGGGACTTGCCTTGACTGTGAGGCTCCTGCCCAAGTAAAGAGTGTTGCTGAGGAAATGCAGTATGAATAAACAAGGGAAGGAAAGAGTGCTGTTGGGGGAAGAGAGGTTGAAAGTTAGAGCCTCTCAGGTCTTTGAGGCAGACAGATTTCTGAGAAGGGCTTAAACAGGTTCTGTCCCGTCCTTGCCCTTCAGGAAGAGTAGAGCTTCTCCTAACCTGTTCCTACTGATGCTTTGTCACAGCACCCAGCATCTGCTTTTCACCAGCCTACTTAGAGTAACTAAGTACCATCCTTTGGGCCTTTCTGCACTGTAGTCTCTGTGGACTGCTGCAGTGTGCAGGTCTATGAAGTTATGTCATGATGGCTTATCATATAGTGACAAAAGACAGGCTTGTGTACAGAAACATCTTGAATTAACCCTGGTGGTTTCTTGGATGCTGGGAAGTCATCCTATCTTCCAGGAATGCCAAAACATTGCATTCCTTCTAGGCTATTTTCTGGCTGCTTTGCTATTAATAACTTTGTCCTGAAATAGCACTTTCATATTGCAGCGTATTAAAATCGTAACAACTGGGTGGGTGTCCACAGTCAACAGACTGAAGTGAGCCAGTGTGTGAGCTGTGGTTGTGTTAGTTGGCACACAGAGGTGTGCTCACTCTGAGCAGTTGGGGTCTGACCTGCTGAGCTTTCTCAAGTCAACAAATGGCAGGGCTTTTAACAGGATCTCCTGGCTTCCCATGCCATGTGCAGCCAGTACCCTCCGGGCTGCTGGGAGCTGACATGGGGCTGATCCGTGGTCCTTTTGTGGGGAGTGAGCAGTGCCTCCTCCAGTTCTGACAGCGCACCTTGTGCTGCTGCTGCTGATATCCACAGAAGGCTGTGCCAGATCCCCTCTCTTTATTTGATCTAATGCTTTTTGGGGATACAGGTCTCAGATGACTGTGAGCGGCTGCCTGGGTTGCTGCTGAGTATTTGAGCCAATACTGGCAGGCTCTTTACCAATGTGCTCTCACAAATTGCTGTTAAGGAGGACCATGCTGCTTTAGTCAGGGTGTGTAACAGCCTGAGTTCATTGCCTGTGAGATTTTGAGACTGATCAAAATCTCTGGTGGCTAAGAGTTTTGGAACAAGAGCCTTGGCAAAACAGTGTAGAAATGAAGAGCAATGGAAAAACACCTTTGACTGTAGCGTAGCATCCTTTGGAAGGCCCTTGGCTTTAAAGTGAGATGCACATTTACCTGCAGTGGGACATTCAAGCATGAAGGCTGTTGTTTCTGTGCACAGATGATGAAAACTCTGGCCTAGAAGTGGCAGAAACCATTTTGTGAATACCTCATATAGACAACCCAAAAAAAAAAAAAGAAAAAAAAAAAAAGAAAGATAGAGAAAGGAAACAAATCTAAGTATCAAGTTGTTGTTTTTAAATTCTTCCTATTTCTCCATTTAGGTCACACTGTCCCTAATAAAGTAGACAAGATTTGTAATAGAAAATAACCATCTCCAGCCATCAAAAAACATGCCGAATTCTGTTTAATGTAAGCCACACAGTTAAGTGGTGCTAATCAAGAGCAGCATTTAGTGGATTTTAAGTGTTGGCAAGGTCCTCAGCTGATGTAAACAGGAACCATGAAATCAGGGCTGCTCTGTGCTGATTTACCCTAACTGAGAATCCGGTTGTGCTTCCCATCACTTTGTTTCTAGTCTGATTTTTTTTTCTTGGTGCAACAGCAAAACTCAAGTCTGTTGTCTTCTCTTTTCCTTGCCCAGATTGGCATATTTATCACAGTAACACACGCATCTTCTTGCTCTTGTAAGATAACAAATTGCTCAAATGATTAAAAAGAAATCAAAGAAGAAAGCACAAATGGCTTTTTGTAAATGTGCTGGGACAGTTGCTGTGCTCCCAATAAAGTCTAAACTTCAGCCAAACAGCCCACTGCTCCCCACATGGCTGGAGGCACGCTTTGGTCCTATATGTTTATTATCATTTAGAAATGGTATAAATGCTCTTTTATTCTTTTTTGTTCTGCCCTTATTCTACAACGCATTCCCCTCCTTCCTCCTGCTTCCTGTTTCCCAGACAGGGCCCCACCTCTTCCTCCCCACAGCCAAAAATAATACAAAAGAGAACATACAAAAGATTTTTTGAGCCCTGAGATGTGATAATAAATGGGCGTCGTGTACAAGGTAGACACAGTAGTTCCAGGACAAAGATGTTGATCATCCAAAGTCAATATGAGGAATTGCACATTTTGGGTTAGGAATTCAGTGTTATGCATCCTCTCATTTAATATATTTTTAGGTCAGAGCAGATGAGATGGCTCACAAGCCAGGACTCGTATGAAACGATCCGTATATTGAGTGTATTGATCACATCTCTTCTCCAGGTTTGGTTTAATAAGCTAATTGTGACAGACTGTGCTTATGAATATGCTGTTGCCTGAGAGTGTGTGGTCATGTTTGTGTCAGCTGTTGAGTAAGAAATGTTAAGATATCTCTGGATGTTAATAAAACACCTCCAAAGAGTACATTTTTTCATTTATGAACCTAACCAGAGTAATTACAAGGAATCCAATTCTGCTGTGTAACCCCCCCCTGCAATACTTTCTAAGGATGAATCTTAATTGAGGATCGAGACCTAAAATATTGCTCTGCTTTGTACATTCCACAGTCGTCAGCATTTGCTCTTGCGTATTCATTTCCTGTGAGTAGTTTACCACACTCTGGGGCATGCTTTGAACCTGATCCTTTGATTTCAGTGGGAGCTAGGACTGACAATTCAAGGAGCTAATTGTGGTTTTTTTTCTGTTTATAATGCTAAACCAAAGCTGCTTCCAAACTGGACGACAACAGGTTAAATACAGGCTTGTTGAACTTTGGAGAAGTTTGCAATGAGGGCCACTAGCCAGCTCACTCAAAGCCATCCAGGGTTGTTATATAAATAAATGCTGTCTTCAGAAACATTTTGAAATGCTCTTTACTTTAGATATAATTTTTCAAACGGTCATTGTATGGCTACTTGCTGTCCTGACTGTATTGCAGCATGCAGGGTATGTGGTGGTGTACAAGCACACATGGCTTTTATCATGTTTTGATACTACCACAATGGACTGCTTCCACTTTTGAATTCTTGATTTGGCTGTCCTGAATCCTTTGCTGACACTGATGCTATTTTTTGTTGTTGTAACTGGTCACAGATATTTTTTCTATCTTTATTAAACAGTCAAAAAAACAAAACCAAACAAAAGCCCTCCAAAGCCCTGGTTCAGTGTTTGCAGATTTCTTTCATCCTTTTTTTTTCTTTCTATTTAGATGCCTATCAAATTCAGCCACGCTTAGCTGCAGTCCTTTGTTCAGTATCTCATAACCAGTGCACTGACATTCTCTGTGCTCAAGGCCCAAATACCACAGATTTTTAGTGAAAAAATTTTGCTTGTCCATTGAGAAGAATACTTGTTAGATAGAGATATATTTCATTATCACCAAGTTAGGGAACAAAGCCTGATTTTGACTCCTTGGTTAGAGTTAAGAGTTCACACTTTTTTTCTATTTGAGACATTTGTTACCACCCATTTCTGCTGGTGAAAATTGGTAATTTATGGTAAAGTTGGTTTTAGTCTTTCAATCTTTAAAGTCTAATTAAAATCTTTGATAATCCTGGTTACATCATGCCCCAGAGCAACAGGAAAATGAATCATATGAAATTTATATGAAAAAATTTATATGAAAAGTAGTGATTCTGTCCTTTATATCCACATTTTTACTTTAAAATTATCTTTGCTGAATGCAGTTGGGACTTCTGATTTCAGCATTTCATACACTCTCAAGAAGTATAAGAGAAGATCCAGGGAGAAGGCCATCTGGGTCGTGGTAGGAGAGTTTATTGAGAATGCTGTTGTGCATGAATAACAGTGAATGGGCTGGTTTGGCTAAATACACTTCCTTAACAGTTCATTCTTTGGGCTCAGACCAAGAGGGAAAATGGGCCCAGGCTATTGTTGTATTGAAGAAATTAGCAAACAGAGGCTTTAGTGCTGTGTAGGGGCGTCAAGAATTAATAGACTTGTCCATTTCAGACTTGGATGGCCGGTGTGACCCATTCGGACAGCATTAGGGAGGACTGGCCTGATGCATCAGGCATATGGTGAAGTTACCACAGGAAAACAAGTCTTTGCACATCATATGATCTTCCTTTGCTGACTGTGCCTGTGCCTGCTTTTTGCACTAGGCAAAAGCCTGTTTCTTGAGCATCTGGTTAACTTGATTTCCTTCATATATACAAGGGATTAGGAACATGCATACAAATATTTACCACAAGTTAGCTGTCAATAAGTATCTTATTGTTGTACCCAAAAAGTGGTTTTAGCTCTGTTTTTTTTCAATGAACTACATAACACATAGCAAGATGTGCTGGCACATGACTAGTTTTGTCTTAAAACCTTTGCAAAAGATACTATTTGCTATTGCCTGAAACCTTTTCTTATATACATTCATTTCAGGCTGCAGTTCTCCATTTTTCCCAAGTGTATTTTTAAAAACTACTTATTTTAATACTAAAACTCTGTTTATTTTATTCTGTCCCAAATGTTAAGCTTCTGATGTGCTGCAGCTTTTTCATGACTAGCAACTGCCCAGTAAAAGTTGCCAAGAGGAAAAGCTGGAGGTTTTGGCAGCTGGGTGGGAACAGATGACAATCTTGGAATAGATGGGCAAGAGTATTGGGCTTTGTTGTTGTTGTTCAGGAAGTAATGAAGGTTTTTGGCAGTGGAAAGAAGATCAATTGTTCAAATCTTGTTTTAGGGTTAAGGATAAAAAATAGCATGGTGTTTCAGGGAAGGCAGGTAAATTTTGAATCTCTTATTCCTCTTAGCTTCAGGGCTGCCCCACAACGTCCAGTTCAATTTTTGCCTGTAGTATCAGCAGTGCAAGTGTCAGTGTTGCTCAGAGCTTTTGCTGTTTTGCTGCACACTGCAACACTGATGCTGGGCACTGGACCTGGTGCCACTGTTTGCTCTGAGCTTGAGTGAACGGTGATGGCACTGGCCTTAGTGTTACTGTCTTGGGTTGTGTTCAGGTTGAAGGCAGTTCCTCCTCCAATGCAGTCTTGAGATTTTCACCATTTTTTAGAGATGAGACCCCTTTCATACATGCCGGTGGAAAGCAATGGGGTCATGATGGAAGTTGAAATTTGACCTTCACTATTGCATGTATAATTCTGCTTTGCTTGTGTAAATTACAGAGAGAATCCTTTCAAGTATTGTAAACAGACCTGCTAGATCAGACCTGCTTGTCAGCCACATTCGACATTTTCATTTTCTGTCACAGCCTGATCTAAGTATCCGACTTCCTAATTAGGTTTTGGATAACTTCCAAGTTCAGTGCTTGATGTCCAATTATATCTGCAGTAAAATGGCACTTAGAAGTAACTAGCACTTCCAGATAAGAACTTCTGATGATCTGCTAGAAAAATTCAGAATCAAGATATTATAAAATACTTCAGCATCAATAAAACAGAGGAAGCCAATGAACATATTGATAAAGTGCCTTCCCTGATGTTCTGTCCTCAAATTGTTATAAGTGTTTGGGCCTTTTTTTTACCCTTGGCAGAACTTTACTGTTGCCATATTTTCCTGTCTTTAACTGTGCAAAGCACCCAGAAGTTTGAGTGCTTTAAAGACTTCTCATGGGCAGGTGCTTCTCAAGCATCCTGTTATTTTTCAAAAGTCTGTGTATATGGGTGAAATTCTGATATACAACATGGCTGTCAACCAAGACTAGTTCTTTGCAATTCATTGGAGCAAGTTTAGATTATTGCCTGGGAACTAGGATTATACTTTGGTTAATCAGGTAGAATTAGGTTTTCCAGAGCTGTCTGGACCCGAACCCAGATGCCAAACTTGTGTCCCTGCAGAGGCTCCTGACCTTTAGGCATGTCTTTCCCCTGTCATTCTCTAAAGGGGAAACACACTGCCTTGAGGCCTGACACATTGATGATGGTGGTGATCCCAGGTAGAACCTTTCTCCTCGTTCCTTTCTGGGGTAGAGAGATGAAGTCAAACATCAGCATCATAAGTGTGGCTCCATCTCCTTCATGTCTGGATTTTGAATGTTCTGGGTTGAACTTTAATCTGGGTAGCTGATAGACACCTTAAAATATAGATTCTGAACCAAATCAAGTATCTGCAAGTCTGGAGGGACTGCAGAGTCTGGAGTTTGTCTTCTTGTTGCAGTTAGTGGCAAAACTATCTTGATTTCTGCTGGCTGCAGAGTTGGGTGAGTACTAAGCTCTGCTGAAAATGGTACACATGTGTCACATCTGTGCTGTCAGAGGCACACGCTGGATTTCTCTTGAGTTGTACTTCACAGTGGTGAGCATACTCAACGTGTTTCATAAATACTCTTTACTGTCAGTGAATGAGCTTTAGAGGTAAGAATATGACTAGATTAGAGGTCATACCTTTCTCAGTTGACAAATGTACTGAACACTGAATTTTCCTGGACCAGTGCTACTGCAAACTCTGAAAGGACTACCAAGAAGTAGGTCCTTACCAGGCATAGATCAGCTCTACAGTGGCTGTGTTGTACTGTCTGAAGGATCTGGTCCTGCACGTGGAAGTGTCATGATGTGCAGTTTACATGTATTCTGCCACTATATGTGCCCCAGAGGACTTGGATGATATTATAATATGGGGAGCAAAGAGGTGTTTTGAGTTACTGGGAAGTAACACACAGCATTTCTTGCAGGTGATGGAGATGTTCCTCTGCTGGGGAAGTGAGTCTTTTCACAATTGTATCTGAAACTCAAAAATCAGACCAAGGCCTTGGCAGGATTGTCCACATGCTAGACTGTTGTCCTTTTTTATCTGACTTACTTCAAGAATGTGGGGTCTCACAAAGTCACATCCTATTATTTGTCAGCCATGAATCATCATTTCTTTTAACTGGTTAAATTGAGAAGTAAGGTGCAAGGAGAATGACCCTCATTAGTCAGGGCAGATGGGATGCATTAGTGGGTCTCACTTTTTTATCCCTAGCCGGTGGAACTGGCTTGACAGCCAACAGCAGTCTTATGGATCTTGTTCCCAAAGAGAGCCATCTTCTTCTTCCCTTTGCAATTTTTTAAGTCTTTATTGCTGTGTATAGTACAGGCACTGGGTAAGAAAGTTTAATATCCACCATGTTGCCTGCAATGTAGCAACTAAAGGGTAGTCAGACTTCATGTCTCATGTGACCTACTCCATCTGTTACACAAAGCTCCCTCTCTTGCATGAGTGGTGAAGGAGAAGCTAGATGTCCAGCAGAACTTTGATAAGAGCATGACAAGAGCAGCCCACTTCTATCTGAGATATTCTTGAACTATTTTCCTACAAGGCTGGTAGTGGAAGTAGGAGATCTATAGGGATTCACCATCATCTGAATTCAGCAGTTTGGGTTCGTATCTCTGTATATAGTGGTCAATATCTTGCTCTTCCCACAAAAGAACCAAAACAACAACAATAACAAAAATATGGTAGTTTTTGATGGGCTCTGTGGCAAATAGCTTTGTGGAAATGGACACCAAAGAACTTTCCTGCCTCTCGTGGTGGTCCACCAGGCTGGAGTGGAGACCTTGGTGGTCTCAGCCTGACTGTTTTCTCCAGATCAGAGATCAAGACGAGACAGTGGGCTTAGTTGGCCTAAAAATTGTCATGCCAGGGCAAAGAGTGAAGAAAGCAGGCTGGTTTCTAAACCTTTCCTCACCGCTCCTGGGAGATTTGGACCACAAGGAGAGAAGGTCACATAAGGTCCTTGGCATAAGCTGGGAAGTGCATATGGGGAAAGATGCTTTGTTTCTGCCACCAAAAAAAATGCAGCAGCAGGTAGGGCCCTGGTGGGAGGTAAGTGAAGGGCTGTGGCCATAACCCCTCACCAGGCTTTGTCTGCCATGCAGATTAGGTGCAGGGCTTTTCTGGCTCAGCGTTGCTAGGCTCTTTCCNGTTGTTTTTCTCCCCCCTTCTATGGGGAGATGGGCTTGATCCCCTGGTTTTGGATTTCAGAAGCAGAAGGCAAGACATGACCAGCTGGTGTCTTGAAATGGCACAGGTGCAGTGGCTGCGGGAGGGGGGAGCCAGGAATAATTACAGGTTTGTGAAGCATCAGGCTTTGCCTGAAAAGGGCTCATCGAGAAACTGCTCTTTATGGAAAATTAATGGTGAAGCTGGAAAAACTGTCAGGCCCACTATTGTTGTCATGGGGTAGTGATGCCTTAAAGGAGCAGCACCTCCTGCTCGCCTCCCCTCCATGGGCAGCCCAGAGCTGGCATGCAGCTTTCTGATCCCACAGCAATTGAAATTTCATGTCACTGTCATCAGATTTAATGGCCTTCAGTCCTTGTCTCTCCTCCCTGCTGCTGCCCTCCCCCTTTCCACCCCTAATTTGTGATTATGCTTGCTCTTTCCTTTAGAAGCCTTTTATTCATTGGGCCCCTAAACCTGTTTCTGCCCCATTGGATGAAGGCTAAGTGGACCAGAAAGCCCAAATTACATGATGTGGAGAACTCAAAAGCATTGCCTCTCCTGGTGGTGGGGGTTATTACTGAAAGACTGTGTGGCATGTTGGAAAGCTTCTCCCAACACCCATTAGAATTTATCTGGGGAGAGACCAGATTCCCAGCTAAAGCTGTTTGATAGTCCCAGAAATGCACCTTATAAAAAAAATGGAAAGGTTGCTTAAGGCAAGTACAATTGATAAGTGTCCCAGCCCCAGGCCTGTGTGCAGACAGTCTTCATACCTCTGAATGGAATGTACATGCTGAAGTATAGCATGTCTCACCTGCATATATTCTGTTCTGTTGCTTTTTGTCCATCTCTACAGCTCAGATCTATAATCAGCTCTTATTTAAAAAAGAAATAACAGATAACGGGCAGATTTTGTTGTGAACTCAAAAGTCATCCCACCACATTGTATCTGCAACCAACAATGCTGCTTCCTGGGAGCTTCGGAAGTAATAATCTTAAATTACCTGGCATTTCTAGAGAGCTGTGAGTGGGGCCTCCTTACATTGCTGTTGATGAGACCTTTGTACTCAGAAGGCAGAAATCTCTGTCTCTCCTCTGGTAATATGAAGCTTTTATTTCTTGATCAGATGCTGGACTCTCCAGATTGAGATGTAGTTAGGTCACCAGCTCCCATAGACTGAAAATTTTTGACTAAAACCCATTTCTTAATATTGCTAGAAGTGTTCTCTGAGGAGTAGTTTTTAGAGGTTTCTAAAATGTATTAGTTAGAATGTCTCTAAGCCCTGTGAAATCACAGTGGTGGTATTAAACCAGCTATCCTTTCAAGCTGCAAGAAATGAAAAACAGTGCTAATAAACTCCATTAAAAGCTCCTGAAACTACAGTAAATGGTTCTCTATAAACAATAAAAGTTTATAATGTTTGCTATGGAGGACACTGGGCAGTGCTTTGGTGGCTGAAGACTTTATTGGGGTAGGCTCAGGGCACTTCATAATAAGACACATTGACATGGGAGGCTCATCCTGTTCTTGTGCTGATGATCATTGCTATGGAGGTGCAGGAACTCATTTTTATGTGGCAGCCTCTTTGACTGCAACTTCACCTACTTTTCAATAAAGGGGTGTGTGCATGTTTGTGTGCAAGTCTGGTGTCCTGTACACAGGAAGCTCCATTTGACCAGATGTACCAAAACTCCCTCTAAAACTGACAGTAGATCCTTTTTTTTTCTGTTACCTCTCAGGCTCTTTAAACAAGCTATGGTCTTCTACCCCTGTCTTAAAATGACGTGCTTCAGAATTGTGCTCTTTAGGGAAGATTGGGCCCCAGCCAACTACACTGAGTTGAATTTGGAGAGAAAGTTAATGTTGTGAAGGAAGAGGAAGCATTTATTTGGAGAGGTGACTTTTTATTTGTACATGGCCAGGTGATGAGTCTATTAGTATAGTTTCATATGGAGGTGGCTGTTGGACAGATTATACTTAAAGTTAGAAATGCCCTGGTACCCATGGAACAATGTACAGACTCGCATGAAAATGTAGTTGATACTTTCTGGTTGTTTATCTTCACGTCTAGTATAATACCTGCTACCATATGTGGGTATTCCCAGACTATCTCTGAGCAGCCTCAAATGAATGCCAAACCTTCATGTCTCCCAATGTGTGACCATCTCACAAGAGGATGTTGGTGTTGATGAGTGCTGTCCTGGAATGCCTCTGGGCCACGTTCTCCTGCCCTCGGTGGGAGCTGTGCTGTAATCTCTCTCTAACAGTGGTCTCTCTCCCTCCCCTCTCCCTTTCCCTTCTGCAGACGTGCCTGGAGCTGGAGCGATACCTTCAGACTGAACCGCGGAAGATCTCTGAGACCTTTGGTGAGGATTTGGACTGCTTCCTTCATGCCTCCTCAGCCCCAGATGCAGAGGACAATATACGACGGCTGGACCCCATCCTTTTACCAGTGGAGACAAGTACATGTGACAAAAGTGCCAACATGGACATTATCCTCTCCCGTGACAAACTGCTGTCTGAGACGTGCCTCAGCTCGCAGTCCACCAGCTCTTCCACAGAGGGCTACACGGCTGTCAACCAGGCCCAGCTCAATGCAGTAACCTCATTAACCCCCCCTTCCTCTCCAGAGCTCAGCCGCCACCTTGTAAAAACCCCGCAGACTCTCTCAGCAGTGGATGGCACAGTGACGTTGAAATTGGTAGCCAAGAAAACTTCGCTCAGCTCTGTGAAAGTGGGCGTAGCAACAGCGACTGCGGGGACAATAAAAAGCGGGCAAAGTGACAGTGAGCAAGGAGGTGCAGGGACAGAAGCATCCCCAGAAAACAAGAAGAGGGTTCATCGCTGTCAGTTTAATGGGTGCCGGAAAGTTTATACAAAGAGCTCCCACTTAAAGGCTCACCAGAGGACTCATACAGGTACTTATGTAGGATGCTTCTCTCATCTTGTCCTCCTGCCACTTACCTGTAACCACCTCCTTTTATTCTCATTTAGGAAAGAAAAAAAATCTCTTCTGAAAGTCCAAGCTTCTGTCTATGAAACAGGGCAGTGGAAAATATGGTAGGCCAGCAAATGTACCCATTATTCAATAGAACAGAGGAGTTCACCACCTACCATTAACCTGTTGGGGTTTCATATGTCTTATGGGGCTTGATAGAGAGTAATTTTAGGATACCTAAGGGATGTGGATGTATCATTCATATTAAAACAATGTGCATGTCCGTTTGGGTTTTTGGCACTCACTTCCCCAAGACAACTTTAAAAAATGTTAAGTTTAGTCAAGTGTTATTTTCTTCAAATAGAAAATAGCGTGGTTTTTGGTGCCTTTTGTATGGGAGAAAGAGAAATGTGTTTCAGATCTTAGCTATGCAGTTTAGGAATAATCTGTGCATGAGGCAGTGTGTGTAGATGCAGACATGTAGGCCAGAGGCCCATACCCTTCAGATACTCATGATCTTGGACTTCTCCAGTGCTAAAATATAGTGGGAATAAATAAAAGAATGACATGGAGTTTGAATGAAATAGTGTAGGTAGAGAAGGAATAGGATGTATGGATAGATGTGAGGCTGTTATTTTGGGTAACATTTACAAATGTTATATATATATCTGTGTGTAAGCTGGTTGAAGCATACTGAATTGGCTTAGGCTGGCTGTTCAGATTCCCTCCTCTCATGTCTTCATAGCACCCAGCAGCTTTTCAGCTGGTATTCATTGGCATTAATAGCTATGCAGTTCACACACGTTGCTGCTTTGTTCTAAGCTTCACACGTGATGAGAGATGATAAATTCCCATTAGCACTGTCTTATCATGTGATTATTCTTGTTTCCAGAGGGATTGCTATAATCAGTTTTCTCAATTTTACTGTAAAATGTGTGGTCTCTTATGATAACTGCACATTTAGTTCACAATCTTATCGCGCAGGCATATTCCTAGAAGCAAGGTTGTTCTTGCAAGGTAGAAAATAAAACATTGGACTAATGCAGTAAATCAGACAAATATGTGGGTTGTTAAGAGAGCTGCATCCATCACATACAAGGGAGCACTGTAAAAGTTACATGGTCTGAAGTATAAATCATAGTAAGACTTAAAAGGCATTGATCTTTTTATATGGGCTCTCTAGTGCTTTTACTGGGGATAGCCACCTTGCCAGGAGTGACCTCACCTGTGAGTCAGTGATTTGAAAGCCAGTGAAAGTAGTACAATCATTTTAAAATCAGCATCAACATGGTCAGAATGCTGGTTCCTTGTAGCGCCAATGCTGCGGTGAGAGCTTGTCCCTGCTGGGACTTGGCCAGTGGGACATCCCAGCCAAGGCCTTGCAGCAGACAATGGAGCTTCCATTAAAGCACAAATGAAGAGTGTGAGAGCTGCTGACCCAGTGATCTTGTTTGTTCAGATGTGACACCCATGTTTGTCCTCAAGCTGGAAGTGATGGGTCTTACACAGCTTTTCCTGAAGTTAGTCAGGATATGACATGATAGCCTAGAAAGGGTGAACTTGGGAAGTTTTCCTGGTTTTGTCATGCAGATGGGGATATGGACAAGGAGTCATGAGGAGCACTTGCAAAAACTACTCATCTCTCAACACCTTTAACCTTTGGTGTCAAAATCCTGTAGGAGTTTGCATGCTTTTGAACCCAGCCTTAGGTCTGGTTGAATTTTCTGAGGTCAGAACCTTTCCCCTCTAACATTACCATGTGAAATCTTATGGTTTACAATTAATCCATGATGAGAAACATTTCTCACTGGCCCCGTGATCTTTCTGTTGAGTAGCCTTGGATTGTACGTGGTGCCATGATGTGCTGAGCCTTCCCATCCACAGCAGTGCTTGATGTGGTGAGAAAGGCATGTCTGCCTTTGCTGGCAGGTGGAGAAGGCCTTTATCAGATGATGAGACTGCAGCTGCCTGGGTGCAGAGCCCAGACCTCCCATTCCCAACACTTCACCTGGTGGGATCAGCTACTCCTCTGATCTTGCCAGTTAAACCATCAGTGGTTTAAACAGCCCCCAGTTATGGGAGTGTTTCTGTTTCCATTCACTGTGTCCTGAGCAGATAGCATAGGTTGTTAGGAAAGCAAGAAGGCAAAAAACAAGAGGGAGTACAAACCTGGAAAAATGATCTCTCCTATCTTAGCAGCTGTAAAACTACCTTTCCCCTCCCATGTCCCAACTTTGTAGAAAGCATGGTTGCCCTTTGTGATGAGGAGTGAATGCAGCCTTGTTGTTAAAACATAACTTTGATGCAGAACTTGGGGGCAGGAAACCTGTCTCTCATTTTTGTCTGTGGAAAGCAGGTTGTCTATATACCTGTGAACATTTATATCCTGGGAGCAATCTGAGTAAATTGAGGGAAGGAGTGTGATAGGCTTACCTAACCAGCTTATTTGAGTCTGGAGCATAAAGTCATTCAGACCCCTTCATACTGCTTACAAGCTCTGTTCCTTTAAACACACTGACCATTGGATGCCTTAAATGAGAGCTGGTACAATGAAGAGATTAAATGTGTTCACACTGACCTCTTCAGTGGGGTTCCCCACAGGGAGCTCCTGCCTCTGGTAAAAGAGTGGGATAGAGAGGAATAGCTATGGAAATTTGGGACTGAATTATAAATGTCAGGGCTGTGTCCTTTCCCATGTAGCCTTCAAGGCATGGGACAAGGAGCCCTTTTCTCCATGGGTGCTTTGTTTTTTTTCATGCCTGAACTGAGTGTGCTGTGGATTGCAAATGCACCCAACAGTGCCAATGGCTAGTAGCCACTTGGCTTTGTCAGTGTCTGAGCCAGAGGGTCTGAAATGATTGCGAGATATTTTCCTTTGGCTGGTGGTTTGTTAGTGTGTCATGCGAGAGCAGTCTGCCAGTGTGGGCTCTGTAAAAGGGTGTCAGTGCCCTGACAGACAAAGAGCTCCCAGTGTGGGGTTCACAGGCAGAGAGGCAGATGTGGGCTGGTCACTCAGCCTGCACGTGCAAAGTCCACTTGCTGGATCAAAGGGATTTACTGCAGTGCATGAAAACAAGAAACCATGGGCTGGGGAGCGGGTGGGGAGTGGAAGGCAGCGGAAGGAGGCTGCATTCCTTTCGTTCATATGTAAGGCTGACCAGACAGATGCTGGCTGCTGTTCCTGCTGCTGTGTGATGAGCCAGCCTGGGCTGCAGGCAATGCAAGGCTGATAGCAGCTTGCTAGATTGGGAACAATCCTCTCCTGGGGTTTTACTTTGCTGGGAAGCCCAGAGACCATCAGACCCCACTTTACACTTGGTGCATCTTCCACATTATTCTCCCACATCTCCTCTGCAAGAAAATCAGGACAGCACTATAAGGCCCATCAGTGGTCGAACTGGTTATGAAACCACCTTCTGGATGACCTTTGGAGAGGGAAAAACAATCATCTGTGTGGGAGAGAATTTAATCTGGAAGGGAAAGGGAAAAACACTGTCTGTATGGAAAGGGAAATGAAAATATTTGACTGAACTCAAAGCAAGCTGGGGCATCTAAAGTTTAGGATGTGTAAAGGAGCTAAGAGCAGTGGTGGGACTGACTGTCAGAGTGCAGCAAAGAAGCCCCTCTGGGAAGAATTAGCATCTGGGCCTGTAAACAGGAGGAAAAGGTGAGCTGTAGGTTTGGAAAAACCCCACTGCCAGTGTCAGGGTGAGGTAAAAACATCTGAAGAAGGAGCAACCAGGACTGGCATGGTAATTCAACTCTAGCACATTCTCTCACGGTTATTCATGGAGCAGACATCCATGGAAACAATGGCATTTTCTCTCTTTTGAGAGAGGAAAATTTTCATCCTGCCTTCACACATGCATGGAGATGAATTGTCAGTGTAATGGAGAGTGGAGAGGGAAGGAATTCGAATGAGCTGAATTCCATGTATAATCATCAGTACTTCCTAAATTAGAAAACAGGATATTGCTGGAGAGTGTTTGAATGCAAATAAGTCTAAGGGTGAGCTGGCCTGTGACCTATGGAAAGATTAGTCATGGGATATGACTGTTTCTTCCAGATCAAAGACTGCTGGAGATTTCTATCTCCTGACAAAACCATTCCTATCAGCCTTCCTTGCAGTAAAGTACAAGGGAAGGTGTAAGATGGCATGGATACTTTCTGACCAGGGATGATGCATCACATAAAAACTGGCCAGGAAATCCTCAAGACTGGGACAGTGATAAAAAAAATTACCTTTATAGGGTTCTGCTAGGATTTGCATTTTATGAGTGTCAGAAGCCTTGGAGGTTGTTGTTGTTGTTGTTGTTGTTGTTGTTGTTGTTTTGGGTTTTTTTTGTTTTTGGTTTATTGTTTGTTTTGTTCGTTTGGGTTGGTTTTTTGTTTATTTTGTTTTGTTTGTTTGTTTATTTGTTTTTGGTTTTTTTTTTTTAATCCATCCAAAACTAGGATTTGATACAACTGAAGCTTAAGTCTGAGAAACAACAGTTGGGCACCTCACATCTATATTTAAGTTTCTAAGGGCTAAACAAGTGGGTTATACTCATGTAAATAGATGTTACCAGTCTACATGTGATCTTAACATAGCACTTCTTCATGTGGGGTTTGTTTCACATTGTCAGGACATCTCATTTTAAATTATATAGTTCTTCGATCCAAAATGCTGGGTGAGAGTAACTAAACTAAAACAAACAAATCCACCCTGCAGGAAAACAAATTACTACATTTGCGAGAAAAAGATGAAACAAACAAGAGGTTAGAAAGACCATTAACCAACAGAAGGTTTTTGAGATGGCATATTAAATAATAGAGAATAACTTTCCCCAAGTGTTGGAGATGAAAGAGGAAATATCTGAAATCTGGTAATTATTGGAGGGGACAAAGTTGAGGAGAGTAGGCTGGATAATAGATAAAGAAGATTAATACAAAGTAAAGCAATAACACAGAATATAAAGACTCTGTGTCAGTGGTAGCACATGAATGTGAAGCTGCATTGCTGTATTGTTCTAGTGTAGTAGCATCTGTGAACAGAAAGCCAGTGAAGAGAAGGAAAAGCCAAGTAGCCAAGCACAGCACCAATTCTGCAGGATGCAAGACTGGATAATGACTTAGGGGAAAGCATTTGTGAGAACAGTACTGGTGGCATAGGAGAAATTAAAGCCAAAGCCCAAGGTGTTTTGTTGTACAGAGACCCATAGCTTTGTGGTGATTCCGTGGCTCTGTGTATAGGGCTGAAACCTGCCAAGGGAACATGGAGGGACATGGAAGATCCTGAAGCTCCAATGGCAGTAGCTGAAGCAACAGATGAATACACTGCTGGAAATGAGAGCCAGGGAATTGAGGGAGGAAGAGTATGTGAAAGACCTTCATTCTGGGCTGGATTTTTAAGGGAGCGCAGTACTTAGCCAATTTGGATAGATGTGTTTTTGTTGTGATGTTGGACTTTTTAAAAGTTTTCTATGTAAAAACACAACAAATCTTTATCAAAGCTGATTAAAATAAGCCCATCTTGATCCTGAGCTCCTTAAAACTTTCTGATGTTGAAGCCTTTTAGCCATTTGGCAAGTTTGGAGGGGAGTGTTGTGATTTCATTGTGGAGGGTCAGAGCCTCACTTCATTTTTACAGCAAGAGCTTAGACTTGGGAAGTGATCTTTGAGAACCACCCAGGCAGCAGGAAGATAGCCCCTGCCAAAAGCAGCCCTTGCGATTTAAAACACCAGTGGTGTTCATCCACAGCTTAATTGTCAATACCTGAATTCTCAGTCCCATGTTTCTGCTCCATCATTTGCCAAATCAATAGCACAGGACAATTTTATTGTTTGGGTTTGAAAATGCAAATAGCTGTTATTTGTTTGTTTGCTTGCCATGTGAGAAGATTTCTGGCACAAGGTAGACCTAGAAATTGATGTTTGCTGTCTATTCCTCTGCAGGAGGGCAAGTGCAGGTGCTGCAGTGCACTGCACAAGTGTTATGGCAGTCTGCCTTTTTAAGGCACAGAGGAGCCTTCTAGAGTTTGTAATTTAGTGTTTTCTTCATGCCCATCCATCCACTCCTGAACCCCTGTGAAGCACCCAACTAGTGGGCAAATGATAGAGATCACAAAAACAGACTCAAAGAAAAACCCAGCAATTTGTCTTCTGCCCATTTCCCTTTGTGTTGCTGCTGTCCTGTGCTGGATAGAATTGGCAAGTTGCAACGAGAAGCTATGATTTTCTTGTCCATTTGTCCAAAAGCACTGTCATTTCTAAAGTATTTGAGGTCACGCCAGGGATGAATTGGAGATGTGTGCTCAAAAATGCCATTTTAGGCTGAGATGGGCATGACTGGGAGACCTGAAGTGCTCTGGGCAGGAAAAGCCAAGTGTGCTACCTCTCATCCTAAAAGCAGATGCTGGGTTAGAGGCTTTTCCTAAGCACAGTGTGGGTGTTTGAGTCTGGGTCATATCTGGGCAGGTAGCCAGCAGCCTGGATGGACCTCTCCTAATCCAGAGCCTGTCTTTCACACCCTGTGTGGACGCAGTCTCACATCCCTGCATACCAGCAGCAGCAACTTGAAAGCAGGAGCAGATGAACTACAAGGCTCCGTGGAAGCTGACTTGAATACAGCAGAGGTGTCCATGCTTTTGCCAAGGGTAGTAGGGTCCCAGGTACAACCATGGGCACAATGGCATAGGTGGTTCCCGCCATATAGCACAAACCAGCTGTAGGTACGGAGACCAGCCTGATAGCTGATAGGGAATATGAGGCACCCATTCAGTCCCATGCTCCCTGACCCAGGTGTCTGTGAGGTTACTTTTTAAATAAGTTTTGTTGTCTGACTCAGGTTCCATGTCTCCACAGGACTTCCTTTCCAATGCCCAGGATGGTGTTCTGGGCAGTGGCATGAGGTACATCTCCAGCCATCCAGTGGTTGTGTCCACCACTGTCAGCATGTGGTGCCTGGCTTGGTGGGTCTGTGGGAGTGTGATGTAACAGGTCTGCCAGGCCTGCCCATGCTTGTATTTCAACCATTGTGCCCTTATCACAAGGGCTTTACGCTTGGAGTGCTTGATAGCACCACGTGTTTCACAGTTATGGATGACCTGGAAGTTACTACCTGTGGTTAAGTCCACCCCTTGATCACAAGCCCTGCATGTTGCATCTCCTCCCTGATGACCTGGGTCATGATGGACCCACCAAGCCAAAAATAATTCACCTTTATGTTGCCAGTCCAGATCCATCTGAGACACTTCTGTCTTGGCAGCCCGATCCACCTGTTCATTCTTGCAGTTTTCTTCACTGGGTATCTGGGCATCTGCGTGGTGTACTTTTACAGCCAGCTTCTCTACCTGTGGCAATGTCTTGCCACAATTCAGCAGCCTACATGGGTTTGCCTCTGTGCTGCCAATTGGTATAGCCACACCCACAGATCATTTGACGGAAATGAAGGGATTAATATTCCTTGGCTACAAGTCATAGTTCACGTTATTAATTTATTAATTATTATTCAATCTTCATTTGGTTAAATTATTTGCTCCTTTTGCTCAGTTGTCTTCTTTTGAGTTCTTGAATCAGTGTGCCATGAGTTGATGGTCATAATCTCCCTCGCCAAAATTACCCTTTCCCTAGTTTGATGAGTTGGCATTGTTTTTTCCTTGTAATCTGATTTTATCTTGATTGTTTTGTCAGTTGTCTTTGGTTCCTTGGTTTAGAAGAGCTCTTTCAAGTGGAGGTGGTAGAAAAGCCTCATGGCCCTATGTGGCAGGCTGGTTTTGGTCTCCATCCTGTAGAACAATTTGGACCACCTCAAGGTGCTCTTTTCCCAGCAGTCTGTCCCTACTGAAGGTGAGGACATCCATCATCTTCCCTGTCCCTGAAGTTTTGTCACATTTCTCCAGATGCAGAAGGCAAGATAAGCTCTGCTGAGCAACCCCACAGGTTGCCAGGCTGTACAGAGCAACCAGGTCATGTCAAGGGGCCAGGTGGTTCTAAAACTGGCACAAAGGGTAGGGCAGGCTGAAGGCTGCACTCTGTGGGGTAATGGGCAATTGCTTCAGTCACTCAGGAGCGATGTCCATCCTCTCCCTGACCCAGTCTTGGACATTGCAAAGGCTGGTGGTGCTGGTCCTTTCTGCAGTCATGCTCTTGGTGACAACAGGCAGTTTCTTTGGACCCTCGGGACTGATGTCCATCCTGAACCTGACCCAGTCTTTAGGATTGCAAGGGTCAAGGCTGCTGGCCCACTCTTCGGCCACATAGGTGGTGGCAATGAAGGACAGAGACAGTCTGTGGAACACCATGGTCAGGAAGACTACCAGGATGAGCCTCATTCTGGTCTTTTGCAAGGATGACATCTTGACACATGAGCTGCCTCGGCCTGCCATGTTGGTCGGAGTTCAGGCTGTGACGTTCCAGGCTGAATCGCTGCCCAGTCTCTAAGTCCCTGCACCTGTTGGCAATGTGATGTCATGGGCTGCTGTGGCACAGGGCTCTGTGTTGTCACAAGGTGTTTTCTGCCTGGCTGGCAGGCTGCGAAAGCCAAAATGGAGCTGGGAAGGACTTGGGTAGATGGATTTTGAAGCCTGTCCCACTGCAATGCCTGCTGGCAGGCACTGAGCCCAGCAGTGGAGTGGCATTGTGTCCCACAGGATTTGTACTGTGAGCTGTGCCCAGACTCCATCCCAGCTGCACTCAGTGCTGTTCCCCAGCTGGGCAGCCGTGATGTATTTCCACAAAAAATCCTCTTGAGGGCAAAGTGGCAAGCAAGAAATTCATGAATTTTGACAAAAGTCTTAACCCATCTTGAGCAGGGTCTTGGACAAACTGACCTCTAAGAGGAAGAACAGATCATTCTCAACATACCATTACCTTTCACGTGTGTTTAATCACCTTCTATCAGCACAATGTCAATTGGATACAGTCTAGCATATAAAATTTCAAAGGGGCTTACTTCCTTCGTAACATGCGTGGTGATTCAGATTCCCACTAAAGCAATAGGTAGCACATCTGCACTCACCTTTGTGGATTTGCTAGCCAGCACCCCTTTCTGCACAGAACTGTAAATAAATACCTCAACTCTGTGTGTGGATCAACTTCTGACACACTGGGTGAAGGTGCCTGTTTTAGGACAACGACTGCAGAACCAAAATCTTTCCACTGGTCAGCTTTAGACATGATGATAAGGCTTCATAATAATCAAAGTCTTTAAAACACTGCAGGCCAGTTTGCAATCCCAACAGTCCCCATTTGCAGATAAGCACACAAATGTTGTGTTAGGTAGATTTGTTCCTGAAGATGTCTGGCTTTCAAAACTCAGAACTGAAAATTGTGGCTGCTAAAACTGAATGCTGAAAAAAATTTGCAGGCATGCTAGCTAAGCTAATGATGACAAACATGAGTTTCAAGATTAAAGCTGATGCCCAGCTGAGTTCTGAAAGAAAGGTGTACTCAACTGTATGGCAGTGCACATTCAGAGGCTTAGTGGGGATTTATTCCTTCCTCCTGTACATCTGGACTCTCACCACACACAGAGAGGTCTTAATAGATTCGTTAGTATAAGCTTTCATTTGTACATCTTGTTGGTCATCTGTAAAGTTTGCAAAGCCTTTCCTTCTTCAGAGTGAAATTTTCCGCATTTGGGTTTCTTCTGGTGTGGTTGTTGTTTGTTATTTTAGAAATTGGAGCGTGTGTGTTGGAGAGAGGCAGGGAGAAAAGAACTGTGCACAGTGTAACAAGTTTAACTGAAAACTTGGCCTATGTAGTTGAAAGTAATAGAAGACCTCTATCTGTGAATATCTGGGTAAAAATTAACTTGAATGGGTTAAGCTATGATCTGTTGTAAACTGACTTCCGTATGAGTGATATTTTATCATTAATTCTTGGTGAGACCCATAGAATCCCAAAGGCGATTTTTTTCTTGGGCTTTGTTTGGCTTCAAATGCATGTTAGTAAACATGTTTCATATAGAAAACCTTTATTTTTTGATTTTTCTCCCTGAAGATACAGTGTCACCCAGCAATGGAATGTAGTAATACATTTCTGTTCTCCTTAGGTTACTTACTCTCACCTGGCAGCGTGAATGATCTGGGTGGTTTCCAAATGCTTGTGTGTACCTCCCTTAGAACTAAGGACAGGTAATCCTTTGTGCCTTTTCTGAAATCCAGACGGGGAAACTTACTAGCTGGTAAAATTAATTCTCTTTACTCACTGCCTTGTGCTCTTGAGATTAGTCTGCCTGGTTCACCAGGGGTTGCCCAGCAGTGTTGCCAAGGCCTTTTTACTGAGCCCTGCTCAGTGTGGAGCAGTAAGGAGCTCATGTGCTGCTGGGTGCAGCCTGCCAGCTGTGCCCAAGGACAGAGAAAGCACCAGGAAGGATGGGATCTCCTGCCTCCATGTAGGTAGCCCTGCCTTGGCACCAGGGCAGCCTTTAGTGAGAGAACTTGCCAGTGTATTCTTGAAGCCCAAACACATTATTTCCCTTTTGCATCTACCCCCAAATCAAATTCAGTATCCGAATTATTGAGATTCTGGATCTTTTTCCATGTTTTTTTGTTCACAAAAATGGGAAATCAAAAGGAATGTATGTTCTTTCCCCCTTGTGTTTTATTCTTGTGCTGTCTCTGCCAGTCTGCATCATTTTTTTGGTCATCTTTTCTCTGATTTTCTAGTGGCTAAAGGGAGAAGATGGTAAATGCAGAAAAACATCACTGCAATAGTTTGAATAAACAAACCCCCACATTCATTAGTAAAAATATGTAGCAAAATAATTTAAAATGTCAGCATGTGGAGAAGGGTAGTCTGTTCCTCTTAATTTTTTTTTGTCATTTCTGAATGTGGTCCATGATTCATGTGTCTCATATTTTTCCTGGCCTATTTACCTTTATATATAGTCTGTAATTTCTCAGAAACTCTTGACCTAAACCATAGGTTTCCAAGGAACACATCTTTGATGCACTGCTCTGGATTATGTAAATATGCACCATGTCCCTTAAGGGCTGTCTCATTGTCCACCCTCTAAGATACCTTTCAAAAAACAAAGGGGAGAGACCATGTTTAAAGAGTGCTGGAAAAATCTGACCCAGTGTGCTGCTGAATTTTTTTCCTTTTTTATCTGTTCCTTCTGCCGCTGCTACCTTGCTTTCCATCTTTGAGCTTGCAGAGCTCTGCAGAATCTGAAACTAGAAGCCCTTATTAGAGGACATTTTTAAAAATTTCTTGCTGCTCCTCTGGGGACCCAAGTAATGGCAGCTTGAAGCAGCAGAGAATGTGTAATTAGGGCAAACAGCGATGCCTCGCGTGCTCGGGAGAAACAGGAGGAGAGGAGGGGAAGCGCAACAGCCCGGCGTGCACAGGCTGTTACTAGGAGACCCCGGCACGAAATGCATGAGATGCGGGGTGCTAATGGGCCGGCCCCGCCGCCTGGGTACCAGCCCGACCTGCTGCACAGCTGCTTCTGCCTGCCCGTTGCCAAGCAACTCCATCTCCTCCTCCTCTTCTCTTCTCTTCTCTTCTCTTCTCTTCTCTTCTCTTCTCTTCTCTTCTCTTCTCTTCTCTTCTCTTCTCTTCTCTTCTCTTCTCTTCTCTTCTCTTCTCTTCTCTTCTCTTCTCCTCTTCTCTTCCCCCCTCCACACTCACTTGTTCTGGAAGCTTAATTGGGTAGTTTTGCTGCTGGTGTTGCTGCCGGGCGCTGGCCTGTCCCTGCTGCTGTCCCCAGGGCCCAGCCTGGGGGAGAATGTGCCAGCAATTAATGGGGCAGAAGCTGGGCTTGTGTGCTCTGGCTAGCACCAGAATCTGCCCCCCAACCCTGCTCCCCACCATCCAGGAGCTTCCTTCAGACTGGAGCTGTGGAGAGGGGTTTGAACGGGGAGCACGTTGCAAAGCCTTTATCACTCTCAATGGGAGTCTTGCACAGACCCAGAGAGATAAAGGCTGGCATTCCTCCCCTCCTCCAGGGCTCAGCATGGAGGGCAACGTGCACTTGTTAAATGCAGCCTCTTGAGTAGAAAATGGAACATTTCAATTTCTTTGAATGTTGCTACATGCTTTGCTTTTCTCTGCTTTTCAGCTAGGCAAGTGGGCTTTGTGGATGTGTGTTAGGTGGTTGTGTGTGCGTAAAACATAATGCTGCAAAAATTGGTTTCTTTTTGTGTCCTGAATAGCTACATGCTGAAGACTGCTGCTGGCTTGGTAGACAAGCCTTGGCAAGGCCCTTAGGAACTAATCCGGAGCTTTGAAGTTTGTAGAGAGACTGATAGGACATTGGGTCTGCTTCTTAACCTCTTTTCCCCCATCTCTAATATAGATATGATCATAGTCACCTCTCTATAAGGCCACTGCTGACCTTTTTGGATGAAAGGAGCTGTACATCATTCATGGAAATGTACTGCTTTTACACTTGATCATCCCTGCCCTTCTAAAAATAGGTACAACCTTCTCACATTGTGTGTTTCACAATCCTGTCGCATTCCTCTTCTGCCCCATACTGTCTTCTGCCAGCTTTTCTTTTGTGCTTTGTCACCCTTTCAAAGGCTTTTCCATTTTTCCAGCAGGCGGCAAAATTGAATAAAATGACAATTTTAAATTTTTTTTCTCTTTTTTTTTGGTAGAAAAAATTTTTTGGGCCAGTTAAGCACTGACCTTTGCCCACTCCTTTACATTCCTTTTAAATAATAAAAATATTAATTAGGCTTTCTATTCTCCAACAAAAATCAATTAGGAGTATATTGAGGAATGAAAGGCTCAGAAAAGTATCTGAAATTGATTTTTGTAATTAGTTTTACTGGCTGATGGGTTGCACGCACATACCCTTTGATATTAGCATTGATCTCCTGAGGATGTGTGTATTAAATAGGCTGCTCTTCCTTTTGGCTAAAGAAATGAACTTATTAATCTTAAAAAGAGGGTGATGTTGTTATGCACTGGACTGCAGCTTCTCACCAGTTTTTCTGTAACCTCACCAGCAGAGCAGCTGCCTGAGCCATGTGATGGTAACATGCTGAATCTGGTGTGAAAGTAGGGATATTTAACAAGGAGCACGTCTGGGGCAACTCCTCTTCTGTGTCTCATATTTGACAAAGTGTGTACATGTAATGAGGCAGGACAGGCACTGGTGTTAAGGAGACTTGTCTGGTTAGATTTCATTTTTCAGGGGCCCTTAAACCCAGATGTCCTTCTGAGACCTGTTTCTATTACATCTCACATAGCTCTTTACATAGGAAGAGAGGAGTGACCAGTAACATTTTCTGTTGTGCCATGTGCTGTGTGCTGATGTTCAGCTAATTAGAAGAATTATGGCTTGGCTTCATTGGTATGCCATGTGTGTAGCTTGTAAAGCTCTCAGGAGCCCTTGGAGATGCAGAGTGCTACATAAATATAAAATATTGGTAATGTGATGTTCCACATTAGGCGTCTCATTGTGCTGAGGCAGACTTTCACCATAAACTGCAGAGCAGCTAAGAATGCCTGCCTGGCATTTCTCTGTGAGGTGCTCTGGTGGGCTGCTTCTCCCCAAAAACCACACCAGCTTCTGGCACTTCTGAGTGACTCGTATCTGCAGCAGCAGCATCCCCAGGGGCACTGGCCTCTGAGGGATGCCTGGTTCCTCCTGCAGTGACACTGCTGCTCTTGCAACAGTGTGGTCCCACTCACCAGCCCAGAAATAGTAGGTCTCAAAAGGATTTCTCAGGAAGGGTAGCAAGAAAAATCATTGAAACACTCTTATGGTAGCAAGGAAAGTTATTAAAACATTCTTAAAAAGCCAGTGGCACTACTTGATTCTTCACACATTTCTCCATACAGCTCAGACCCCCAGAACTTTGTTATAGGAAAAATACAAGCAAGAAATTTTGCATTTAATTTCTTTTTTTTCAGCTGTAGTTTTACAGTTTGTCTAGTTCTCCGGGAACATCAGTCTCGAAACACGTGTAGCTGAAACTGTCTTTCAGTACATATTTTTAGACACTGAGACTTTTAGAACTAGTTTCGTTTTAAATGGTTTTTAAATTAGAGATTTTAAAAAGCAAGGAAATATTTGTGTTTCTTTCAGACAACTTTTTTTTGGACTCTGAAACGATATATAAATAATTCACAGTGGATTAGAAGACATGCTGATATTTTTCTGTTATTTTCTTAAACACACTTTCACATGCTAGCTTTGTATAGCTGTGTAATGTTAAGGAGCTCTTTAAACATGGTACAACTAATGTCTGCTTGGAGTGGCCTTCAAGATATGCATACAGGCAGAATTTGCGGGTTTCCCCTCAGTTTCTTTAAACATTTTTGGCTAAATCAAAAAGGAGTGTCAAGGGACTAAAGGAGTCCCGTGACACTACCACATTTTAGCACAGAGAAGTATCAGCAAGGATTTTAACTGTGATTCTCCTCTGGAGCTCACTGCAGGACTGGGGGTTTAAGCTACTTGATTGTTTACTAAGTGCCCTGCGGGAGAGTGCGGAGGAGGGGTAAGGAAATAGATATGGAGGGATAACCATAATATCTTTGTTTGCTTTCAATTCCATAAAGATACATGGTGAAACTTGAGCCTAATGAAGGTTTTTCCAATGACTTGGATGGAGCCAGGGTTTCACCCCATCGCACTGGAACTCTGTGATCTTATTGTGCACACCCCAAAATCTGGAGGCTTTTCTTCTTAAAGTCCCTACTGCTGAAGTTCAGGGAATAGAGAGCAAAATTCTTCCTCTGTATTTCAAAATAAATGTTCCTAGCCTGCAGGGCTGCAAAGAGAAGTTTAAAATCATGGCCGTAGGTTATCTACAAAGCAGAAGGCAAATGATGTCTGAATATTATTGTTTTCTTCTTTAAAATCTTATTATTTCTGTGGAAGAGCGGATTAATGACTTTTTAACCCTTGGGATTGGTAATAAATAATGCAGCTATGAGAAGTACAATATGCCCATTGTGTGCTGTAGTTTTGTGATCATGTCCTCAGCTGATCTTCTCAGATACCTCTGTGTGCTCTAAAGTAATGTTTCTGCTAATCACTCTGCTGAAACAGCCTCTGTGAGATGTCTTAGCAAACACTGCCTTACTCCTTGAACAAGAGAAATATGTCTGGGACCTAAAGATGCCTGTGGGACATGGGTGGCAAGGACAGGGAGTCTCTGGATCTTGACAAGAGACAACATCCCCATTGCTGTGTTTTGTGAGGAAATATTTGTTGTGAAGGTTTGTACGGGGTTCACAATTTAAATGTGTGTTGGAGCAAAAACCTGATGTTCTTAGGTTTGTGCCTGGAGAGCAAAGATACAGGTGCCTGCAGCTGAGCTGCTTGCCTAGCCCCCTGCACCATCAAAGTAGAGAAATTCACCTCCAATTCCAGTCTGCCTGGGTCTGATGTGTCACAGTCCACCCATGCCTTTGCCTCCCCATTAACTTGAAAAAGAACCTTAGGTGGCAGTGTCAGATGATGGCTTTCAATAACATATGCGTGAGATGAAACTCACCAAGACTGCCTGAGGCTGGAAAATGGAGAGAGAAGTTCCAAACACCAGTGTGGTGGTCATTACAGAACCAGCCCAGCTCTATCCATCATGTTTTGCTGGAAGCCTAGTGTGTGTTTACCAGTGGAGTATAAATGGGATTGTGTGCTTGGCTTTTTCATAATTTCAAATGATAAATTTTTGGCTTTCAAGAGAAAGCTGTACCAATTATCTGTTTATTTTTGTAACCAGATGCCTAACATTTAGTCTTGCATTCATCTTAGTCACAAAAGGAATAGTGACCTGTTTTCAGGGCTGCCAAAGTCTGATGGATGTTTTATGATTCATAATCTTAGCTTCACTATTGCGTATTTCCCATAAATTTTCAAAGGTCTTTGTCCTCCAGTTACCAGACTGGACCAGGCTGGATGAAATAGGGGATTGAGGGCCAGACTGTACTGGAATGTGTTTTGGGGGTACCTTTAGAATAAGAGCTCAGTTGTGTGAGGTGCCAGAAACAGAAGTGTAAGAGAGAGCCTACTCCCCAAGCATCACAGTCTCAGGGTATAAAATGTGCTCTAGGAACATGAAAAGGTTAAAATGAGGTATGGACCACAGGACACAGCCAAAATGAAGAGAGGCTGCTTCACAAAAGTGTGCAGTCATGATGGACTGAAACGCTAAAGTATATCTGAAGGGCTGTTAGCATTTCTGTAGGACTGTTTTGGTAATACAGCCCTTCCAGACCAGTAGGTTTCAGCACATGGCTCTGTGCACAAGCAGGTGTGTGCAAGCTGCTCACCTGGCAACTCAGGATGTATCTGGTGTGAGTGTTTCCTGGTGATCAAGTGACCTCTTTTGAAGTGAGGCTTAGGTTGCCCCCATTCACTGTGCTTTGGTTTAGCCTGGTTGGAGTGTAGATGTGGGGTTTCTTTCCTGTTCCAGGAGGTGCTGTGTGGCACCCTTCACCTACAGCCCAGCTCAGGCCACAGGACCAGGCTGTGGCCAGCCAGAAATAAGACCCTTCCAATGCACACGGTGTGGATGTTGGGTCCTGTGCACCCACTGTTTCACTGCAGCTGCACTGCTCTCTGATGCTCATGCTGCCCATGGATACTACAAGTCTGTAAGCTTGGAATCACTAGGTAATGTCTCTGACTCCCAGGGGGAAAAGTAGAAACAGCTGAAAGCCAGTATTCTATGTTGGTTATAGATTTTCCATAAGCAAATGATACAGTTTGTTAACACAAGTGCTCATCTAGGAAAATTGCATAATTCACTGCTTCAATATATCTGTGCTGCTGGCTGCCTGCCTTTCCCAGGTGCATTTATGGATGTATGGAATCTGAACCAGCCCCATGGTGTGGAGTAAGTTCTGAACTGAAAGAACTGAGTATTTAACATGTTCCTAGGTATTGGCTTCTTTTTGGATGAGGACTGGCTCTTCCGTTGAGTGTGTTTGTATAAATGTATACCTATGGATTTAAGGACTGCACAGATCCTTGTGTTGAATAAAGGTGACTTAAGGAGCAGAGCCTCCTTCCTGGAAGTGTCTTCCAGGCACAAGTTTTAAATGTGGTTTTTAATTTGAGAAATTAGAAAAAAAATCAGTGTGGCACAGCTCCGTGATGTTCCTATTTTTAATTGGATTTTGCAGCTCATAATTAATTTCTTAAAAAGAGGGAGATCCTGGCCCTGTGAAGTGAGTAGGAGTTTTGCCATTGCCTTCAGGAGAAGATTTCATCATCTATCTTTTTAGTCTCACTAATCCTCTGAACAAGAGAAGAGCAGCCTAACACGTGAAAAGGATGCTTCCCATTTTTTCTCTACTGCCATTGCCAGTAGTGAGGTAGGAGGGCCCTCCCTCCTTTTTAATTCCCATGCTTTCTGCATATGTGCACCTTGGCAAGATAACACTTCCATTTCATCTTCGTGTAAGGTGAAAGCAGCCATTAAAGGAGCAGTTTGTTCTTAGTCTTCACATGCAGAGACAGGCAGGTCTCTCTCCACCTTTCGTCTTGTGTTTTTGAGTAGCTGCAGGAGGGCAGGAAATCCAAGCTCTTTGAGGTCTCTGGGTCAAGGAGCCATCTGACATGGCTTTAAAGGTCACCGTGCTCCTTTGCATTTACCTTGTGCGCTGCGAGCATGGTATGGCAGCATGCAGTCTGGAGCACTGAGAGGTACTGTCTGACATTTTGCAGAGCAGGGCTTGGGTTACAAAGGAAAAACAAAACTCAGCTCAGGGCTGTGCAAGGCCAGAGCTAGAACACTTGGGAGAGGAGCCCCTGCAGCAAGTAACAGAAATATGGTCATTCTGTGGGTTTACCAGTAATCGTGCTTGGCTTTTCTGTCTCTCAAAACCTATATATAGCACTGTATATTTTCAAAGCTTTGACAAATATTTACAAGTCAAATTCCACTTCAATCCTAGTAGCCTATATAGTTTCACAGGAAGCCCAGGATGCTTTTCCTTCACCCTTCTGCTCTGTAGATGACTGTATCCTTCAGACTGGCTGTACCTGCCAGATTTGGCTGAGCAGGCGCCTTCTGCATTTGCTTTGCAGCATGTGTGGCAAATGTGCTGCAAGGCAGTTTCTCTGCCTGGCTGTCTCCACTCTAAGGTAGGCACTAGAGAGCGTCAGAGAACCAAGGAACTGCATTATCACTGAGGCTTGTTTACTGACAACTTTTTAAAATAATGCATGAACTGTTCAGATAAAAGTGGTGCTCCACAATAGGGACGGGACCAGGCCTGGGAAATCCCTTTTTTCTGAGAGCAGATGCTGTTTGCCTGGTAGGATGCAAAGGGCTAGAAGGGAGACAGCTGCCACTGCAGCTCCAGTGCTTGGGGCCAGCACTGGTGACAGTGTTTAAGGTACAGTTGAGTAACCAGCACAGAAACAAGACACCCACACCTTGCTCACTATCAAGAAGATTCTAACTCCTTATTTTCCTCAAGAAATTCTATTCAAAGAATAAAGGAACAAGAGGTGAGTCTGCAGAGATGACCAAGCAGGTGCATTCTAAGTGGGCTTGTGTTATTGTTGGCTCAGTTCATTGTCTTGTTGGGCATTTTCCCGTGGGGGACTGTGACTCACAACAGGGACATCCAGGCTGGCCTTTCTTCATGCAGAGACTGTGGGATAAATGAATATTTTGGTGTAGTTCACAACTTCATCCCAGTGAATCCCTTAATTGAACTACTAAGCCAAAGAAACTTCTCAGAGGCCAGTAAAATGGCTCAACTTCAGTTAAGCTCTCAGCCCATTCTGCTGTTCTGTCTGGGGCAGATGACCACTGTGCAGCAGAGCTGCCTGTGCAACAAGAGGTCTGCAGAAACTCACAAACCAGAGAACAGCATTTTTTTCATGTGTTTTGCTGCAGTTCTCTTTCCCTTTTCACTTTGCTTGCTCTTTTTTGCCTCTCCAGTTCATCATCATGGTATACATAGGTTTCCCATAGCCAGATCTCACTCTTCTACTTGCTGAATAGACCCATTAAAAATAGCAATCTGTGTCTCTGCACTGTCTGCTGTGGTCAAGTGATTGTTTCTTGTGACTGGCCTAGAGCGGTCATACAGATTGCAACCTCAGTGTGGCCCATGGTGGGTTTTCTAAGATTACCTTCTTAGCAATTTTAAGAACAAATAAATAAGTAATAATCCACTTAGAAGCTTGGTAGTGAAAGTGATTTCTTGTCTGTATTTTATCTCAACTGACTGCATGGGGAAGAGTGACATGGAGTTTATATAGGAGGAGATGCACTGGAGCATTTGTTGCAGGGGGTGATGTTAAATTTGAATGCACACCAATGCATTGCAGGAAAAGGGAGTCATGAGACCTTGGGATTCTTCATCAGAAGGTGTTAATGACTCCACAGGTGTTACACCATGGTGGACTTGGATGTGCAGAGACTGATGTGCATTAGAAGATAGTTCAATATGAACATAGAATCATAGAATGTCCTGAGTTGGAAGGGACCCACAAGTATCCTTGAGTCCAACTCCTGCCAGCAGACTAGGATCTCTCCTGTCTTACCACGGTGCCATTTCACTGCCTTCAGTGGTATTTGGGGCAGAATAACAGCTGTTGAAGGTGTAGTGCAAGAAGCCTGAAGGACCAGCCGATTCAAAGAAGTAAAAATATATCCTCACACTCGATGACCTGACACATAATTTCTTGGTCCTAGGAGTGGATTTTTTTTTCAGAAGCAAGTAAAAATGGTGCAGTCCTTGGGGGCAGCAGGCACGAATGCTTGAGGGGAACAGATGTGAGGCTGGCCATGCAAAAGGTAAATAGAATCAGGGTAAAGCATGTGATGCAGCAGTGGTGGTCACTCAGGAGTGGTGCACACCTGTAGAGTGTTCAGGTGTTGGTGCAGTCACCCAGGTAACGCAGTAATACATCTGGCAAGGTTAGAGCAAGCTGAAAAGCTGTTCAAAAATCAGGCTTCAGCCACACAGCTGCATAGGCATTTGAGGACATTCTTAGGGCTTCTTCAAAGGCCGGTTGGCTGGTTTTGTTAGAAACAGGATATAAGGTTGTGCGAGAGTTTTAGCTGTGGTAAAAATCTGGACTGGAAGTATCCTCAGTACAATACATCACAAGCCCTAAGTTATTTGCATCCCACACTGACCATGCATTGTGTGATGGGCTAACAGGTTAGAGGCAGGGTGGGAGGACATGGGGCATTTCAAGTTGAGTGCTCAGTAATGCTGCTGCCACGCTGACTGTTCTCTCCTCCCCTCTGCAGGTGAGAAGCCTTACAAGTGCTCGTGGGAAGGGTGCGAGTGGCGTTTTGCACGGAGTGACGAGCTCACGAGGCATTACAGAAAGCACACGGGTGCAAAGCCCTTTAAATGCAACCATTGTGACAGGTAATGCAGCTCCTAACATGGTGTTCAAGAAACGTGGACTTTTGTGACTGGCATGGAGCCACCAGCTTGCAGAGACAGGAGACCTGGCTCCCAGCAGAGAGGCCCCTTCTGTCCCGCTGCCTGGATCCCTGTACCATGGAGGGACCCCCTGCTCAGCCCCTGTCCTCTCTGCCTCAGTGGCCAGGCAGGCTGGCAGATGGGGAGTTCTTCCTAAGCAGTCTAAGCTGTTTCCATCCCACAGCACAGAGAAAATTGTGGGACCAGGTGCAGGTCTGACTGAAGCCTGCTGGTGTCTGTTGTGGGCACAGGATTCAGTTCATAGAGCAGCTCTTGTTAATACTCTTAAAGCAGAGAAAACATCCAGAGGGCCTCAGACTATTTCTGTGATGGACCTCTCCACAAAGCATCTCCCCTGCTTTTGTCTCCTGATCCTGTAAGCCTGCTGTGCTCACAAAGGCAGTGCTCCCTCTGTTTGCTCTCCTTCAAGGACTACCCTGAGCACCACTGCTGGCTACCTGCATTTTGGCAGGGTGAGCCTCACAAAATCATGGGGGTATGGCAGGAGGGATGGGGGAGTGTGTGTGGCTGTTGTGCCACAAGTGGTCCAAATCTGTAGGAAACCTCTAGAGAAAAAGAATTTAATTTCTGTATGATCGTTGTCTTCTCTAAGCACTGAGTCCAGGGCTCCTAAAGAAAATACAACAAAGGGCACCATTTTCAAAAGCCCAAGAGTGATTCAGACACATCTTATGGTTCAAGTTCATGGGGTTGTTTTGTGTAAGATCAGTGATCTCTGCACATTCCTGCTAATTAGTAAATCTTTTCCTACAGATTTAAATCTCCCCCTTGACATCTGTTTGAAGTGGGAAATACTCTGCACGTTGATTCCGTGAGAGCCCAGATTTAAAAGCCTGACAGGTGTGCGGAGCCGAGGTTCCTGAGGAGCCTGTCACGCAGCAGAGCTCTGGGCACTCGGAAGTGAGGTGTGAGCTGAGCACCCAGCTCACTGAGCTCCCCGGGAGAGCCGCCCTCACGGCCGCTCCCCGCGATTCGTTTTTACAGTCCTCGCTGCTTTAGCTGCTTCAGTAAATACTGAGATCTGAAAAACCTGGCCATCCTTGCTTGGTGCTGAGTGTTTTTGAAAGCTGGGTTCTTTGAATTTAGAAACAAAACCAAAAGAACACCCTTCTCCACATCCCCAATCCCAATTGATAAGAAATCAGGGTGGAGCAAAAGCAATTACCCCTGTAATGACTCTTGACAGCACTGACAGGATCGAACAATGAGCACTTCTCCCCCACTCACCCCCCCAGCTGAAGTTTGGCAGTGCCCTGGGTGAAACCTGGATCCACTGTTGAGTAATCAAATAATGTGCTTGCATCTGAACATGTTATCCAGCTAATCCTATTTATATATATTTTTAAAAGAGGCTTAAGAAAATTACCCATCTTTTTAATGCAGCACTACGGTTCTCAACTGTGATAAGGAAACGTTTTGTAATACAATAAAGGCTCTAGGAAGCCTCTGGGTACACGAGGCCAACAGAGAATATGCGTGGAGAGAGGATGTGTGGGACATAAACAAGGGACCCCATCCTTTTATGGGAAGGAAATTTGATCATTTTCACATCCTGCCTTTCCAAGAGCTTCATCTCCTTAAGTGCTCTTCTGCCCTTGTCTCCCCTCTTCCTGTCCCCCTTCCCCCTCGGAGGGCTTCCTCTTGGATTATCTTTTGTTTTATCCCTGGATTATCTTTTGTTTGCTCAGAAAGAGGGACAGGATAAGACAAGTAGGGACCTCTGCAGTTCTGCTTTTGTTTAAGCACTTCTGTGAATCATAATCAACAATTATGTTCTCTGTTTGAAATGTAAGGCATTGCCTTTCTCTTTTCTTTCCTCCGAGTGGCCCCACAAACACACACACACATATACACACAGCCCCAGGGTTTATGTGTCAGGACAAACAATATTTTTAGCAGAGCTCTAAAGAAATACAGCCAGTATTTTCAACTCCTTAGTCTCTTTCAGCCCTTTGTTAAGTGTTCGTTATTCTCCCTCTATATAAGTTATCCCTTTCTACCTAGCTTTTCTCTTTGGGGGCAAACTCAGTCACTGCAGTCAAGAGATATATTCCTGTAATAATCTATTGCATTTACTGCTCTTCTACTGAATCTGTAGATGAAGGAAAAACATTATTAATAAAGTTCAGAGGATTGTGCACTGTTAAACTATGCCCATACCATCTGTGTGTAGTGATAGGAGGCAGATTTGTCCTTATTCCCCCAGTGAATTGTTGCAAGCTCTTAGAGTGACAGTGTCTTGTTCTTTTGCCCCACTCTGCCATGCTACTGTTTTTCATTCTTTTCTCATTCTCAGGCCTCTCTGCTACCGCCTGTTGCAGAGGTCACCTCAAGCAAGCACTGAAACATGAGCCTAAAACTGCCTTTAGCTATTTAGGCAGACTTTTAAAGATGTGCCTTCCTGAGCCAGGGCTCCAGCTGGAGAACAGTTTCTCTGTATTTGAACTGCTACCCTTTATTGCACTCACCATTATTGACATGAGCTGTGGCCACTCTCTCAGACGTGCTGGCTTGTTAGGTTTTGAGGAGCTGATTGGAGCTGTTTTAACAACACTGATGTAGCACAAGTCCTATGCCTGTTGTTGTTCAGAGGTGAAGGCTGTATCTTGGCAAACAGAGCAACAGTCTGGCTGTAGTTCCCTTCCAAGACTGTTTTTAGATGTGTTTGTGTCTCTCTCCTTCTGACCAATGTCAAAGGAGTATTGGTGTCCTCTGTGAATAAGTCGATTTTATAACAAAAGAGATAAGAAGATGAGATTCTCTTCTCCTGCTGTGCCAGCCCTATCCCAACACGGTGCAGCCCACAGATCACATTGTTAGTCGTAGCTGGCAAACTACCACTGGTTTGAGTAACATCATCTGTACTGCAAATGGTGTGTGGCTTTGTGGTAGCAGGAGAGAAAGGAGAATTGGCCAAAGTGGTGTGGAAAGTGCCACAGGAAAGTCCTTAGTGCCTTCCAGATGCCAGGGCTATGCTGGTTATTCGCATTCCCTGGGAATTTTGCTCGTCAGAAGCACAGGCTAGGGTTGTTCCTCACACGCTGCAAACCCTCAGCACTTCAAGGGGAAGAGTTTGACAGGGCAGTGGCACTTGCTTATTCTGCATAAATACATGTTTAGGAGACAGCAGCTTGGTGCCAGACTGTTGGGGTGCATATTCCTCTCTGCATGTGTGCACATGTGCACATGGTTTTGTTGTTGTTAGCAAGCTAAGAGGGCACTTAGCTGGAATGAACACATCCCACAGTGGAAAATCCACAGCTGGTAGGAAAGATGGCTGAGCAATATATTCTCTCTCCATTGTACTACCTTTTTCTCCTTCAGAGGCTTCAATGCCAAGCAGTATTCTGTTGCTAAGGAGATATAGCAGAAAGAGAAAGGAAGGAATCATGTTTGGTAGCAGGGAATTTGTGTATCACACATCCCTGTATGACTTTTATAATTAGAGTGTCTTATTCTAGCATAAACTGTTCTTTCTAGGAAGAGCTAGACTGGGGGAGGGATGATGGAGAAGGCTCTGACGGGCCTATGTGCGATGTGCAGAGCTGGTCTGGAACTGAAAGAGGTGGAGAGCCAGAGGTCCAGGGCAAACTCTTGTGTCATGGGCAGGACTAGAGACCAGCAAGCCCTTGTTCCTCGATTTTTGAAGAGAGTAGCTTTCTTTGACAGCTTATCCTGTGGAGCCTCTTCCACTGCTGCCTCTAGTCCCAGAAAGAAACAAAACAAAAAAAAAAAAGGGTGTCCAGTAATCAATAGGGTTTTTGACATGTGATTTAGCTGCAAAAATTTTGTACGGACTATTGTACTGTTGAAATAAATATCCACATTCACCAGCCTTACCAAGACATAGAACTAAGCAAATTAGTCAGCAGGAGAATGTAAAGAATCAGTATTGTACCATTTTATTAGCTATAAACTAGAAAATATGGCACCATTTTATTACCTATAAAAATATTATAGATGCTAATATGGTAGTTACTGATGTGAAACAATGTACTGAATCTATAATTTTAACAGATCTGGCTATGGTGTGACTCAGCATACACTTTCCTGGGTTGCATCTATAAAAGAGACAATTGGAGAGGAAAAGCTGTGCTTGGGTGGGGGTCTTATGACTAGTCATAGACTGAAGTGCCAGCTGGTGCATGTCTTTTTGGCAGCCACTCAAGCTGTTGTTTTGTTTTTGGCAGCCCTTGTAGCCAGAGCATGCTGCTTTCTCAGTTTAAGACTGATGAGAGAGACGTTGGTCCAAGGGTGTATTTTGTCACCCTAGGGCTAGAAAATTCTAGCTGTGCAGAGCCTGGTGTGTTGAAAACCCAGTGTCCATTGTCAGATTCATGTCTGTCTTGCTGTGCCTCATGCAGGACCTTGGAGGAGTGCTGCCTCCATCCTATTTTGAAGTCATTAATTTTTGCCATTCTGTGAAGGTATTAACTATCTTGTAAGCCCTGCAAGTAGAGAAGAGACTACTTGAGCAGAACTGTACTCATTCACAGAAGATGAGTATATGATTTTTCTTGAGAAAGTTGTCTAAAGTTGTCTTGTTTTAAGGTTTCTTAGTCTTAAAAATGTACCTCTTGATCGCTCATCTCTGTGTATAGATGCAGATTGGTTACATGTGCAGTGGAACACTTCAGTAGGACAGAAAAGGTCCCCTGACTATTTAAAATAGCTTCATTTTTATAGTTCTTTCTCAGCCTTTCTCTGCTTAGGGCATTTATCCTTTGGGTATTTGCCTTTAGATTGATTGTTCTTTTTTTATCTATCCATATTGGCTTTTTTGGGGGGTTGTTCAGTTTGTTCTTCTGATTCTTCTTTCTGAAAACTACAAAACACTCAACTACTGTTTTTTGAAAAATACACTTGGTGCCCATAGATAAGCTATCTAGATTCCCACAATAAGCCATTTGGATATTCTTCAGCCCATTATTGGTGGCTTGTTTATACTCCAGTTCTGTGGAGCACAGAAAAGATAGGCCAGGCAAATAAATTCTGTAAGTGGCTTTTCCTAGTGCTCTTGGAGCCTACAGAACCAGTTTACTCAAAAGCCACAGGTATGTGGGGGTATTTTTAAAAATAAATAAGCCAGCATCTTGTGGCTTGAGGTGGAAAGAAGGCAAGCCAGAATTTACAGGGAACTTGAAAATCTCCTGTTTTTTAATGCTCAACTGAAGTTTCTGGTAGAAGTTTAATTTCTGAGTGTGTCTGAGTCCTGCCACTGTGACAGACAGGCTCCATTTTAGGGCTGTGGGGTAGGCAGCCAGAACCACTGCCTGCTTCTCCTGTGCTTTGCTTTCTGGTGCCATACATAGCTTAAATGACACTGTGATGGTGGGTGTAATGGATTGGTACTTTCAATCCCGTATCTAATGGGTATAGAGTCAAAAAAGTATTTTTGCTTCATGGCATTCTTGATGGAATAAAGCATATACTGAATGACAGGTAAGAAAAACACTTGTCCTCCTGAGAACTTGTTCCCGTGATCACTCTGACAATGTCTTGGTGCTATGAAGTTTCTGAATTTGGGCTACTGTTCCTGCTGCTGTGAGTGCCCTGCAGCTTGTGTACTACAAGGCAGCTCTTCTGGAATATGAATTTCTGATTAACTCTTTGTTGGGTTGCTCTTCTCCTGGTGTAAGTGTGAGTATCTTCAGCCACTTCCTGTGTGGATTAAGTAATTTCAGAAGAAGGCAGTCATAAGTCTTTAGTGACGGAGTTAATAAAGGATAGATGGTTCATTTCAAATTCATGCTCTACCTTATTGTCCATTAACTACTAGACCAGCCCTGAAACTCAACTGGTTCTCTAGGGTTGCCACTCTAAGTCTATCTCATCAGGATCCAGCTACATGTTCAGAATGACAAAACATTATGTTTTCTTATGAGTTGGAAAAAAAGTCTTTGTGGATAAAGAACAGAAGTTGAAAGCTCAAGTCCTGGCTTTTCCCCCCTCTACTCCTCTCCCCCCCACCCCGGTTTTACCACACCTGTGTGATTTACAACTTCCTTGCTTTCTCTGTCTCTCTATTGTCACTCTTACAAAATAGGCATATTATCAACATCCTTCAGGGAGATAATATTCATCAGAATCCACATATTACCACTCAGATTCCCAGCAGAGAGCAAGGGAGAGGTATGAAGTGGATTGTCAGCCTCCAAACTCTGAGCCGATTTTCATTCCAGTTTGGAGTTAGAAATGAGAATTTAGCTTTCAAAAGTAGCATCACTCTTCAGTGGTTGTTGCAAGTAGTGAGCACTTGAGAAAGCTGGTATTTTTAAAAATGGTGTTGCTGAGTACTTGAATAATTTTTTTATATGCAAACACACACATACTAATATTTGGTTTTCTAGTATAGGTGCATAGAAGAGCACTCTTCCCTGATGTCTGATTTGGTGAAAGAAGCAGGAGGGAGAGGAACAGGAAAAGGATAATAGTTGTCTCTTTAGCTGCTGAAGAGCCAGGATAGTTGCCTGTCTGTGGTCACAGAGGTCAGTTACACAGGGTTTGGTGGCAATCCATGGATAACCCAAGGAATGCCTCTAAAGTGGGATATATATTTTCTCCTGTACATAACAAGGAAGGAGCAGAAAGCCTGTTTTCCAAAATCCTATACTTATTTCATTTCCTGCTTGCCTTATGTTGCAGGTGTTTTTCCAGGTCGGATCACCTCGCCCTCCACATGAAGAGGCACATCTAAATACCAGTCAGCTTGGCATGGATGTCAGCTGGGCTAAGTGTTGTGAGATGAAAGTGGAACTCAAGTTACAACGTGCTACCTTACAGGAGAAGAGAACTTGATCCCGTGTAATCCTCTGTCCAGGGACCACATGCTCACACTGTCATGCACCCAGTTACACTTCAATACCTACATTGGTTCTTTTATGCCTTGCCCCAGGTGGATGGGAGAAGATGCAGGCGAGGAAATGGTATAGAGGTGAAGTCAGTGAAAAAGAACAATTGCTTACAGTACTTCATACCTCTTGGATTTGTTTCCTGTTTTTGCCAGTGGAAATCAAAGAAAACAGAGGAGGCTTCCCTGCAGGTGGATGGCAGCAGGAGGGGCTTATCTAACTTGCTTCTCAGTGCAACTCAGTAGAAGAATATGTCGTCTTGAAGTTGCATATTTGTAGCACTAACTTTCTTTTTAAATAGATGGGGGGAAAACAATGACCTAGAAAACCAAATCCCAGTTTGGTAGCCAAAATTAACCTCTTGGGTTTTTTGTTCTTTCTCTGAGAATTCCTAATGTTCAGTGCATCAGACTTCTCACAGACACTTTGACCTGTCTTGGTTTTGGTTCTTCTTCCTAGAACTGAGCTATTGAGATCCTTTTAAGTCAATACCAGTGGCCTTAATGGCAGTAGACTGTGGAGTGACACTTGTGACACAAACATCCTCTTTTTGGCCTGTGTTTATGTAGACTTCACGGAGGATTATATTTTTGTTGGTTGTTTTTATTTTAATTTCTTTTTTTGGCTATTGCACAACATATGCACTAGGGACTCTGGAAGCTGCTGCCACGATGGCTAAGTAGCCAAGGGATAAACCCCTGAGATACAGCACCTAATATCTCTGTAAGCCTCACCTTATTGCCATAGCTAGGACTTCTTGTTTATTTTTTGAACAAAAACTTTAAAAGCTTGTTTGGAAGCTTAAACCTTTTTTCTCTTTTCTCCACAAACAAGTGATCTTCAGAACTCCTTGCCTTCACCTGGATATCAGTCTGGGACTGGCCACACAGGCATGACTACAGGATTCCTTCCACATCATGTGAGCATATTAGCCACAACCCACGGTGATTTAGTGGTGAATTATGTTGCTTTTTCTTGCAGTTCTTCTATTAACCAATTTAAAACATTAGCCTTTTGTTTGTGTAAAGAGCACCTGCAGATGTTTTAATTTAAACCTGTTTGTTGAGCATCTTACACACAAAAAAAACCCCCCAAGCCAAAAATCCTACTCCAGTCTCTGAGTAGGAAATCAAGAACCTCTTCCAAGTACAATGGCTTCACTCAGCATTAGCCTGTTAAAGAAATTATCAAAGTCCTGCTTTTCCATTCACCAAGTTGATGCTGTAGCCCACTCCTATATGAAAAAATGTAACCATGTGAGCGGTGAAGGAAGGGATTTTACACACAGCAGTGGGGCATTTCCAAATGATTTGTTTAAAGTATTACTAACCTAGAGGTCCATTTTGGCCTATGGTGTGAATCATCAAGGAGAAGTGGAGGTCTCATGCTCACGCTTCCGTCATATTGATAATTTTATTTCTTTGGCTCAAAGTGGATTAAAGTCTTCATTACAAAAGGAAAAAAAACCTAAAAAATGTATTGCCATAACTTGTATTTGAACCTATTTGGCACTGGCCCTGACTCCAAAGACTGCATTTAGGACCATAAAAATGGCCTATGCAAGCAGGCAGGTGGTCATTAGGTTGTATATTTTGTATATTCTGGGACCATCCCTACAAGATGTGTCTAGAAATGAAACAAAATAGCGCGTGGTCCACAAATGGTTGCTGCTCTTTTATAATGTATTAGCCAACTGCCCTTCTTTGACTGTTTTGACTTATTGACTGTTAAATATTTCCCTTATTTTATGTTTTGGGAGGTAAAATTGTACTCTAAGGGGAAAATAGAGCAAACAAGAAACTCAATAGATGTTTTTAAGAGCTGTCACCGGGATCCTTGGCACTTGAATTCTCAGCGTTTTGCAACCTTTGGTTCCAGTGAGAGATTGAATTTATTCAAAAGATGCTGGTTTTCCTCACAGTTTTCACAAAACACTGTGACTGTCAGCTGAACACTTTGGGGACAGGGGGGAAATACGATGTCTGGTCCATATGGCATGAAATATGGACCAAAATCTAACCATCTTTTAGGGACAATTATGTAATATTCGTGATAAAAGCATGAGAGAGAGTGAAAGAAAGTCAGAAAGAAAGAGAGAGAGAATAAAAATTGAATTTATTCCAAAGATTTAAAACTAACTATACTCTATATGTGTACATATATATGCTTATATATATATATATATATGTATACATTTAAAAATTGCAGAGCACTGCTTGCTGACAATCTCGTATTTCTCTACTTCTGTATTTGCATACTTTTTATGGCCATTCCACCCAGCTGTTTTCACTGGGACTGAGGGCCCTACAATCCAGTTTGTGTTGGAATATATAGAGCATCCTGCCAGATTGCAGAATCACAGAGTATCCTGAGTTGTAAGGGACCCACAAAGATCATTAAGTCCAACTTCTGGCCCTGCACAGGACACCCCAAGAATCCCACCATGTGCCTGAGAGTGTTGTCCAAATGCTCCTTGAGCTCTGGCAGGCTTGGGGCTGTGACCACTTCCCTGGGGAGCCTGTTCCAGTGCCCAGCCACCCTCTGGGTGAAGAACCTTTTTCCTAATGTCCAGCCTGAACCTCCCTTGACACAGCTCCATCCCATTCCCTTGGATCCTGTCACTGGTCACCACAGAGCAGAGGTTGGTGCTGCCCCTCTGCTGCCCCTCAGGAAGATGTCTAATGGGAACTGAAACCTCAGCTGTGTGAGACTGTAGAGCATCCAGTGAGTGCATTAGATTTTAAAAGGTATTAGAGAATTCTAGAATTTCCTTACTTTAGTGTTCTAAAATTTATGCTCTCAAATTCCCCACTACAATATTAATTGGCTGTGAACCTGCATAAATATCCTCCTTTGTCATCTGAACACACCTGCCTTTAGACGTGCTATCAGTAGTATACAAACCTTACTTATTAAGTGATGGTTTAAGCACCAGACTCTGTTTAAATTGGAAAAAGTCAAGCAAGACTGTTTTTTATTTCCAGTTGTCATTTACAGTCTTGTTGGTATCTTATTTAAATATGGCAGAACAAGGGCCCCAGGGGAAAAAAGGTGCTGGAATATCTCTTTACTTTGTTCAAAAGGCAGGTCTACATCTAAATCTCGGATCCAAATAGCCTAAAAAACATAGAAAAAAGGGGGGTAAAAGGCAGATTTCAAATTTCTCAGGCTTTGTAGTAGGTCTTGAACTCTGAAGCCAAAATTTGAGCTTTGGAACCACCTCTTATGTTTGAAAAGGGAGATATTTTTCAGCTGTATATATGGTATACCCAGTCAATCTCTCAACTTCAGTTTTTGGGTTTGCATATGCAAGTGTCTTAGTCATTATTAAAATTTTGAACCATAACTTTGATATTTTGTAGAAGGAGTCTTAATTTTGGAAAGGCATAATTAGTGACACATTCCAGGATTGGTTTTCTTTACAGTGACAAGTTTTGTTTGCAGATATTTTAAGCTGTACACTTCAAATTTGTGTAGCCTGTTATAGTTAGTTCCTTTTTGGTCTGGTGTCTCCTTGCTAAAGTTGTACAGTTGTCCTCTCTCTGTAAATCATGAGTAGAATCAGACTAAAGAGGAAAGGCTCTGTGTAAGGCTTCTTGAAAGCAAACCCATAAATTTGGTGACAGTTGAGGACTGAGTTATCCAGCTGTAGAAAGGAGAAGCTTTATCTTCTTTCCTTCAATGCTAGTTTTATGCCTATTTGCAAAAGAGAAGCCATTATAAGAAAGTCAGATTGTGGTTTCCAAGGCCGTGGAACTACAGGATGAAAACAAATGGGACTAAAAGTCTCACAAAATAATGTACACAGAGGAAGCAACTAAAACAAATGTGAGTTTTTGTGTTTAGATAAATTACATTTTGGATCAGAGCAGTCAATCATAGAATCATGCATGTGGAAAGGGGCCTCCAGAGGCCATCTTTGCCAACCTCCAGCTAGAGCTGGTTGCTCATGGTCATATGCAGCTGAATTTTAAATATCCTCAAGAATGGAAATTCTGCAGCCTCTCTGTGCAAGCTGTTCCAATATTTAACCACTTCTTTGTAAAAAAAATTCAAAAATCTGTGTGTCAAGCAGGAATTTTCTGTGTTCAAACCTGTTTTCAGTACCTCTTCCACTGTGCACCTCCAAGAAGAGTTTGGCTTCTTCTCTAGAGTCTTGGTTAGGTATTTGGAGATAGCAATAAGGTCTACACTTATCCTTCTCTTCCTAAGGCTGACTCATGTGTCTCAGTCTCTCTTCATCCATCATGTGTTTCCCAACCTTCATGATGACTCTGCTAGATTTCCTCCCTTATGCCAATCATTTTCTGGTAATGGGAAGAACAAGCTAGAGTATTCCAGGTCAAGGTGTGCTTCATATGTTACAGTGTTAATATAATTTATTTATTCTGGACTTTTCCATTATCTAATTAAGACAACTTAAAGACAAGATTTTATTTTGAAAACTGTCTAATGAAAATAATTTAGGAGGCACCAGTATAAATAGTTTTCTAATAAATTTACTGAATCTGTGCATAAAAATATGCTTATAGAAATATACTTCTATACTGCCAGCTTGAGGCCTGGCAGGCAAAATTCTGTTTTTCTCAACATGATCGTTGAGGGTTCGCTTTGAACTAAAAAAATTATTGTTTTGTTCGTACTGTATCAAATATGAAGACACATGATGCTGTATTTTAGTCACTCCTTACACTAAAACAACACTTCGGTGCATCTTTGTTCTGTTTGGTTTTCCCCTTAGGAGATAACGAGCAACATAAAATATCACATGTATTTTATAAAGATTGGTCTAAAAGTGGATGGCAGAATCCAGAGTATCTTTCATTATCTCTGAGTTGTTCTTTTCCAGTAGCTAGTACTCAGCCTAGACAACTACATTACCTGGCTAAACTGGCAGCTGAAGTGAAATTCTACATTCTGTCAATGTCTTGGACAAGGCCCTGAGCAGTCTGATCTCACTAATCTTTCTTTAAACAAAGGGTTGAATGTTGGATTAGGTGACCCCAGAAGTACCTTCCAATATTAATTTTGCTGTGTTTCTATGATTCATTTCACAGCTCTCACTGATGAAATGGGTACTGGTTCTATTTCTTCATACTCTTGTGCTGATGGAACAGACTGTAGGGCAGGTCTGTAGGTTTTTTCTCGAATTCTGAGAGTTTCTTCCTTGTTACCCTTTATAAGGTTTCTTCATGAGGGAGAGGCCTAGAGAGGAAGAAATCTTAAAATAAACCAAACCCTTAGCAAACCAATTTGAAGCAATATCATACCTTGATATGTGTCACAGCTGCAGGGACCAGCCAGATATTATGGAAACAAGTTTGCTAGCCTGGAAGACCCATGTGATGTCTCAGAAGTGGTTTCCAGGACCTGAAATTTAAGCCAATATATTTCTACAAACATGAACATCTTTTTTTCATTCATTCTTAGTTTCCTCAGACTTTTTGGAATTGCTATTTTTCTTGGGGTCTCACTTATGCATGGGAAGCACTGACCAAACACAGATGGGGAAGAAGAACCTGAATGCAAGAGGATCCCTCAGGTCCTTGCTTTTGGAATTGTTTTAACTTCAGGCGTAGAAATTTAACTAATCACTAGGGTGTACAGCTAAAATGGAGTTGATCGATATGATTGTTACAATGGTTGAGTATATCTTAGCTGTGACCTTTCTGATATCTACAGAATCAGGCTTTCTCACTCATTTTTATCTGACCTTAGACAGTTTGGAGTTTGTATCTAATATAAAGGTTTCTCCTCTTATTTAACACACTTAATTTGTCTGTATACAAAAGAGGTGGTAATTGATACTTTTGACAAAGCTGATAAAGTCCAGCTTCCTTAAATGTTTCCCTTCCTCCTCTCTTAATTTAATTATGTCAAAATCTTCAAATTAAAAAAAAAATAAAACAGAGGAAACTTTTGTAAATAATTGAATGTTACAAGGCCAGCACTCAGTGGATCAAGGGCTTTTACTCTTGATTTCATTCAGGACTTGGCACATTCTCTGATTCCATCCAGTAAGACTGTTTTTGACCTTTCATATCATGGGCAATGCTCTAACCCAGAACTGCTGAAGTACTTTTTGCTGATTTCAAATAGAATTGCACTTGTAAAGATACCTACATACCAAGAAAAAAACCCAATGCTTGACAATAACTATTTAACTCTGTCTTGAAAAAATGGAAATATTTTTCTCCCAAGATGTTACTACTACTCATTGACAAGTCTTGCCTGTCTTTCATTAGCTTTTAAACTATACCTTTGTGAATGATCTTTTCCAGATCAAACTTGGATATTCTTCTTCCTTTTGTCACACTTGTGTCTCTTTTTATTAATAGTTTAGGGATGACTACTGCAGTCTTTCTCCTCCACAGCTCTGCACAGGCTTCATTGGCAAGGTTTAACATTGTAAGGACTGTAGGATCTGACCTACCAGGTACTAAGATCTGTGTCATAAAGCTGAGAATTTCCTCCTCCCTTAGAGGAAGAAGTCTTGAGAATACTTGTGCTATGTAAGTTATATATGTAATGATCTAGTTGTATATATAAATTATATACATCAAAATGTGGAGATGGGGAGTAGACTGCCTTTATCACCTCAAGAATGAATTTCCCTACCTGAAAGCTTTCAAATGCAGGCATCATTTTAGAAACAGGGTTTTACGGTTTTCCTTAATGCTTGTTGATGGCATTTTTGGTGTAATAATTGAAGTTGGAAGTCTGCGATTTTCAAAATGAAAGCTTTGATGATTTTTTTTTTCTTTTAAGTGCTTTGGTCCTAACTTCTATATACTGCCAGAAAATAGGTTCTCCACCCTGTCTCTGTGTGGGTGTGGATGTACAACAGTATACTGTATATGCCTGCACAGAAGAGCAAACTGAGCTACTGACTTACAGTTTGTAGTAGCCAACCGTGCCTATGGCTTTCATTTAGGGAGGGCACTTGCTGTTGCCACTGCATTTTAGGAATCATGTCAGCTTCTGTAGGAAAGTTTTCAACAGTGCTGGGAAATACATGTTGCTGTGTACTGTGAATGAGTAGGCTGCAAACTTGGGGAGTGGGAGGGGAGGTGGGAAGGGATGGGGATGAGGGCTTCGCATGTACACACTAAAGGGAACTAGAATGGACAGAAACATGGCAATTTTAGCCTTTATTGTTGGGCTCTCGGGGGAGTGAAAAGCTAACATACAGTCCCTGGAAGGCCTGAAGGCTGAAGGGCTGATCTTTATGTTTTGCAACGTATGTTTTACCCATCACTCTGTATTTAAATCCCCAGACCTGTCAGATTCTGGAAGTAGATCAAAACACTGGTTTAAACACTACTTTGTTACCAAGGTCATGTCTCTACCAGGGAAGCTGCCCTACATTAAAATATCAGTCTAGCTAAATCACTTTGTAGCTGCACCTGTTATGCAGTTGCCTGGATCAAGTTTGCATTTGCATCCTATGCAGTGAAGCTGAAGTGTAAGAAATGCTTCAACTAATTAAGATACCTCTACAGAAAGGTTCTTGCTCCAATTTAAGTACCTGGTTTTAAAATCACTGCATATAAACCATAACAGCTTTTCTCTTAGAAACAAGGCCTTAGTTTGGCACATCTGCTCATCTAGCTAAAAAAATAATAATGCAGGCTGAGATTTAATTATTTTTTTCTTTTTTTTTTTTCCCGCTTTGTAAAGTGACCTGTTTTCCCTCTTGTTCTTTGAAACTTTTCTTGCTCTCTACCACACATTAGATTTTTGTTTGGGGAATTTTTATTTAGCAACAACAACAAAATATATGAATGCTCCCTATTAAAAAAAAGAAAAAGAAAAAATAATAAAAAAGAAACCAAAACAAAAGAAAAAAAAAAAACAAAACCGCAAACAACATTGCTTGAAGGACTTTCATTTTGCACTATAATTTTTCTTTTACCAGATGTGTCTGACAAGTGCATTTCAGAGATGCCCTCGGTCACGTTCTCTCAGGCCTACTCTGGTATTTCTAATATATCACAGAAGTACCCAATCTTGTNTTTTGCTGTACAAAAAGTCTTAAGATTTAAAAATATTATTTGTATTATATGATGGTGGTATGTTAATGTTACAAAATTATTAATGAAGAAAAAATTTATTTTTGTTACTGGTCTGTTTCATAATTCTTTTTTAAATTGGTATATTGTAAGATATCTATGCAAAAATGTTATGTGACGCATTTTTATTTAAGAATGTAATATGTGTAATAAACAGTAGAATGTGTTTGGCCTGACAGTGTTTAGTGTGCCTTGTACATTATTTCTTTATGAGAACTTCTGTGAAGAGTGAAATGGCTTTTGAAGTATCAGTTAAGGCTGTGGTTCTGTAAACAGTTACTGACATAAAAATACAACTTTTAAACATGCTTTAGCCTATCAGAATCATATTTCTGGATTTAAATAATTTATTTTTAATCTATTTCGTAACAGTTCAAGTGTTGCTTATATTCATGCTGTGTCACATGTTGCTTTTGGAAAAGATGCTCAGGAAGGAAGTTTTTATTCTTAAAAGCTGACCGAATTTGGCTTGTAATCCTGCTTCTTTTGGAGTCAGTGATTTCTGTTATTTGATAGTTTACGCTTGTTGAAGATTTCAGCCAGTATTATTTTTGTAAAAGACACAGAGAACAGTTGTGTTTCATTTTCCATGCTTAGCTTTACAACATTTGTCAGTCGGTGGTCAAAACAGGACTAGACTTTGAGGCTCCTGAGAGCTTGTGCTGTGCTCTAGTCCGTGTCAGGCTGTCTCTCAGGAGTGCAGCATTGTTCTCTTTCCCCGCCTCAGTCATTTAGTCTCTCTCGTTAATGTCTGCAAAATTGCAAGCACAATTGAATCCACCTGGATGCTCAAGTACTAAAAATGTATTTAGGCAGTAAAAACAGTTATTTTGAGCACAATTACTTTGCAGTGTCATGACATAAAATGAAATTACTTTTTCAAGTTCAGGCCAATATCCCTTTAGGTTTTTGCTGCCTTGTGCTCGCACGCTGCAGCAACCTCAGTGGGCATTGCAGCAGGACATTCTATAGGGCTCATCTGATGCCAGCTGGCTGGGTTTCATCTCTGGGACAACATGCCTCACTTGTCCTGTTAGGAAACCTGCTGGGATTGTTTATGTCAGACAGACAGAGGGTAGGATTCCACTCCTGACATCTGCATCTAGAAGTCAGATGATCACTCTAGCCTGCCCATTTATACTCCCTCTGTAGCTAATGAAGAGAGACATATCCAGAGGTAACTCAGTCCAGGGAAAGAGTTGAAGGCCAAAGGAACTGGGATGTTGGTAAGCATTTCTGAAAAACCATATGGTCAAGTTGGAAGACAATGAAGAAGTGATGCCCATGGCTGCTTTGGTCATTCAGGTTGTACCAAATGTTCAGTGATGGATGTAATCTGTAGTGTTTGGGTCTGTGTTAACAAACAGCTCTTGAGCACTGAAAAAGGGCTCAGCACAGGTAAAAATTTTGGGCTTGTATTCCAAATGGTCAAAACTGGACCGTGCTCTGTCTGCTTCAGAGTGACAGTGGTATCCTGATGTCACAGATGGAGTGATGGAGACAGTTGTTACAGATGAAAAAAATGGTCTCTGTTGTGGATCAAAGTATTTGTATGATGTAGGTGTGAAATGGAGTTATGTTCGACAGAATTATTTCTGCAAATAGAATTTTGACACTACAGCTTTTTTTCTTCTAAAGACAATGTCTAGGTTCCTTCACTTTCTCTCTTCCTAGAAAACTTATGAAGGCTTTTAGCATCTCACCTACCTTGATCTTTTTGACAGTTGTACATTATATGTCTGTACATCTAGACAAAGATACTTCTAATGTAAATTAGTTCTTTGCTCTCCACCTGTGAGAGAGACTTCCAAAGGCTTCTGGAAGAACCTTCTGAAGGGCAGCACAGCCTAATACCCAACTGGAGGGATGATTACCAGTTAGAGGTAAGCATATAACGAGGTTGTTTTCCAGGAACTTTCAGAAAATGCAATGTTTTGCTATCAAACACTTCCTCTTAGAAGCAAGTAGGTTATTAGTCTGCAAGAATAGCTGGCAGACACTTCTCTGGGCTGGAGGCCAGGGAAAGGACATAAAGTGAATTAACTCCTCCTCTTTGAAATTTTTCAGTAGCACATAGTCACACACCCTGGGCAACTCTCGCTGCTGGGTACGTAGTTTTCTGAGGAAAGAAAAATTCATTTACTTCTAGAGTTAAACTGTATGTGAGCCTTCTGTTGAGCTCATCTGATGCAAACTCATCATGTGCCAACTTCACATGACTTACCAGACATAGAGTCATAGAATAGATTGGGTTGAAAGGGACCTTAAAAATCATTTGGCTCCAATCACCCAGCCAATGGGAAGGGATGTCACCCACTAGTTCAGGTTATTCAGGGCCCCGTCCAGCCTGGTCTGCCAGGGATGCCGCATCTGACCTCCCTGGGCAACCTGCTCCAGTGCTTCATCACCCTTTGAGTAAAGAATTTCTTCCTAATGTCTAATCTAAGCCTGCCCAATTTTAGTTTAAAACCATTACCACTTGTCCTGTCATTATTTGCCCATATAGCAAGTCCCACCATGCTATTTATGAGCCCTATTAAGGTACTAAAAGGCTGCAGTGAGGTCTCCCCCTCTTTTCCATGCTGAACAATCCCAGCTCTCTCAGGTTTTTCTCCCTATTTTATTTTATTTTATTTTATAAAATGATTTTTATTTTTGGCTTTACTCACATTTTTCTAATGAGAGTAAACAAGGAGAACAGCATTAAATGTGAATGAAAGCAAAGGTTTGCCATGGGAATGATGTTATTTTACTGCTTTTTACAAATATTTGTAATACTTCTGGGTTTAATTGTTTTTTTAAGATGTCAAATTGATATGAAATAAACAATTTTTCATTAACAGTTTCTGACAGCCTGGCTGGAAATCTTTCCAAAGGCCTAGTCACAAGCCATAGCTACTGACTGAGAGCTTGGGTGCCTCATCATGTACCTCTGTGGTACTGAGAGCTAATGAAGGTTGTTGGAACAGTTACTTCCAGGGGCCTTCTGTGTTCATGGCTTGTCCATTGACTTCACTTCTCTGGAAATCTTTTGTCTGAAATCGTAACAGCCACATCTGGTTTTCACAGAGCCTTCCTCGTGTGCATGGTTTCAGATGAATTGTCTGCTTCTGTTGTGTCAGTTTAATGTTCACTGATGGAGAGGCAATAAAACTGAAAAAGACAAAGATGCTGCAGCTAATTAGTCTTGAGGTTAAAATTCTTCAAGGCTTTGAATACTCTTCCAAACTCAGTCAAATTTACCTTTATCTGCTGAATTTCTGCTGGGCTGTTTGGGGTGCAAACTGAACAAAAGTATCTGAGGTAGAACAGGAATTCAACTTGAGATCCCCAAATAACGTAGAGTGTGGGGAAAGCAGAGTCCCACTCCAGGCAAATGTTTGCCTTCTGGTTTGAAGATCTTATCTAGTATTTCTAATTTACTGAGGTAATTGGGAGGCCCTTCTCCTCTCAAGATTCAGTCTAGCTGGTGTCATGAAACCTAGGACCAGTTCTAATCCCACAAGTAAAAACAAGTGTAGTTGAGTGATGATACCATTTTAAGAGTGTTTTGGAATGTTCAGGAAGGATCTTTGAGAAATGGGAACTTTTGTGCCCTTCAACAAAAGCCTCTTACCCTTGCAAAATAGATACAAGTACCTAAAATTCAGCGATGAGAACCTTGGCCTTCTCAGGTGAATATTTTGGTCCCAAAAATAGATGTTTCTTTGCACCTCTTTCCTGTGACCCTGAAATAGTGTGGCTGGCTTATGGTGCAGAAGGAGCTGCTAGAAAGAAGACCATTTGGAATAGGAAGGATGGCACAGCCCTCATGATCAAAGAACAACACCTGATGCTCTGGGAAACAGTGAGAGCTGCCGTGTGTAACCTAAATATGGTTCATGAGCTGTGGCACAGAACAGGAGTCAGCTAGAGATCTTTGTCTCCATGTAAAGTCACATGAGGAGCACCAAGGCATCACCTCAAACACCCTGCAATCCCAAGTAATGGTTATTAATAAACCGTAACTCTTTCCATTCTTCTTTTTTTTTCCTGATGCTTATCTTGCAAGCATTTCCCCAAATCATCTCAGCCCACTCATTTCTCTCCCTTTCCATGCCCACAGCAGGGCCCCTTGGGTGCCTCACAGCCGAGGCCCTGAGGAGAGCCCGGGGCCCTCAGAACGGCGCCTTCCTCCCCTCAGGGGTCCCGGCACAGCCGGCCTGTGCTGACAGGCACCTTTTGGCACTGATTGAGGGAGCCAGCCCTGCTCAGGGCCTCAGCAACTGGAAGTGCTGCCATCAGCAGCAGGAGCACTGCAGTTGAAGGGAAGCACAGGATGATATGTCCTCCCACCAGGTGAGTCCTTTCCCTGCACTTGGAAGCCATGCTGCCCTCTCCCTGTACAGTGATTCTGTCACCTCTCTTCTGCCATCCCCTACCTCACTCTTCTGGGGTCCCCCATTGCAAAGCTGTCCCGGCTTTTTGCAGAGCCAGGAAGGGTTTTATTTTCACCAAAGAATTATAAAATGTAATCAAAGAATTGTAAAATGCTGCCATGTTCTTCATGGTGGGCGTTACTGTTACCCCTTTGCTTTTCTATCAGCGTTCCTGATGCTGGGTGCCTGCTCTCCTGAGCCATGGTATAGATTGGACTCAGCCACCTTGGCATCCACAAGTCACATTTTTATTATTAAACTCAACACAGAGCCACAGTCTGTTTGTCCCTACTGTTAAATTGTTAGTATGGCCCTGTCAGACACCCCCCACTGCCTGGGTGAGGCTCAGGGCCAGCAGGTGCCCAGAGGCACAGACATGGGCGCTGTTAGGAGATTGTGAGGGGTAAAATAAGAGATTTCAGTGGTGTGAGTTGTAAGCTGTGCTGAGCTGGCAGCCCCAGGAGGCTCCAGGTGCATTTCTTTGTCCACATGAGCACTGCCAACTCTGCCACACGGCGCCATTCCCACCAGCAGCTGCTCTCGGGCTCTCCCGGTGATCACAGCTGTCTGTGAGGGGAGTGCCAGGAGATCGCAGGAACTGTGCCACTGTGACCAGGTATTGACCAAAATTAACTGAACTGTGGTGTGAGAAGCAGCTGCCCTGCTTTCTGAATGCAGCCCCTGACAGCTGGGCCACCTCAGCTTGGTGCCTCAGATGTCCAACATGGCGGTTGCAGATGTCAGCTGTGCCAGCAGCAGCCGGGGTGGCCACCAGGTCGGGCAGGCCTCCTCCTTCCCCTACCACTGACACTGCTCTAGGTGTTACTGGCAGCAAGAGGCAGGCACATGTTCCAGGAGGGAGCTGGCCCACAGTGGTGGGCAGGTGGAAAACACATCCAGAGGCTGAGAAATTCTGTTCAGCCCCTGAGCAAAAGACCAGCCCCTGGGTAGGTACTGCCTGACAAACTTAAGGAGAAGCTTTCTCTTTGATGCTAGTGGGAGTTATGTTATATACAGATCAAGAGGAGAATGTGCCCCTAATTAATCAGAAATCACTGTCAGTGAGTCACTGTGTCAAAAGAGTTTTGGCCAATTATCCTTCACTTTTCAGAAGTGCAGTATTTCCACATAGGGAAGGACTTGCTTGGAAGCTGCTTAAACAGATAAAAAGTAGTCAACAACTGAGAAAATTGCTTGTCTGTTTGTGTCAATTTAATAGAGAAATGTACACCCAGATTTAAATGCCTTAATTAAATTTTTTTTTTTTTTTACAGAGGAGAAAGTGAGGAAGAGGATAATGAAGACAAAACATTCAAAGAAAACTTCAACTAAAGTTTGCTCTTGAATAGAGCAAGATGTTATGAGGAGCTGTATGGTCGGGCACTGTATGAGGATGTGGAAGAGCCAGATTGTACCTACACCACTGCAGACCTTTTAGGTAAGTATAAATAGCATAAGTACAGAATGCCCATGGAATTCACTTGCTCCACGGCTCTAGCAGACACACAAAAAGGTGTTAATATCTGTGTAGACATTTTGCCTGAGTGATTCTGCTGTGAATGCCTAAATGCTGGTTTCCTCTTTCCATGGAGAGAATAGAGATGGTACACTTAACAGAAGTTCAAACATTAATGATAAGCAGTGGGGAAAGGGTTTCTACTGACAGTAGCCAAGCTCAAGAGGATGGTTTGAACTATCATTTGTTATTATTGAATTCTATGCTAAATCCAGTTTCTAGGAATTTACAGCCTAGTCTGCAGGGGTATACACACAGGTACTGAGGAATGTGCAAGTTTCAATGTTCCCTCCTTACCTTTCTGGTAGTACCATAACACAATCCTTAAGGACATTCTCCTACCCCACCCCTATAGTTAAGCAATGTCAGAGAGGACAGGAACAAAGCTCTTCTGAGTGTAATACTAGTGTGGTGTTAAGAAACCTTTGTGTCAAGCCAGATACTCCTGTGCTGCTGTAAACATGTCACTTTGGTTCACATTCACAGTAGAATTCAATACCTAAAATATCTTTATTAGTATTGGGAGTCTGTAGCTCCCCATTAACTTCCTAAGCCAGGGATGACAGCGTTCCTCTATCAGACAGGGGTACCTTACATTAAAGAGATTATTGGATTCCAAAGACACAGAGGCTACAGACTGATTTGCCTGGTCTTACCTGTCTGCTAATCTATTTACAACACCATGTCATTCCTGGTTTGTATTGCCTTCAGTCAAGTTATATCCTGTTAAACGTGAACTTCTCTTTAGTTGGCTGCCAAAGAGCCTAAGTGATAGCTTCAGTGGCAGCACCAGGTAGGTGAACTACCATTACTGTAGATAAAAGCATGGCTTGCCATGGCTCTCCCCCCTCCCTGCCTTGTCCTCTCTATTGTGTTCTTTGTTGGAATTGTGTGATGCATCACTCAGGGGCTGTGTGTAATCTGGAAAGGACCAAGCATCTGCTTGTCAACTGGATGAGCTCTCTGTCTCAGTAGGGCTTACTTTCTGTCACACAAGACACATGACTATGAGGGTACATATGTATTCAGTCTTGGCTGAGGCCATGCTGATGTGACACTGATATGTATTTTGTGATGCCAGAGCACCTCTGCTCAATCATCTGGAAAGGAAGCAGTACTAAGGATTCTCTGTCTAAGGTGACTGTGCAGATCAAACATTTTGAGGACAGGGCAAATAATAGTAATAACTTTTTTTGTTTGGTAGAAAGCTAATATTTTTTGCTGTATCCTTGAATCTCTATTGCCATAAAAGACAAAAAAGCACAATGGTTATGTAACACACTGTGGGCTAATACACTGTGACCCACTTAAGAAAAAAAAGAGGACACGTATGGAAGAAATTGTATGTGATATATCGTTGAGAGTGATCAAGGGCATCAGTGCATACTCTAGTCTCTTCCTTTCTTGAAGAATTGCAGGGTGCAGGTGTTAAAGTTTGTGGTCCATATATATATATAAGAAAAGAAAAAGGAAATTAGGATATTTAGGTAGCAGTTATCCAATCTGATGTTTATGAAAAGGGAGATCATTTCCAAAGAGAGTAAGATGTTAAGTTCCAATGTGTCTGAGCAGATAGAATTTTTATGGATCACTCTTCAGGGCTGAATATAGAAATAAATTTCTTGTTTTGAAAAGTTGTGGTGTCTGAGCTAAAGACCACTAAAGCTACTAGGTAGGTTTTCAACTTAACTAGCACTAACTGCAACCTTAATTCTCAATCCTGAGTATGGAGATTTTGTGAGTCATATAAAATTTTTTGTATTTTGTCATACAATAAAAAATACTGTTTTTTAAAAAAGACCCCAACAAAAGTGGTAAAAGACAGCCAATATAGTTTTAATACTTCCGTTGGCACCCATTCTTTTCCCCCCATAATTAGCAGGCTCCTACCATAATTCTGCTCTTCCATATATTTCTGATATTATTAACAGGAGGAGGTGTATTGAGACCATAATGTTTTCTGAGGGGGACCAGTCCATGCCTCAGCATTACAAATGTAGCAAAATAACAGCCTTCTCCAAGAACTGCTCCTCTGTCTGATGGCAGCCCAGAGTGCTCTATTTCCTATAAAACCATGGCTTGTGAAAAATGTGCTGGTCAGATGTTACACATAAATTCCTGTCAGTGATGCCGGTAGCAATGGAGACACTTTCCAAGCTTTACACAGACTTTTTCTTTCCATTTCTTTTTTTTTAAAAAATGAATTATCATTCATCTCATGTACTTATTTTTTCCTCATCTAACTGTCCCCAGTCCCATCTGCACCCATTAAGCTGTGTGAAGTCTTTCCAACAAGACCTAAAAGCATGTGATATCCTCTTGGATTCATGTTTCATGTGGAATCTCAAGCTGAGAGAGGCCTCAGGATAGAGACCTTACTGACAGGGGGATGGCAAGGCAGTTGGGATTGTGTAGGCATGCAGAACTGAGGAACTAAGCCTGCTCAATATGTTTTTAATAAGACTAATAAAGACAACCATTGAATGAATAGAGCTGATTGACATGGGGAGTTCCTGGTTCTTCCCTTCCATCTGCAGCCTTTTCAGTAGCAGAACAGAATAAAGAAGTTTAAAAGGACACTGGGACATGTATTTTCAAAGAAATGTTATACAAAATTGAAGCAAAATCCTGGATAAAAGAAAAATTGTTCTTTTGCTACAAAAAGCCTAATAAGGTTGTTTCCATGTTCTTTCCACAGAAAAGAATCTCTCACAGTTTCCAGTGAGCCAATGGAATGTTCAGTAATGGAATAGCTGAAAAAAATTCAAAGTAGAAATTGTTTTTCATTATCATTTTCCTGACAAGGAAAAAATTGCTAGGAAAAATCAGCTGTTAAAAAAATAAGAAAAGGAAAAAAAAATAAAAAAGTGAGCTTTTGAGCTTTGTAATGTCTGGATGATAAAGAGGGTCATTTCCAAGGGAAAATGCAGCCCTTATCTAATTATGGAAAGGAGTTTGTGGCCACATAACTCTGATCTCATTGTGGCATGCAGGATCAGGCAGTGAATTGTCTGCCCTGGGTGGGACATGGGTAGTCATGTCTTTATGTAAAAGAGTGCTCCATTTCCACATATCTTCTTTTCCCCCCCATCAGCATCTTAACTCTGTATCCAGTTCTAAAAGATGGGAACAGGGCTGATGGACGACATTGAGGGTAACTAAATTGAAATGACAGTGGTATATTCTGAAGCAGGGAGCTAAGCAGAGGAGTTGTTTAAAAATAGGTAGATGGCCAAAAATAAGTAATATCAATGTCTGCATACCACAAGCTTAAAAGTAATAACAGGCAAAAGCAGAGTGTATGACCATGGAAGGAGAACTTGGATGTAATAGGTGTTCCTGAAGAATGAGGGAGTATTAAAATATAAGGGAATATCGTAACACTTACTATAATCTCCAGAGTGAAGACATGTTAGGTCATGGAATGAAGGGTAGGAAGAGGACTCTGCAGCTGCCAGACCCTTCTATTTAGATAAGATTTTAGTAGATGAAGAAAACCAGACAATAAAATATGTATCTATTAATGGCTGACAAGAAGCAACTGAAGTTAGGAGTAAATAAAAGGGACCACAGCATTACTGAGCAACCTCCTCTGTGTAAGCAGCATGCCAAAGAGTTGCTTGCAAATATTCAAATTCATAATGGAAGGCTTTTCTAATAAAAAGTACAAAATCAAATGGAGAAGCTAGTGAACAAGCTATAGAACTGCAAGTAAGGATATTCAGAGCTTTAGGCTGAGCAAGGAAGTTTTTTCTGAGTAACTTAGTGGTTGCAAATACATACATACAGTAGGTTTTAAACTCTAGATTATCTAATGACTGGTTCTTTACCATCCCATGCTGTATCATAACTTTACACTGAAATATTTTCCAAGGTATTCTTCTTTTTGCTAGTCTTCTGTTTATCTTCCTCACACAAAACTATTATGACAATTATCCAGCTGTTTTCTTGCTGCTGTGGATATCTGCAGAAGACTCCCACACCACTCTGCAGATGATAGACCAGAATACTTAAAGCATCCTTGAGCTGCTTTATCTTATACCTTGCACATGATGAAAAGAAGGAATTAAATTTGGGAGGTGTAGAAGGCTACTCTACAAAGTTTAAGGTCAAATATTGGTACAGTTCTTTGTAGGAACAGGTGTGCAAATGTCATGTAAATTAAAAAAAAAAAAAAAAGGCAAACCAAACCTCAACCCTGTTTATTCATAGTCACAACAGAGATTATTAGTATTTGAAAAGTTTTGTGGCCAGGGCCTGATGGACAATGGCTAACATTCTTATTCCATAACTAGGTTAGTCTTACTGGCTCTCCACTGAATCCCACAAATACCCAAATTAAACTGAAGGAGTTCAGAAGAGATTTTCTGTAACTCTCACTTCTCATTCTGGATCCTAAATAAATAGGTGCACGGTGTGCATCACATGAAGTGGGCAGCAAAGCTGACCTCTGACCACTCAACAGGAAAAGTGTAATTCAGGGTCAAACTCGCTGGTGTCAGTGGGAGGTTTGTCTCAACAGTGAAAGTGGATCAGAGTCCATTCTGGGCTAATCTGTTGTGAATGTTTGTGCTATTGACAGACTATTCTAGGATGATGAAGTTTTTTTAAAGTGCAGGAAAAGGAGTCAGGAAGGAAAGAATAGTATTAGTTTGAAGAAACACCTGATTAATTAACCCCTCCTCCCCAGTTCTTATTCTTCTCTTTGTTCTAATGAACCATCTATTTAATCAGGGAGTTTTCATCAGATGAGTGGTTTTTGCATATATAGACACTTCGTTCACTGCTTGTCACAAATTTGCTATCAGGTCTTGATAGTCTTCAAGGTTTATTCTTCCTATGGACAAGCAAGTGGAAACCTTGTGATAAAATGCATCTTCATGAGTAACCCTTATAAAAACATGAGATTTTCTTTAAGAAAGTGACTAGATTCCAAATATTGCAAGTGAAATGCACCCAAATGGAATCCTCCAGTTCATGAATTACATTTCTAGAATTTCTTCCCTGAAAGTCAGATCCAAAAAGCACAGCTTCTGCCAATGCTAGGGCTGGATCACATTTTAGTGAAAATCAGAATCATGGCATTGGCTTTACAGGCAACACATGCAGGGTCTAAATGTCTGATTAAAAGATGAGACTTTTCTATTCAAATATTTTTAAAATATTGGCAATACTTTCCACATTTGCAGCGTGTGGGAGCATTTTTTTGCCGTGATCACAAACTTTTAATATTAGATGAGTATTCAAAAGATGCCCCAGAAACTTGGGAAGGATAAAGTTTTGCATGGCAGTGTTAGTTCTTCTTTTCTTTTGTTTTACTTGCAATTTGTGCAATTTCTTGGTGCTAATTTGTGATTTTCAGAAAGTTATGTAATTAATTTATAGAAGATAAACAATTAATTAAAAAGCTGGGTTCAGTCTTATGTGAACTTAGTCCTCATGCCTCCAGAGAATTTTAAATGTTTCAGAAATACAAATTCCAGTTAAAAAGTTGGGAATATGCTGCTATTTTTATAACTTATTCCCCCACCATATAATTTAAATAATTGTCTCCTTGCCCACCCACCATGTTCAGGAAAGAAAAGAACTTTGAAGAGTTCCATTACATATGACAGGGAAAAAAGAAAAGTCTCATCTTT
>VZTR01013375.1:111096-137325 GCA_013400775.1 Chaetops frenatus | reverse complement strand
ATAAAAAAGGAGTGATGTTGTGAGATACAGAGGTGCCTGTTGTTTATCACCAACCACAACTACCATCTCCCCCACCCTCATTAAGGACATTCCTGGTACCTGCTGCCACAGCTGTTGCCTTTTTTCTCATGGCACAAGGTAATGGAACACTGATAATTTTTTTCCTTTTTATGCTCCCCATAACATCTTGGAGTTGTTTCTCTTTCCTCTGCCCTTTCTATAGCTCTGTTTGGATTTTAGTAAATTATGGACACTCCAAGAAGGGATCTGGTGCNAGGAAACCAGCGAAGAAAATGGATGTGAAGTGTTCCTAGCTGAGCTGAGCAGTTCCCAGCCAAGGGAGGTAGCAGACAGATGAGAGCTCAAAGTCCAGGAACTGGAGCCAGAAGATCTGACTTTCAAATCTGACTCAGCTGTTCTTTCTTATGTTAAAATGAGGGGAGTATTACAGCAACCATACTGGAGGAAAATTCCCTCCCTGTGATGGAGGCAAGGGGAGCATACTGTTGGTTCCAGGCTGTTGTCCGTGGGCTCCTGAAGTCACATTGTGCTATTCCTGCTGCCTGTAGTAAAGCAGGATGGCAATGAAAATAAAATCTGCTTCACACCCTCAGCTAGCATGACCCAGTTAGCTTGCAGCAGGCATCAATCAGGATGTTTACCTCTGCCTGTGACTGAGCCACAAGCCTGATCTAGTGTCCCTGGCTTGGCTCTTGCTTTGACCCCCATAGATCTCCCATTTGAAATGTGTCACTCTCCGTGTGCTGCATACTGTCTAGCTTGCAAGGTATGTGCTATCTATGGGGAAGAGGAACTACCTTTGTTTTAAATGTCACTATACCTCTTACAGCATGGCCCTGACCTCTTGGTGTTGGTGTTAAGAGCTACAGAAATAGAAATTAATACATAAATTCTCCCAGCTTAACAATAAAGGAAGGGTAGGCTGGTTATGACCCTGCGTCTTCAACCATAGGTTGTCACTCCATGATGGAACACGTGTTCTGTATGTAACCTCATCTGCTTTCTTCTTTTGGGAATGTGCTTTTGTCTCTGTTCTTTTTTGAGCATATATTTTGATTCACATACAACCCATCAATGTCCTTGCCCCTGCCAGTGGGAGGACAGCAATTTTGAAAGGACATTAAGAGTCTTATCATTTTGCTCATGCTTCAGATAGATCATTGAAAGTGTTAGGTCTTCCAAAGATACCACTGGATCATAAGCAAATGTTATATAAAAGAGAAGAGCTACACTGGCTTAGGCAAGCAGATAGGAAGATGTGAACAAGCTTCCTGGAGAGGAAATCTAAAAAAGTCACAGGGAGCTACAGATAGGAAGAATGCATTGAAAAAGAAAGCAGGAAATTAAGAACAGCTATACTGGTGTCAATCCTACTTTTCTGAAGTCCAAGGGAGATGTGTCAGCATCTACAAATAAAAGCAAGATCAAGACACAAGAACTTATCCCCTCATTGCCTGCTGCTTGCATTGGATATGCTGATATTATCTGCTTTCTCAGTTACTTAATTCAGCTAAGGAAATAATCATGGTAAAATATGTCATATGTCTTCCCCAGGAACAAGTTCACAACATCTGAGTGTTTCTGAACTAGGATATAATTTTCCTCTGGTGTTACTAGCAAAATCAGTGGTATAACCTTATGAGTCATCTTGTACAGCAGAAGTTTTTGAACATGTTCTGCTTCCTAATGCTGCATAACTTTTAATAAGTATTTTTCCAAAGTCCTCAGGCCCTAGGAAGCCAATTTATAACACATCCCTTTTTAAATGCATGTGCCGGAAACCCACACTTTCAGCATGTCAAGAACAGGAGCCTGACATTAATTTCTTGAACCTGTAGCTGGGATCCTAAAATTAGAACCAGAATTTTCAGGAGGTTTGAAATCTAAAGAGCTTCAACCCATTATCAAGATATTACGTATTTGGTCCTTTTGAAAAGCCAGAAAATAACAAAGACAGAGCTTGTAATGCAGGATTCATTTTCTACTATGTCTGAAGTGTTGTACAGCATTTTAAACTGGTTTCTTTTTAGAGTAATAGTCATGACTCTAGTCATTAGAAGACTGGAGCAGAATCCAGGAATCTTCAGCATCTCTTATTGTTAACCAGAGCTCTTGGCTGCAGTTTCACCTTCTATAAAGTGAAAGGTGGGAAGATAAAAAATATAAGGGGAAGAGAGGAAATTATGATGACCAGTGTTAGAAAGCAGGTTGAGATGTCCTTATGAAAACATGGCAGAAAAATTATTGTGGGGCTCCATAATCATACTGAACTAGAATGTGTAAAAACATCCTCCCCGGGAAAAGGAGAATTTGTTCTTATACTTACATAGGGAAGTAGGTATGATTAGTATAGAACTGCACAGACCTAATGTATTGACAGAGAAATTGCTGCTCTGTTTTATGACTCTGTCTTCCGACTGACCTTCTGCCACAGAAGTCATTGCCCAGTTACATGATCCTGCTGGTGAAATTTCTGTTCCTGCTCCAAAGACACAAGAAATAAATCTAACCTACCTGGCTTCTGGAAACCAAACAGTGTCTGTGCCTGAAAAATTGCTTCCTTGGCAACTATTTATACTAATAAAGCATGTTCCTTCTGTGCAGGCAGATCCCAGGAGGCAACAGCATTCAGCATTCTATAACTTGGAATAGCAGTGGCAGGACTGGGCCTTTTTTTTTTTTTTTTTTTTTTTTTTTTTAATTTTGCTTCCTCTGTGGAGATTTTTTTCATGTCTAGCAGTCTCCTAAGCAACAAAATGGGTAGGAGGAAAAGTAGCAACTAGGCTAATAACAAAATGAAGGGAAATCCCTGCCTGAGTCATTGTAGGAAAGGGAATTAGCAGTCCCCTTGAGCCTTGTGACACTTATACAACAGAAAAGGTTGTTCAAATTATCATCCTGTCATCTGATGAAGATGTGGGGTAAATGCTTAACAGATCTTCCTTATTGTAGAGCAAAACTGCCTCCTTGCTTTGCCTTCTGTTTGCTTTTCAAAAAGCTGTAGTTTAACAATTGCAGAGTGAAACAGTCTTTTCAGCGGGAACTAAATTTGTAGAAACTGGACTTTATTCCCAGGTTGCCTTTAAACTGGAAAAAAAGCCCATCATTTCTATGGGCTTACTCTTCCTTTTCAAGGCACAAATGGGAGCAGAATCTGACTCTTCAGTCACTTCCATAAGAGCAGCTCCTGCATAGCTTATAGCTTCCTCATTTCTCACAGGCCTCATCTCAGATCTGTCCGAAGGATGTGGTTTCTTAGGGCTGATGCTTGCTTTATCTCTAAGCATTTATCCTGATGCTCTAAGCATATTCCTACAAAACTGAAACTTGTTATAGTGTGTTTCTAGAGCATGCAATGGTCAGCTCTGAGTTAACACTTCCACAGGAAGCCACAGTGCAATGCATAGGGTCTTTCAGTTTGTCCAACTTCCCAAAGGATCAAAGAACTGTCAGGACAAACTTTGGCTGAACTCAGGTATGTCCAAAAACACACACCAATTTATGAAGGTGACACACTTACTCTAAATGCCCTGCAGGCTCTTTCCTATTTTTGAGGACTTTCTGCACATACATTACTTTGGTCAACATGCAGTGTAAGTTATATGTTGATCTTGGCTCTTCTTCTGTATGACATTTTGCACGGTTTCTCAGTATTGGAGCTTCTTTTCTCATCATCCCCTTGTGGTTTTGTTAAGGCCTTTTCATGTTGGTAATGCAATTACCAGCTATGTCTAATAGTCATCATTTTTACAGAAAACAATAATACAACCAAGAAGCAGAATTAATGAAGTCTAGTTTTCTCAGAAATTATGTCCCTGCCCACACACAGTCCGTAACCCACTTCTCCTCAATTTCCATCAGAAGTGTGCCAAAAGGCATCCGCAATTTCCTCTGCTCTTCTCTTGGAGAGCCTCCCTCAGCTCTTTTCAAACAAGTCCTACTGATCTCAACGTGCACCTGTTTCCCTCTTAAAGGCACAAACATGGGGCTTGTACTCCATGCAGCCACCTTTTCTTATGGAGCTTGCAGGAGCTTCTTGCTTTTGTGACATCTTTCACATTGCCAGTTTGGCTGAAGGCAGCCAGCTTGTTCACAAGTTATTAAGGAGAGGCTGAGAGATAGACCGTATGATCTCTCAGGCCTTATTTCTTGAGGAAAAGAGGATAAAAACAGAAGGTGATTAGAGCCTAAGTGTTTATGTCTATGGCCCTGGGCTTTTAGAGGCATCTTTATCCCATAGACCTGGTGATTTTGTTGAGGAGTTATAATGTGTACTCCTGCATATTATGTAATCATTACATTTTATCATCATCCACTAAGGATAATATAAATGTTTTAGTATAATGGTTGATTTGTCTAGTTGGCTGTGAGAGACTGGGAATTGCATTAACCAAGGCAACAATTCCCTTCTTTTTAAAACAGCTTGGAAGTTTCCAGAGACCTTGTCTGACTCCTGATTCCCCTCCCTTACTGTTCCCTGTCTTCTAAATTGGCACATGTTTCCAAAAGTGCCTGGTGCCCAAGGAGTGGATGGCATGGCTTCCTGTAGGGCTGTCAACATAGTTCTTTTAATCAGTCGGAGATTTGTTGCTGAATGAAAGAAATCTCCCCTGGATATCTTTCAAGTGAATGGTTTCCACAGAATTCTGTACCCAATTTGCCGTGGGAAAGTGAGTAAAAAAGGTTTTAGAAGTCAAGCTGTGGACTCAAGCATGTTAGGATATACAGGGTCAGATCCAGCATTGCTAAGGCCAAGAGAAGTCTGACTCAATGAGTGCAGGATTAAGCCCATTGCCACTTAGCTACCATGGTGATAGAAACCTTAGAAATTTCTTAGGCTCTGTTGGTGTGCTGGACTACTTTCAAGCTTAAATTTGGAATAGTCGATACAGCAAGTTTATCATTGCCTTTTAAATTATAGTCAGCTATCTTTTCTCATTGAACATATTGAACAATACTTATTTACAATATTCACATCATGAAGGTACACTGTGGCTTTACAAATTCTCTTCCTTTTCATCTTGAAAGGATGACTACTCAACAAAGAGGATGATTTCTCCTTAAGCAGCTTCTGTTTCCACTCTTGGGATAGAAAATGCCGTTGTTCTTTAGCAAAGAGTCCTCTGAGACACTCTGGCTTTCTGTGAGGTTAAAACTCCTCACCAGCTCACTGCAGCCTCCTCCTGATACAGCACCATATTAATGGTTCTGGTAGGTTTCTCTCAAGCATTTGTGTGTTTTAAGCTGAGAAAGAGGTGGAGTCAGTAACTCCAAAGAATACTATGGAACCATGTCAACATTTGGGTTTAGTCCTCTAAGTAAAACCTGCTACACTGCATGTAGAAATCTAAGGTCTCTCTCTCTCAAAAAAAAAGTGCCCTTTAAGTAGGGTGTATTTCACTAGAATACCTGCTAAACATTCTGTCAAATGCTTTTCATGTTTTTTCTTTAGAAATGCAGAATGAGAAATTTGTACAACATTACTAAAAAGGCTATGTGGAAGAAATGTGATAGGTAAAAAATATTAATTAGCTCTAGGATGCTATGCCTTTTTAGAGTAGACCCATGCTTGGAAACGATTTCTTTTCCTTTGAAACCCTTTTTCATTTTAAAGCTCTGTGTCTCAGTTTGAATACAGGGCTTTGAGTAGGGCCCATTCTGTGCTCTGTGGTCCCTCTTGCCAGGTACCTTATATAAGTAGGTTCTCTTTCCCTTTAATACACATGAGCTTTGTTGAGTAGTCTCACTTTCTACTAAGAGTAACACTTTCAGTAGCCATGTGGGCTTCACTGTGTTTGCCTCACTGGAGGTACTGAAGTCACATAAAAAGTACTTTTGCTGTTCAAATAGAGCCCAAAAATACCTCCGGAGTAGGTGTTGTTGTATTTGATGTACAGGGAGGTAAAATAAATGGTGTCTATCCCTGAAAGTTTACAGCATGGCAAAGTGCCATGTTAGCTGATTCAAAAAATAAATAACTTGTTCTTTTCTGGTCATTTTTGCATCAACATAGATCCTCTAAGAAGACCTTCACCTGGACTGAAGAGTAACATCAGTGGGACTGACCAGACTTCCCAATTTGAGTGATCCTATGCCTGTAAGTGTAGGGTTAGAATAAGTATTACCTCAACAGCTAGTTTAGTTAGAGAACTCAAGTGGAGTTCCTGATGGTCCTTGACAGATAGCTGAAGAACTCAGTCTTCTGCTGATATCATTAAAAAAACATACAGTAGATAAATAGCAGATTGCTAGCAGCCTGGACAAAACCTATATATTACTACTAAAAAACCCCTTTGTGATCCATCTTATCCATGCAGTATAATGGAAGTGTCAGTTTCTGGAATTTACTCCCTGGGACACTGTGTGTGTCACAAGATAATCAATAGGTGAAGCCAGTGCCTGTCCTGGATCTTTGAGAGTCCATGAGATCCACAGAAGTAACAAAGACAAGTAAAACTTGCAGAACAGAAGCAGTACATATATGAAAAATATATCTGCTGAACAGTCATACACATTGGAAAAAGTTGAAAACTGAAGGGTAAATGTACAACTCCACAGTTTGAAAGAGAACACATAAGAGGAAAGCTTGAAACTTTATTGACTCAAGTAGACAACCATGCCCAGAAATGCACCCCAGAGAGCAATCCTAGGAGATAGATAGTCTTCCATTTTCCATTTTGAACTTCTTTGATTCCACACATTTCCATGTCCTTTAAATAGAACAGGACTCTTTCAATCTCTTGATCTGTTCTGCTGGCACACACAATGACAGTCCTGTGTGCAGATGAAGCCATAAGGGTTTTACTGACTTCTTTCCCCTAAAAAAATATGTCCAAAATGCTTTTGGATTCACTGCTTCTCCACCTCATCATTCTGCTACTTCTTCCCATTTCTTTGCTGATTACCTTGCATGACTTCTCTCCCACTTGCAAGTTATATGCTTTACTTTATAACGTTTCTTATGCACTAAAAAAAATACTAAGTCAAGCAGTTACCAGAGCTGGAAGGTCTAGCCTTCCTCCAACTGGCATAGCCATCATGTAGTAGCCATCATGTTAACTTTAAGGATAGATCATTGTTATGGAGTTTGTATTACCTTGGCTGTTTTCCCAGCATGTCCTTGATAACTCAGGGTCACAAAAAGTGAGTAATACTCTGTAAGACACAGGATCTCAATAAGACACAGGATCATCATGATGGAGATGGCCTTAGCATTCAAGAATCCTTTAAATTTGCCACTCCAAATTAAATTAAAAAATGGTTTAGATTGCTTTCCATGAATAACTGCTGTTAAACTTTATTCTTCATCTTGCTCTTTCCAAAGACTGGTATTGATTCCCAGCTGCTTGGATGCTAAGAATATCCTTGGATAATATTTTGGGAGATTAAGGCCTTTAACAAGTTTCTGAAATGAATGGGATTTTCTGGATAGCAGATGAAATACATCAGGATAGATTTGTCCACACACAAGTAGCTCAATACCTGTCTGAGATGGGAGCAATGCCAAGAAATGCATTTTGGGTGTGCAATTTTGTGCATTCAGGTCCCCAATAGAATTATATTCTTCTGGTGTGGGATGGTTTGTTATCCCTGTTGTAGACCCTTGTATAATACTTCCTAGTCAGCTGTTTGACACCAAGATGGTTTTCTCAGATTTCTACATCTAGATAATGATCCCTTTAAGTGTTTTTCCAATCATACTGTGATTGGTTCAGACCAATGTCACAGGTAACTGGTGAAGCAAACACCAACGAATTCACAAGCAATTCCAGTATCACAAGTGGTCAACCACAAGGGACTTTTTAAATCCAATTGAAGACTAATTTTTCAAGTGGAACCTAAAGCATAAGTCCCAAAAAACCTGAGTAAAAAATCTCTTTCATTTGTTTTGAACTTGGTAGCTTGGTGAAAAGAAGTAGTCCCAAGAGGCAAATCTAAAGACTTTGCAGAGACAGTGACTGAAGTGAGAAGATAAAATTTGGAGTAAAGTGGCGTTTTTCATAGATTCATGTATTTCTCTTTTGTATTTAGAAACTAGGAACAGTGACATAAAACCCAAACTTACATTTTGTGCATTAGATGATGGCAGTGGATGGGGAATATTTGCTGCAGTCAGCTGATTGACATGCCCTGGCACAAGCAGTAAAAGGACATAAAGGACTGCACAGCAGTCTCAGGATGGGAACTTCTGTTATGTGTCTCTGGCAAATAGACTTTTACACCTAATTATCACAGAGTGCGTTGCCTACTTGTGTGTTCCTTGCTGTCTGGTTATTGCTTGTGCTCAGTATCTCCCTCATTAATCTTATCCTTCTTCCGCCCTGTGCCTCACTAATCAGAGCTAAGTAACATTCTCCAGTAATCCTTTTCCTCCTCAGAACTCTCCCAGGTAAAGCTGTATGGGTGTTTGAGAATAGGAAGAGTTTGCATTTTAAAAACAAGGGCTGTCTTTTTTAGACACTCATGCAGAAGAAGCTAAAACTAGGAAAATTGCATGATTAGTCCATCTGTGACCTATCCATTTCCTCTTTTCCACTGCTAAAGCCACTATACTTACATCTTTGTCGGCACAACAAATCTCCAACATTTTTTGCAAATGCTATCCCTCCTCTAGGGATTTTCCATTGCAGTTAATACTATACAATCCTAACCACCTCTCCCTAAATTCCATTGCCTTCATTTGAGGTATTTCCACACAACAGAGTGCAGCTGTGATGGGATGCACTTTAGGTCAGGGTACTGAGGTGAATTAAAAGGTGTGATGATGACATTGCATTTACTCTTTCTGCTTGCCACTTCTGAGTAGTGCACTCATGGTTTTTTGCCAGCTTGCAGAAAAGAGGCGGGTTTTATGAACGCCTATCATGCACAAAACCAGACCCCATGAGATTTGGCAGGCAGGAGCAAGTGATGACAGGTTGTTATCAAATTATTCCTTTATATTTTATACCAAGAAGAATCATACAGATTTGTTGGAAGACAGATACAAGAAACATAAAATGCATTCTAGACAAGATCTTCTTTTGGAGTACCCAAGTTTACTAATCCTGATGCCAAACCATAACCCCTGGTAATTTTGTCTTATTATTTGTCCCCTCTAAGCTTAGTGGCAATGAAAACAAAGCAGCCTTGGCCAGGCATTTACAAGGAAGGAAATTGTTAGAACAGCGTGTCTCAATAAAGCAATGGTTTCTGCTGTTGTTTTTGTGTATGATACAACTGAACATCCCAGCTAGTCAAGGAAACACAGCTTCAGATGAAGCCAAAAGAAGACATGGGCAAGGAGATAAAGCTTATCAGGACCATGTGTACCTACAGCTTGTTGGCTAAAGGGAGCCCAAAACCAGCTCAGGATACTTTGCTTTTCAGTCAGAGCCTGACCTTTCTGTCTGAAGTAGGCCCCCAGACTATATTTGGAAAGCTGTCTGGAACACATTGAGAATATTCTTCTGTGTTTCTGAGCAGGTTTGCTCTGGTTAAGACTCCTCCCAATTTTCATAGACAGTGTAAGATATTTAAGTCTGGGAGTTTTTTGCTTGGAATGGAATCTGCACAAAAGAATGATATTTGGAGCATAAGCAGCTTATCAGGAAGTAACATCTTGAATTGCAAATCCTTCTCCAGAAGGTGATCTGCCAGAGGTGTTTTCTACCATCCCCTCAAAACCATAGGTTTTTGCTCTTCCATCATGTGATGCTCTAAGAAATGAGGCTACACACATTCATTTAATATTATAGTTCCCATGTGATATGTTCACTTTCCTTAATGAGGCCAGTGTTGCTAACTTGTTAGGAGCCTGAGGACTGAATCAAATTAACATAGTGTGGAGGAAAAATTAGCAGAGAGAGGAGCTCCTTGTGTGAAATGGAATGAGATCACTGATGGTTTTTTTGTCAATCTTGTAATTTTTGTACTACAGACAAAATGTTAACAAGGATAATGTAGAACACCGTTACTCAGAACTGGGATGCCCTTGTTTTTTTCAATAATCTGAATGACCAGAAGTAATTAAACCTTCACGGTACTGATTATATAATAAAGCGAGCCCAATATAGGTGTTTAACTGTGAGGAAGAAATGGAAGGAGCATGGGTCTTGGTAGAATCACTGGGAAGAAATGACAATGAATAGAAGAATCTTCTAGTTTTTCATGACAAATTTTTGTTTTGCATGTGTTTACACAAGTGAATCTAAAGTCACACTATAATCTCAGTAGGATAATGCTGTGCTTCCACTAATATGCAAGAGACCAGAATGCAGCTCTTTCCATACATCATAAAGCAAAACTGTCAAGGGCCAGAGAAAGCAACAAAGGAATGCAGGAAAGAGAAAGCCAGGATTCGTGAAGTAAGGGTAGTTTCAGCAGAGACATCCACACTACATTTGTCTTTAAAATTTTCCTTTGCAAAGCACGGTTGGTAAAATACACCATCTCTGCAGTGATTTTTGTCAGCCGTACATGTCACTCTTTTACAAGCTCAAAAGATACACAGAAAAGTCAGCAAACTGGGAGGGCATGTGAAATATAGAGCCCATGTAAAATTTGTAAACAGATATTTGCTGCAGCTTTGGCCTTTTAGTGGTTGTGCCTTGCTTGTGCAATGATAGTTCCTAAGAGGGGCTGTAAGCACTCCTTGCAGGGTGTCTGTTCTGCAATGACAGTGGGGGCAAGGTGCTGCTTCCACACAATGTTCATTTGTGGTTTCCCTGTGCCAAGCAGTTGAGTCGCTGCTAACAGATCCAAGGAGCTGTACACCAGGCATAATCAGTGTGCTGACAGCTGCAGACATTCTGCTAGGTAATGAGTATTGCCTAATTTTTTTTTTCTGGCAAAGGCTTCCTCCACACTTCTATGATTCTTGAATGCTGGAGGCAAAATCCCCCCATATCCTCTTGCCTCAGTGCCATGTGCAGAGGTATCTTTCCATGCCTGATGGATGTTATTACAACAAGAAGAGCTAGTGAGGGACTGAGCCATTCCACAGAAGCCTGCTAATTAACTTTAGGACATGCTTCATTGTATCTTGTAGTGATAAACATTTCTATCAAAAGATACTCACAATCAGGAAAACGAGCTCACTTCCTTTCCAGTGCTAGGCGTAGAAGCTGTGCAATGTCTCTGAATCCAGACAAGAAGCCCTGACTGGCAGCATTTTTCTACCAGCGTAGTCACGGGTTAGGTTTGGAAAACGTTTGGTGGCAGCCCAGGCTTGGGTTGGCTTTGGCATTGTTTCCCAGAGGGCACTGCCATCTGCTGCTGGTGGCACCGGGGAGCTTCACTGCAGCTCGCCAGCAAATGGCTATGGAACACTTGTGGTCAAACATCACCTGCTTAAAGATAGCTCACAGTCATGGGCCAGATGGACTTGTCTTGTTTCTCACAGTTCCAAAGACAGAATATACAAATACAAATATAAAGACTTACAAGTCACATCCTGAACTAAGCAGAAGTTTAGGGAATGCAGCTTCTGTGGGGAGAGGTGCTAATTAGTGACACCTGCTCCAGTGCCCAGCAACAGACGGGTCTTACTGTAAATGAGCGGTTGTTCTGGAAAGACAATGCTCTGGGGAACCTGCAGGAGTTAGGCAGATTTAGTTACACCAATTGGTAATAATCTGTGGATTTGTTAACTAATAATACAGACAAAATGACAATAGGATGTGCTTTGAAAAAATGACTGCAAGGTTGTATTTTATATTTTTTTTTTTAGCGGTACCATGGTGAAGTGATATACATCCTTCTCTTGGCAACATTGGAAGAGAATTGGATAGCATTCTCTTGCCCAAAGCTGGAAATATTTTGTTGAAAAATCTCTGGCTAACACACTTTCAATTTTCAACCACAATCTTGACATTTGCTAATAAAAACAGACATTTCATACCTTTTTTCCCCTAGTCCCTGGATTCTTCATTTTCTATCAGGACAAAACCCCCCATCTGTTAGCTGTAGTAGCCAAGCCTAGTGAACATATTTCTGGGATGTGGGACTCCTGGATTCAAAAGCAGAGTACAGGTTAAAATAGGCCTTCCCTATTTCAGTGAATGCCCTCCACCCTCTGGGGTTGGCTGTAACAATACAGAAGCTCTTACCTTGGCATACCCTTTGGAGTGGTTCAATTGGAGGGTTCCTGCTCAATGGGCTGAAATATTTCCTTTCCTCTGGCACTCCACTGAGCTTCCAGCTTTGCATGAGGATCCCAGGCAGATCTCTGAAGGTTTCAGGCTCTCCCAAATGATGGAGAGCAGACAACTGGGCCCCAGTCATTCTGTAGAGTCAGCCCCAAAGGATTTAGGTGGTTGGTAAAAAAGCCACTTTGTAGATAGACTTTCTTTGTGTATAATTTTTAATGAAATTCCTTAGGAGTCAAAATTAAGGAGGATAATTGTCACCACCAGTCAATTTTGGAAGCTGAAAATGCAAAAAAATAATTCTCTCACCTGCTCTGTAGGAATAGCACCCCATCCTTAATCTTTCTCTTCCCTTTCCCTTTTGAATTGTTGGAGGATTCAGGCATCTTTTCTCTTCAGTAATCTGCATCTAAGTGACAGGGCCACACCCCTTCTCTGTCCCCACATGCTTGCACCAATTCAACACTTGAGCTTGTTTCAGGCTACCGTGGATGGTTTCCTGATCATGACCTTTCACCAGCTTTTGAGGCCCTGTATTTTCTAGCAAACACCAATGTGGCTTTTTAGGGAAGGAAGGTGGATGTCAAGGAAGCCATCCAATTTTCTGTAGTGGGATTTGAGGACTTTTAAGTCTCACAGGCATCTTGCTAAGGCCAGCAACATACAGAAGTCAGCAAGTTCAGGCAGTAAGGAAAATTATGACAGATCAGGACTGTGGCTGACAGAAGGGCTGCGTAGACCCAAGTGAATCCCTGAAAACATGCCATGAGTAGTACTGCTCCGTCCCCATGGGTACTCATCGTGAATGAATGTTTTAAGGTTGCTTAGAGAAGAAGCAGAGCCAGAAAGTAAAGCTTGGGAAATTGCCACAGCTCTTCATCTTTTCCTTCTTCCCAAAAACATAGCCATCAAACCACAAGTGCTTTTGTTTTATGGGATGAGCTTTTATTGAAATACTTGACATTGGTTTCTTTGCTGATGTAACTTTTTATTTTTGAGGGGACATTATCTTTTTCACATGAATCTCTTGCTGGGTTCTCTAAGCTGTTTTTAAGAAACAGCCCATGTAAATACAATACTCAGGCAAAGGCTCAGGCCCAGGCTCCTGGAGGTCAGCACCACAGCTCCATTTGGGAAGTACTTCTTATCAACATAGTCTATGATAGTTGTCACAGCCAGCATAGTCTCCTCACACGTGGGCTGGATTTGATTGGCAGGGAGAACAAACCCATGAGCACCTGTGTCTCGCAGTTCAAAGGTGTAGGAGAGGGGAATGCCAATCGTGTGGGCCCAGTCCCGTGAGGAGCCTGAGTTATTGTCTGTGAATTTAAAAATAGAGAGGGGATATTTGTATTAAGCATGGTTCTTTGAAAATACTTCTTGCTGTATTTAATGTAAGTTTGTACCAGAATCGCTGGACTAAGCAGTAACCACATATCATCACTGTGACACAGAGAACAGAGTTTCTAGGTGCTGTAATTCTTAACTATACTAAAAGTCTTCCATGGAGTTTCCTAAGTGACACAGTTCTTCATAAAATGGTATTGTACAATGACAGGAGATGAGTTTCAGGTATTCTGTGTTTTTAGCAGTTGACTGTGACTAGTGTGGGGCACAAGATGGAATGGACATTTGTTCTTGTACTTAGTTTCCTTCATTGTTACCGACTAGAATTTTTTATATTTTTTTTAAGCATAATTTTGGTCAAATCGGAAAAATTTCTGGGTTCTCCCTGTATCTCTGTTCATCTTCCTCATGGATTTTTTTCTTACCTCTTCAGAATAAGTACAAACCCTGGCAAAATGCAGCCCTGGGCATAGACAGGTTGCCTTACACTTACACTGCATTGCTCATGCAGTCTGTGACTCAGAGACTGGCACTCAGGGACTGGCAGAGATGGCCACTGGAATATGCAAACCATGTAGGTTGTGGAGCCAACTACTTACTGTTCGCACTGGCTAGCGTGACTTATTGCTTACTGGGATAATATTGGGTTTACTAGGCAGTCTCTAGGGCCCTCAATCCTCTTTGTAAAGGCTGTCAACTCATATTAGTTGTGATGTGTTCATGATGTGGCCATCCAGTCTATTAGGAACAGTGCTGAAACTGATATATTTCACACAGAATTGCAAGCAGCTGCCATGTGATAATGTCTGATGGAGTAACTGTAGACCTGATTGGGATTTTAATTTTTGCTTGATTCCAGTGAAAACAAATAGGAGTTTTGCTGCTGACTTCAGCAGGGTCAGGATGATCTATCACCAATTTCCTTCTGTCTCCTGTGATGGATCTGTGAGGAATCCATGTAGGAACTAGCTTCTGATCAATGCTTCTTTCGTTCTTGCAGTCAGCTTTATAACTTACAGGGTATCTTGTATTCAAATGACTGCTGCTTACATGTTGTACCAAACCAGCCCTTTAAATATTACTCAAAGTCGAAACTCAGCAAAACAGTACTTGCTGATGCATGTGACAAGAATTCTTTGAAACACAGAGCAATCAAAGGGAAACATAAAAAAAAAACTTACATAAAATTAAAGCAGTTGATCCTACTCTATAGCTGGTCCCATACTTTCCTGTCAATGCAGCAGCTGCTTCCTTTCCAACTTGCATCTGGAAATTCAAAATAGGAACAGCATTGTCATCAGTGGCAGTATCTTTGGCAATTATTTTGAGTGGACCAAAATTTTTGTCTCTTTCAGCTTTACATTTACATCTGATCAGCTTTAAGTTTTGATATTACTTCAGAGGAACCCATTAGAAACATTTGGACAAATTGTTCTTGATTCTTTTTAATGCAAATTGTGTTAAAATTTTTAAAATTACTCTGCTACTAAGTAGAGATGCTTTTTGCTTTACTGTAAAGCTAGACCTTGTATTTTGGAGAATTAAGAGTCTCTGCTATATAACACACTGGTGCTAACTACAGCATTAATTGACCTCTTACTCATTTTTTTGCCATAGACTCTGTATCCCACCATCCTTAGAAACTGAGCCATAGACAGAATAAATGACTTCTCCAATGACTCATATGAAGTCCAAGCCCAAATCCCTTGTTCTCTGGACTAGTGCTTCAGCTACTGGAATCTTCATAAATACACACATAATTGAACTTAAAACAGAACACTCAGAAACTGAGGGAAGAAGTAACCAAGAAATAGGTTTGCTCCCATTCTTCTGAGAGCATGTTTGGAAAACCCTTTCTGGATATAGTCATGATAACCATATGTGTGTAATGTGCTGGCATCCTAAAGTGCAAATTCATTCTTGTATACAGCAAAAGTTGGTGCTCTTCTCCACTTACCTTGCTTTGCATTAACCCTATCTGTAGTAGTTCAGTTTTCCTGATTTAAGGTGAAGAATTAGGATTTCTGAGGCAAATAAACCTTACTGATGCTGAACAGAGAAGCAGTAACTCTGGGAGCCATGTCCCTGAACAAGCCCAGTTCCTCTGAAGGAAAGGCAAGAGTCCAAGTAAAGTTGCACCACATGCTAGTGCCTGCACTTGCTTCCTACAAAGGTAGAAGATGAATGTTTTGCCCTACCAGTTCTTCATTGTTACTTGGAGGTTTAGTTGTGGAACCATATGGAGTGAGGATGAGCTGTCCATAGGAGTGAATTGTTAAATAGCACAAAATGTCACTCTTCTTGCTTTTGATAAACTGAGCCACAGCTCTTGTCTCAGGCTCTGATTCTGGTCCAGATCCACAGAAGACATCACTGCTGCAGTTAAAAGATACACCAACACCTGGGGAAGGACACAAACACTGAATCAAAGATGAAATATAGAACACCAGTTCAGAGGGAACTGGGAAATTTACCTTGGAGTGTTAAGGCGTGTGTTTATGTGGGCAGGGGACTAGACAGCTCAGTGGGACTTTAGCATTACTCTCAGTTGGTAACAACTAAAATTTGCTAAAAGACTGGAATACTTATTGCACATTTACAGGATGGCTGCAGCAAAAACACTCTGACACCACCAAAGTGTACCACATGCCAGGGAAGCTTTGGAGGCTCCTTGAAATTCTTGGCAAATGTAAATACTGGCAGTTAAGTGACAACTCCTAACATTCCTGCCATGAGCTGATGCTTGCTCCTGCAGTGAGTTAGAGGTATAGTTACATAAGAGCAATTTTCTGCTCACAAAAATAAGTGCTGGATGAAAGTCAATGAGTTAATATTTTGACAAACCAGGATTTTATTTTTACATATGCCTTGATGGCAACAAGATGAATATTCCTTTCTTGTAGGACTACATTTTATTTCAGAAACTAGTTATTACTCTTGCTTTACATTTGTGCTCATGATCTGAAATACTTCAAACTTACTGCCCCAGGATGAATTGAAGTTTCGGTTCAGATCTGTGCCATAGCAGGTGCCATTCCCATATGGAGAACGGTTTTTCCTCCACAAACGATCCTAAAGAAGAGCAATTTCTGTTACATAGTAAAAACTCTATATGGCCCAGTGATAATATGGTCTAAATACTCTTTTATTTTCAACCTCCGCATTCTAACTAACTCTGTTATTGTAAGAGTACAACTTTGTGTGCAAGGGTGATAAAGCTCAGTGACAGAACAATTCATCTACTACAGCCAGGCTGTCATCTGCCATAAACCTGCCTGCACCCTGAATGAAGCCTTCTGACCTTCTGTTTTTTTTTTATAAGTACGCTTTTTCTGTAGTACTCAACTGCTTCTGTGCAGTGTGGCACTCCCTGGCAAGACTTGGCATTGTGAAGGATAAGAGATGATAGTATGTTTCAGATTCAGGAAGATTAATTCTCTTTTGTCAGCTAATCTTGCTACTGCTCCTTGGTTCCTTGCTACACTTACGGCTACAGTTGGTTCTGTGCAGACCCCACTGCAGAGCCTGTATGAGCTTTCCAGCTGCATTACCTGTGCAGCCCAGTGCAGTGTGTGGCTGCTCCCCCACACCTGCCAGGGAGCAAGCTGGGAGACAGCCCAGCCCACATGGTGGTGGGCTGAGCCTCTTGGACCATCCCTAGGTCCTGCATTAAAATGCTTCAACTGGGTACAGGAGCCTGGGAGCACGGTTAGAGTGGCTAAAGACCAACATTTTGCATAATCCTCCATATCAGAAAAGGAAGATTATTTGGGAAGGCACACCTATTTCAAAACCAAATAGCCTGATCTTTGACCAATTCTACTCCTGTCCCATGCAAAGGTGCGAAGACCCAGCTGCTACTTGAGATCTTTTGTGAAGAATGAATGACTCTTCCAGACATACTTAAGTCCATCAACCAGGCCTTGAGCTGTTATCGAAGAAGTAAGCCCATCCCCAGAAACTCAAAAACAATTGATCTTGTGGTCTTGTCTTCCCAAGTCTCATAACATTTGCTAGGAATATTTAGCTCTGCAATCTCAAATGACCACTGATTTGCCAGAAGAAACAAAATCTCTCTTCCATGAGAAGATTTACATGAGTATCACTGTTTTCTGTTTAAGTATAATTGCTATGACCCTATCTAAAAGTAACAAAACATGCTGGGCACATCTAAATTTCAGTCTAGTTCCTGGAATTTCACTACTTACTTTTTCCCAGGAATAGATATAGCCATCAATATTGAGAACTGGCAAGACATAGAGCTCCAAATTCTGCAGAAATCTGGTTATCTTTGGGTCAGTTTTGTAATTTTGAAGAATCTGAAAAGAAAAAATACAGAGCGCTGAGCAGAGAATTTAGTGGTAATCACTGCAAAAAGCGAGTTTAGAACTATCATCAGGTGATCACTCACTCCTGGATATCACCGTGGTACCCAATATCTACTTGATCCCCAGTGGGCCAGGTACCTTTCATACACATGGAATATTGCTATATCATAGGTTAGAGTTTCTTTGTTTCAGGAGGACTGTGACTTTTTAATACAGAGAGGCTTGATCCAACAGTGACTGTGGGAAAAGGAGAGGTTGATACCAAGTTTCAGAAAGCTTTGGAAACTCTTCAGGTGGAGGAACTGGCACTTTAACTGATATTGTCCCATATCTCCAACTGTAATTTAGACTTTGGTCTCCACAGATATCTGTACTATACACTAATTTTGAAAATCACATTTTAACAGAAAAGCATAATTCTTTGTACCATAATAGAAAAGAGAGCTGAAGCGTCCAAAGCCATATGGTTTTCTTACTATCTAAATGGAAGAGTAAGGACTCACTTCTTTCACAAACCACTGACAGAAGGCTGGAGAGATCCATTCTCTGGCATGAATCCCACAGTCCATCCAAATTATCTTTTTGGGTTTATTTGATGGTTTGCTGATCTGAGAGAATGTAAATATGATAATTTAAAAACTGTTACATTATAATAAAACAGCTTAATGTAATACAAGAAAGTAAAAGATGTGCCTTGATATGTCATTGAGCCAACTGAGATTATTATTATTATTATTACAGACATCTTTATGACAAGCTCTTTTTCCCAATAACCCCATCTCTATAGTATCACAAGGCATGAGATTCAAAGTAACTATTGGCCAGGAGTGTCAATAGAACAGTTAATAGAACNTTTTTTTTTTTTTTTTTAGAAGAGGAGTAACAAAAAGGCAGGGAATCTAATACTTCTCAGTGATAGGAACAGATTAGGCAATAGCTAACCCAAATATTAAGACTGTTTTTTGCTAGTATGTCCAATAAAAAAAGTCATAGAATACTGCTAGCAGAAAGGCTATCTGCTATAAAAAGTAATAAAGATAACAAACCAAAAGTCTTCATCCTCACACACAGCTGTTGCCAAGCTAGTTTCAGATGATTTATATTTCTAAACAAGACTTGAATTAAATTTGTTGTTTTCCATACATAGTAGCAATAGCAAGCTCGTAATGATGGTGTATGCGAAAGTTGGTAAATCTTACTGTAATGTAGAGTAGTAAAACCATCTCCTGTTATTTCAGTGAATTGGGATGAATGCTATCTTAGGAAACATCTGAATCCTGTCTTCTCCTGAGTACTTTTCTTTTTTTTTGTTGAGATATACTTCATTATTAAGGGAAATTTCCTCCCTTACCCGTAGGTAATAAATTGGTCGATTCTCAAATGTCTTCCCCAGGAAGTGCTGAGTCACCAGCTCACTGTTGTTGTTCTGGATCTGAGTCATCCATTGATATATCTGAAACAGTTGCAAAGAATTCTTGGTCCAAAGTGGGAGTTTCCTTCTCTTTCCCACTTCTATTTTCAGATTAAAGCATTTTCTTTTGTTTAGACAGGCAACATTTTCCTCAGAGTTTATTTCAGTCTGTGATGTCACTTCCAGGCATGGAAGATGTTTCACATGCCTGCGTGCAAAGGCATGGTCGTATCTCACTGGGTGTTAAAAGAGAACATCGCTGCAGTGCAACATGGACACTCCATCCTGGATCTCATTCAACATGCCCACTCTGTTGGGCATCTTTCTGTTGAGTTCACCACACACAAAGCCACACCATTAAATCTTCAAAACAGTATTACTGTCTCTTCCCTATCAGTACTGATTTCCCACATCTGAGTCAGCAGCAGTCATCGTCAATGGGTAGCTCAAGCAAAACATATGTGAGGATTGACTCTGTTCTCTCATTTTTATTATGCATGAGAAAGAATTACCACCATGCTCTGATTTGTCCAGGTTTGCCAACTGGTGAGTGAAATGTGGCACCAAGAAGTCATCACTGCCCACCCCTATTACACTGTTTTCTCCTAAAAAGTGTCAAAACCCTGCCCTTAAATTACTTCTTCCTACACATCTCACCTCTTCTTCCTCACTGGAATTCCAGACACCACAACAGTCATTGCACTTCACATTTGGGTCAGCACCAAACCGGGACTTAAATTAACAAATACTAGAGGTAAAGAATGACAGGGTAGAAAGGTAGCAAACCAATCAACTGAACTACAGAATATTATCTGCAAAACAGTGCAGCTGCTTTGAGCAGAGCACTTATATTTTGGTCAGTGGTGAATTGAGGATTTAATCAAAATCAATGGCAAACCCAGATTCAATTCAACCAGGCTAGGATTCTAGTCGAAGAGTAAGGGCTGATTTTTTAAAGAGGAAATCAGAAAGAGGTCCACTGACTTTTGCAGAGCTTTCTGCAAACACAGAGTTGCCTGCTGTGGCATTTAAAGAACAGAAAACAACAAAGAACACAAGCAGACGAAGGTTCTTCTTTACCTCTTCCATTGGATGGTATTCAGTGTAGACATAGCCTCCTGAAACCTGTCTGTGGCTGCTCTTCTCCCTTGGCATGCTCTGATCCAGAAGTTTCTGCACATCAGGTATAAGGACTCTGAAGGATGGGGAAAAGGAAGACAGAAGAGAAAACAATCCTGAGCTGTTACTGCAGAACCACCATGGTGGGTACATTGCTTACATCAGCAAATGAAAAGATTTCACCTCTTCTCTTGTGAATTGCCTGGCAAAATTATCACCATCAACATTGTTGTTAATTCATTTAAAACAAAGTTGAAAGTACTGAGATTTTCACAGGGTTTTAGCAATAATAATTATTACCAGATTCTTTAAGTTGTCAATTTTCTACCAAGAAAACAAAGTTCAAGATTTTCTTTTCTTCATCACTTCTATTTTTGAGCAAAACTCTGAAAATACTACCTTTTGGGAAAATGAAGTGAAAGAGAAAAATTTAAGATTTTCATTGTATTTTATTGAGACATTTTCAATTTGCAAAGATTTCACAAAGTATTCATTGCAATTTGCAAAAATCAGAACAAACCCCTTATCCTTCGAATAGCTCTTTTTGCTTTTTAGCTACAAGAATAACTCAGAAACTATTATAACACAGGCATGAGTCCATGATCCAGGGAGTCAATAAAACCTTTTCCTTGGATTCAGTGGACTTTGGATGAGAGGCTGTTCTTTCTCACTGCAATTAGCCCCTTGTAACTGCTGCAAATCTGTGCTCATTGTAAACGCTTGCGATAAGACAATTGCAAAGGTAACTCAACTTTGTTGATCTCAAATACTGGAAGTGCTAACGGGTTTTTCTGCTGACAGTGGCACATATCAGCATTTCTGGAGACTGCACATAAGAAACTTTTAACAGTATTTACAATTGACTTTCACTCTGAGCTTTGATGTTTATTCACAGCTGAACTTCAAACTAAAATTCAGGTAGTGAAAATTCCCATGAAGTGAAACCACGCACACAAAATACCTTATCAGTGCTCTGGAGAATTGAAACCACAGAGTCTGACACAGTTGGAATATTGATGTCCTTTTTATAATTTGTCATTTATGTCTTTATCATTACATACCTAACTGTCATATTACCTTCCCTGTGTGTCAGCGGCCTTCTAAAGGGTGGGTCCTGCTTTGAGTCTGTTATAGGAACTTTGACTCTATTATTATTGTACTCATCTCAGCCTCTTTGCAATACAAACCCAAAATTTATATCTTGACTAATAATTACTTATCTCTTTCTTTAGAACCCTATGTAAAGTAGATACAGTTCTGGCCCAGGGAAAACAAAATTGCTAATTTTGGTTTAGTATTTGAATTTCCACTAGAATCAGTTGAAACCATTAGAAAATTTAGAGTCCTGACATAAATAAGAGGATAAATTGAATATTATCTAAGTACTGAATATCTAAACCTCATGCTAGACAATTTGTACTGGCTTCAACCTCATATCTCTCTATCTCTGGTTGTCAGGGCATCACACTTACTAAAGAAATTTGTCAGGCAAGATGCAGGATGTCAAGATCAGCTTTAACTCAAAACAGCTTTGAAGTGACACCAATCCTCCTTAAACTCACATTTGATTGGTAAACGTCAGTGTATGTCCATAGGCCATTTGTCACCAGCCCTGAATAACTATGGGGTTGTTTATATGAAATACAGCTAAATTAAATTAGCTGCTGGTTACCTGAAAAGGTCAGTTCCAAATGGGAACAAGACTGTGTGAGGAATAGATCTTATTTAATCCCATGTGCCTTTGTAAACACTCTTTGTATCTGGATTAGATCTTCTGGTTGTGAGTTAGGGAAGACGTGGCTGGGTATGTGTGATAAAGCATTGTGTAGGTTGTGGCTCCCAGTGGTGTGCACAGCGGACACCTGCCACTGGGACCTTTGTCCCAAGTTGGGATGCCTCTGTTTGGTTGGATGGTTCCAGGAAATTCTCACCAGCCTGGTGAAGGGGATAGGGGTAGAAAAATGAAGCTTTGAAGAAAGTAGCTGAATACTCACTTTGAAAGGTCTCTTCTCCAAACCAGAGGAGCAACAGGAGATGGGGAAGGGAAAAGGAGAGCTAGAGACTGCTTTCCTGCAGTAACACTAATTAAAACTTTGGGCTTTCCAGAAGAGGGAGAACCCTGCACTCAAATATCCATGCTTTACAAGAGCAAAGCCTGTCGTATAAGTAGTGGTTATACCAAGTTTGGCCTCTTGAGTTTAGACTAGAAAACTGAGTCATGCATCCAAATGCCATCCTCCTAGTGACCACTGAGAAGGCCACAGCAGGAAATAAGACAGATTGGGCTGTCTCAGGTTCCAGCTCCAAATGCATACTCCAGGATATGTGGAAGGTAAATACATAGGGCAGAGGGGAATGTGCTTTGAAAGGTTCATACAGCATCTCTGTATTTGGCTGGTCAAGGTAAGTTGGAGGCATTTGGAACAAGGGTTGGGTCCTATTGCCAGTACTTGCTGACTGTTTATCAGACAGGGCTTGGCCCTTTTCTGATAGCAAGGAAGATTGCTAGAGCCAGCCTCCTCCACCAAGGTATTACAGATTGTACCTGTGAGAGATCATATGCTGATCTAAGCTGTCTTTCACCTCCTGCACCAGAGGGGCTGGGACCCTTATGTGCAGGTCTTCTCCAGCCCTGATGTCTTCAGGCAGTAGGGGCTTCCACAAATCCAGCTGTGCAGAGAAGAAAGAAATGCATAGATGAAGCTCTGTTTTCAGAATGAGAAAATATGTTGGAGTAGTTGCATATCAAGAAATGAAAGAAGTTTTCCTTCAAATTGTCCCTGTAACTCTCCAGTCATCTGCTCATAGACTACACAGCACAGGCTTGGTGTTTTTATCAACTCAGGCACCACTGATGAAGAGCAGCACTTTCACAGAGCCATGCAAAGAACTAACTTCTTCACATAAATTCCTTCAGGTAGTAGAAGGGCAATTCCACATTACACTAAAACACAAAAAGTTAAATAAAGCTTTTTCTAGTTTACTACAACCTTCATTCCTGTCAGACAGAGAATTCATATCTGACAGATACATTCATGTCTGTCTTACAGCCTAAGATTCCACTCTTCTTATTGGGCACATAGTTATTTTTACTTACCATTAAAGTGTTGCAAAGAATTTGAAGATGCTGGACTTGCTGAAATGTTTCTGGCACAATATGCAAAACCTGATCCCTGGAAATTCAGTAAAGAAACAAGATCAGTTTTAATGTCCATTAAAGTATTCATGACTTCATAAGTCAAAAGGAGATATTTTGTTATGCAGAAGGAAGACAGAGCATGTAACAGTGCTGTTCCAACAAAAACACTTCTGAATTATGAATTTGTGGAATGTTTTAGCTTCTAAGGATTAAGTGATGTGACTTTTCTGTTGCTAACGCATTAACCACCCTGCTTCCTTGCCTTTATTCACTATACCAGCTTCACAGGAGCCAACTGCTTGCATGAGCCCTGATGTGTGTTTCTGCCTTTGCAGGACCAGGGCCAAAATGGGGGCATTGGTAATACATTGGTAATAATTTATGTTAAACCGTTTGTTTGATAAGATGTCCCTTTTGTTTTCTCACATTTGGGATTTATTAGATAATTCCAGATTAATTTTTTTCTTGGCTGGTCTATTTCAACATGCGGAAACTTTTGATAGTCATGATAAATGAACATTGCTAAGAACTTGAGATGTCCACAAACTGTTTGTCATGAGAATAGCCAATTTATTCCAAAATAGTGAATATTGTGGCCTCCAGAACTGCATATTCTTACTTGATTCACATGTCAATTCTAGTACAGAATCTATCATTTATATTTCTAGAAAAAGACTCATAGAATCCAGTGTCTTAATAGATATTTTCATGAGATCCCATGAAACTTTCATCTACTACAGGCTTAATCTGATGAAAATACTTTAAATTTACAAAGAACAAATTAAAATGGATGGAAAAGCAGAAAAAGCAAATCGGTATGTTCTATTGAAAAAAGCTCTTGTAGTTATTTTGGTATTTCTTTTCAGTGTTCATTCAGATCAGCTTTCCAGGACTACAGCAATTGTGATGTTTGTAGGGAAAGGGTTTCAGAGTGAGGAGTGAATGTTGATGACTACATTGCATTACTCAAAGATGAGAGACCAGTTACCCACTACTGATGAGATGGAATGGGGAACTCTAGAAACTTTCCTACTTGCTAGCAACCAAAAACTACTGCTTCACAGTCTCTTTTAGTGACTTCAACGGAGTCTTTACAGGACAAGTACAAAAAATGGACATTTTACATTTTAAAGATTTTGTAACAGAAATTCTTGTTGCAAAAGCAAGCGGTGGTCATTATAGTAATCAAGATAATATGCTCTCATCATCTGAACTGCAACGACCATCTTTTGTTCTTCCATGCAGGAATGTACAATTATCAGCTTAATATACATACAAATAGAATTCACTATTCATTCACTTTATCCCCACAGATATAGGGAGATTTGTGGGGTTCTTATGTCTCTCTTGAAAATATTACCTTTGCTGAGTGAGAACTCGATAGTTAGAACAGGCAGTTTACTATTGGTTTATGAGACGCTGATAGCCCCATAACTGTGGGGCAAGATTATTGCATTTGCATTGCCCACAGCAATGGTACAGCAGTCATGTTGTACAGATTGGCACAACAGTCATGATGTCTTTGTAATAAACCCCGTAGATGCAGGATAAACATCTTTGCTGGCAGAATAAACATCTCAGCTGCAGTTCAGAGTTTATTCTCTCTAAATGCATAGGCTTGCTTTGTTCTTCGTCCATCAGGAAGGGAAACAATATCCTGTAATATCTTTCTATCCTCATTGACATTATGTCTTAATTACACCAAATCAGAGAAATTCCAGACAGTCAGATTGCTGCCAGATGGCCAGCTCTTATTTACTGATAAACCTTTCACAATAGCCAGTGTGGAGACAAACCATTTTTAATAGTAAACTAAGATTAGAAAGCATAAATTTTTATATGATTATGGACTAAGTTTCTCAGTGGAGAAGTGCAAAGTCAGCCCACATGACCCCATGAGAACTACAGTTTTTAAAATTCTACATTTAAGCTTTCATAACAAATTAAAGGACTGTTAGCACAAGCTGTGTGTCCTTGGACCCTCATATATTGGTTTTTTAATTTCATTGTTAAAACAGAGCAGAGGACAATACAAATGGGCTTTAGTAATAACTTCATCTTTGTGCAGGCGCTGTCCACCCAAAGTCACACTGACCATTCAATACCTATTTTTAAATTCCATGCAAGTACTTAACAGGTTAAATTCTGGACAATCATTATAAACAAAAAATGAACAAGATATTATCAGGGATCTGTTGAATTCTATTCACTGAAATCAGGCTCTAGCTGCATCTCTGCTACAAATCTAAAGACTAAATATTATCCAAGGAAATAACACATTTGAAGTAGTGACTCTGTAATCTCTGCTAGGAGATTTTCCAAGAGAGCTGCTGAATGGGTACACTATGAAGGAACTTACCTGCTGTAGGTATTTCTTGGTTTTCTGCCCTTTTTATGACTAAATTCTGGGAACTTAATGAATCTAGAAGCATTCAGCACAGGACTACTTTCTCTATTTCCTTTAGAAAATTTCATGTATAAACTTGTATGTGGATAGGTGGACTCCCCACTATACTCATGCCCACCCTGCAAATACCAGCCAGCACAATGGCAGTTACCTATCATTCCTTGAAAGTTGAGGGTGAATGAAACAAAAATAGTTTAGATAGGCAAACAGCATAGTTTTACATCACTGATTTTCTGAAGCAGAACTGAGAACAGAAAAAAGCAAAACTAGAGATTTCATACTTTTCAAAATATTAATCAGTAATAAAAAAAAATGTGATGGTCTCATTC
>VZTR01013375.1:82734-111090 GCA_013400775.1 Chaetops frenatus | reverse complement strand
TTTTTTTGGTAATTGTTACAGATTTCCAACAGGGCTTCACTATCGTTTTCACATAATCTCATCTGTCTTTCATTAATAGATATATTTTTGCTCAGTCATTTGTCAGAAAAGACATTTTACTCCTGCAGCATCCAGTTTCAAAGTTCATGATGAAAGAGCCTAAGCCAAATAAATTTCAACTAATGGAAACAGAGCATCCTGAGATGCATTTGAGGGCCATTCTGTGGCTCCTACTGCTGTAGCTATATCTTTGTTAACTTGCATTTGATTCCCTCAATCTTCATTTCCCATCTTCATGTTTTCTTTCCCAATCTTACAAAGCTTACAGCTTATTAACCCTGTGTCCAGTTTTTCATTTTTCAGCTCATAATTATTATTAGTTTCACACAGTTTCTGGGACTTTCACTGCATGCACAGTTCTTCACGAAACCCTGTTCACACTCACCTGTCATACTGCAATTTCAAGCTGAATATTCCAGGAATAAGTATCCCCAGAGAAAAGATAATCCGAAGAGAAAGCCACATCTTTGTGGAAAGAACCTAGCAATGACAGTGCAGGACTAAAGAGGAGGAGGATAAATCTGAACTGAACACGTGATTTGTACAATTCTAATATACAACTAGACCAGTCCTGGAAGGCAATCTGCCCTTGATGAATCATTAACTTCACTTGTAAATAGTTCTACTTTTTCTTAATTCCTAAAGGTCTCTTCCCACCCCAAAACACAAACACAATCAGCAACATTCTTATGGAAACACTTTTTTGAAGAAGTAAGAACATTTTTCTTCATGTCACCTTTCTATGTTTGAAAATGTTGTGTGACAAAATTGGTAGTATTTAGAGAAAGTGTTACCTGCAAGATCTATGGCTACTTATGAAGATTAGCTTATAAAAATCATATAGCTAGGGAAGAACAGGAAAACAGTGGAAAAACAAGCTCCATCCTTACTCTCTTCCTTTGTGTGTTTGTGCCTTTGTGGAACACTTCTGTGACCTCTTAAGTGCAATTCTATTACTTACCTAACTTAAAAGAGGACATGAAAGAATAACCAACACTCCTGTAAAAGGGAAATATTGGGACATCAGAGTCTCATCTAAACCACACTTAGTTGGTCCAGATCAGTCTCTGGCCACAGACTAACAACTCTACACTGTCATAAAGAGTGTTTTTTTAATATATTAAAAAAAAGTTGGCTGGTTACTATCTGAAATATTTAATTTCTTGTTTAGTTCACATAGCAAGAGTAAACTTTTGTAGACTATAGTAAGACATATAGCACAGTTCTTCAGAAAGAAATTCTTTCCTTCATCCTCTCTCTTGGATTAAAACCATTTTGTGGTGATTGAATGAAGAAAACTTCATGGATTTGGGGTGCAGAGACTCTAATAAGTCAGTTCGTGTATGTATGTAATGGACATGATACCATGCTGCAATTGTGGGATATCTATAGATTCTTCTTGTCAAAGTGCGAAGTTCTCTTACATTTTTACAAAGGCTGTTATCAAGGAAACAGGCAGCAGAACTGTCCCAGTATAAAAGAGGAACAGCTTAACTCAAGTGTGTTCTCACAAAACCAGGCTGCAGGCAAGAGAAGAATATGCTCTTCTTCATAAATCACACCTGACCCCTTCTGTTTTAATGCAACCTTCTCAACAATCTGGGCCTGAAAATGCTGAGTATTTGTCTCCATGTAGATATTCAACCCACAATGACTTCCAGAGGAGCTGAAAGAAGTCAAGTTTACAGGATTAGATGCAGCTTCATTTGTGAGGAATCAGCAAAACAAATTCACATTGGAAGTTAGTATTAACACTCAGGACATCTGCTCAGATAACATTTGCTTTTGTTTCCTTTGTCCCCACCATTGCTATAAGGCAGACTAATGTTTTTAAGACTTCTGCAGTGTTGTCTGTGGCCTTTTAACAGGCTTGGCTTTGAACTGGACTGCAGTCTGTTGAAGGGACTCAGAATCTAGGAATAACAACAACAAAAAACCAACCAAAAAAAATGAAGGCATAAAGAGAAATGGAGCAAATTACGATAAGCGCTAAAATTCAACTCCAGCCCAAAGCTTCCACCTTCATGTTGAAAGCAGAAGCTGTTTATTCTGTGGTGAAAACATCACTGCTGTGATGCCAAATAGTTACAAAGATGGATAGATAGATAGATAGATAGATAGATAGATAGATAGATAGATAGATAGATAGATAGATAGGTAGATAGAGAGAGAGAGTGAGAGTAATTTTGCTTAATGGATACAGAATTTAGAAGAAATGACAGTTACTTGTTAGGCTTTGATTCAGATTCTTTTGAAGTCTAGTTGATTTTAATGGGCTTTAGATGAATGTCCTGTGCAAATAATTATGGACATTTCTCTGATTTAAGAAATGGACTATTTTGGGGATTTCAGCAGAAGATTTGTTGGTAAAAGACAATACTTCATCTTCTACTTATTTTCAGCTTGCAAGCAGCTCTTCTGAATTCAGAATAAAAGCCATTAGAGACAATATTCTGCCACCAATGCAAAAAATATCTTAGAAAGAACAGATAACTTCAACAAACCTATTGCCCTCGTGGGCATAAATAATGTGTCTCTCAGTAATAAAGTCTGTTCTTTGGTCAGGTTCTTACTGGCAGCTGCTTATCTTTCTAGCAAATGTGGAAGGCAGCTTAATCCATTTATTCCCTCCTTGAAATTTGTGTGCAAAAAGGCATGGGACTTTCTGGGGAGAGGAAAGGTCGTAAATATGTGGCACAAGCATGCCACATGAAACCAATCACGAACAAGTTTACTTTGCATGTCTTCCATACATTCTTCTCAGAGCTTCAGAGCATTTTTTCGGCATCAGTTTAGCCTCTCAACTGCCCTGTTAGACAAGTAAATATTATTTCCACTACTTAAAAGATTAAGAAAAAAGGGGAAAAAAGTGACTCCCCAAGGTGACATAGGAACATTGCTGCAGAGCCAGGAATAGAATTCAGATCTCCTGACTCCCTGTCTGGTGCTTCCTTAAATATATGACCATCTGCTCTACTGCTGGAAGTATAGATACTATATGCTGACTCCAACAAGCTGGCTGCTAAGCCTGTTAGTTTATCCTCTTTTTATCCCATACTGATATCATCTCCAGCTAAGCTTTTGGCCTGGAGTCAAAGTGATTTCCAGTGTTTGAATGATTCGACCTGCTTGTTATTGTTTTAACCTTGCACCACACATATGCTCAGCTATTTGTGACTTATCTGCATACAGTCTGTGTAGCAACAGCCACAAGCTAGAAGTGTTTTGTTTAAAGATTGCATACTGAAGCATACCACATGTTTTACACAACTATCACATAGCAGTGAGTTTGATCCTGGTAGCTGCCCGCACCCAGATTCCTTACTGAGCTGCATGTTACTTTCAAGGACAAAGAGCTTGTTAAAAGGACAACAAAATGTACACACTTGTGTGTCTCCATGAACATCCGTTCATCATGTTAAGCTTTCCCACTTCACAGCTAAATCCTACACTGAAATAAAAACCTAACTAAACTAGATGGAATTCAACACAATCAATATTTTTCTTAATCATCATTTTGATTCAGGAAAGATCATTCTCCAGTAAATTTCCTTCTCTCTCTCATTGCTGCAGAAAACTCACCATATGTGTCCAAAACAGAATTATCACTCAGTGGGGTCAAAACAGTAGCAGACTAATGTGTCTTAAATCCTAGTTTTGTGCTCCACTGAAGAGGGGGGGTAGACAATTCAGCTGTTTTACTAAAATATCCTCTGGCTATCACTGTAATTTTACTTGGGGGGAGCACACAATGAATTGACAGTTCTGTTTCCCATTGTCTTGTCAGAGGAGATAGAATATTCTATAGGTACTATCTTTTTCTATGAGTACAAAAAGATTTCTGGTTTTATGTGAACAATGTTCTAAACATTCCAATTCATTCTACAAGATTAAATAGACAGATGGATGACAGAGACAGACAGACAGACAGACAGATAGATAGATAGATAGATAGATAGATAGATAATCTCAGTAATTCTGTAGCATTTGTGTATTCAGCAATATGTTGTGTGGTCTGCAGTGTGAATCATTGTTCCTTTCAGTATTCCAAGCCTTCAGCTTCCACAGCTCTGTTATAGAAAGGTTCTACTGAAAGTCTCTGGACTCCATTGTGATTTGATGGTGCTAAGTGTTCTCAAACCTCATTTGTTCCAGGAACAATCCTAGCATAAATGGGAATATACTGGAAACTACGCTGAGTTACAACAATTTTGTTCTAGTCATCCTGCTGACATTTCCTTGTTCTCTCTCTCTCTCTGATATTACACCGAGAACACCCCATTAACCTTACATTTGGGATTTTAAAATAATCACAAACCAGGAAGAATTCCAGCCAACATACACTAGATTAGAATGACATTACTAGCAAACCTTAAAATTAGTTCCATTAAGCCAACCTTAAATGTCCTGCATATCATCAAGCAACACAGGATACATAAGCTTTATCTTAGTAGAACTAATTTGACTATTGGCACATCATCTAGCAATTTCAAGAAATACACATTTACAGACACTTTCAAGGATGTCTCAAGAGATTTTACAGCATTTATGTATGTGCATACTCACATATTTGAGCACAACCATAAAAAACAGTGTGTTGTGTCAGTGTGGGAAATGACACCTGCCTTTTCTCCACAAATCCCGTGGTGCAGCTTTTAGACAGCTTTCCTGTCAGAGAGGAGCTTCAGCAAGCACGTCCTTATGGAAGTGGATGAAACCAAGCTGACAAAACCTGTATTGGTCTAATTAGCCAGCAGAGCAGCTTCCTCAGACACCATTTTCAAAGAAAAATGTTAGTACTGAGTTGTCTTTCCTTAACAACAGGTGGTCTTAATGGTTATTTTTACTTCATCCTTTAGACAGCAAAATATCACTGCTTTAGGAGCTTGAGCTTTAATGTACAGTCGAAATTCAAGATGATATTTACCACATGTTACTCCAAGGTAACAAACTCTTGGTTCTGCTCTAGAGGCTAAGGGTGATCAGGTTTACAAGGACTTGTGCACAAAGTCCTACAATCCTTATGTAAACACAATTCCTATGGGAAATTTTTCTGCATAAGGATTGTGCAATTTAACTTTAAAAAGTATTGGCAGTGTATTTCAGGCACAATTGTAAATCGCTAAACCCCAAGTCCACACATACAAGGCTGGCTGCAGAATATTGTTCTTGTAGTTTGATCAAAAATTCAATTTACTCATAGATTTTAATGCTATTTAAGTGCTTTTAGTGCTTGAATCCACTGTCAGAAAAAGAAGTTGGTTTTTTTTTAACTCACCTTCTCCAGTCCTGAAAACTTGCTTTTATAAGAATACCTTCTGATGACATGATTAGAACTCATGATTTCAAAGGTATTGCTCTAGGGCAAAAGAATTTGCAGAAGTGTTTGATCATGTATTGTTTTGAGTGGGCAAGAATTGGGCAAGAATCTTTTATTTTGTGAAGAAAAAAAACTTCTTGTAAAGCTTTAGCTGTCAACACAATGCACTGTTTGTTTTAATTAGGCCTTTTTAAAGAAGATGTCATGTAACATTAAAAATCTGGCTTGTATTTTTAAATAAAATAATTACCTCTTTAATTTGTATGTAAATAAATTAGTATTATATTATTCCTACTAGTAGAACTGTAAAGGACAGCACATAAGTCTCCATTATTGCTTAATGGTTAAAAAACAAGCTTACTGCACTGTATCCTAGAATAGCCAATATTATTTTTAATGAGTTCTGTTACAAGCAGTAAAATACTTTATGATTAGATGTGAATATGCTTGGATACAATTTCTTAAACACAAACAATATACACTGTATAGTAAGTAATTAGCTTTGCAGCTATAAAACATGTTCATATTAACCTTTGTCCTTCATTCCATCAACAATGACAGACGCACTGAGCTTTCTGTGCAGTGCCAGCACCACTGAGAATAAATGTGCATGTAGTTATGTACGTGTTGTCATGCAAAAGGAGCAATGCTCCAGACCCCTCAACCACCATAAGAAACTATTAAGAATGCTCATGATGTCCCTGAAGAATCTCAGAGATCATCAATGAGGTCAATAGTACCTGACAGAAGATCTCAAAGTGGATCTTGCCTGAGCCAAACAAGTACATTCTATGTAAATTACAGTCAACAGAATTTCCAGTGTATTTTTGCAAATGAGCCTTAAAGAATTTGTAAGCTAGGTTTTAAGTGTGATGTGTATGTATGGGTGTGACATGCAGTAGAAACAGCTTGTATTTTGGTGTGCCATTTTGTTTAAAATAATTGCCTGAGTAAGGGACTGGGTAGTGTAGCTTTGAAGTGCTTGTTGTGTGATGTGGCTGGGTAGTTTTCAGTAAGGCTGTTGACAGGGCTTGCCTTGGTCACAAGCTTCAGGGTTCTTTAGCAAAGGCAGCCAAGACTTTCTCCACTTTCATGTCTGAGTTTTTCCTTCTCTTTGTACAAGGAGTGGATCTGAAACATCAGCCACATCTGCCTGGGAGAGCTTATAAATCCAAGCAATACAACATGGGGGCATCCCCACAGTACAGACAGGGAATGCAGACACCCGGCTGTGCTGGAACTGTGCCTCTGCTGCCAAACAAAGACATTCCCTGGAGTCATGCACTAACAAGATGGGTGCAGAACACCAGGAGTCTGGGTGTGCCCCGAGGACCTTCTCAGCGACTTTCCTATGAGAAGACAGATTAGCAGTGGCAAGCAGGGAGCTAAGTCAGTCCCCATGTCTCTGACTACTACCTTAGAGATCATTTTATCTCTATTCAGAGAGAGTGGTTTTGATACCTTCACTGTTCTCTTTTTTCCCCCTCAAATACTGAGTTATTGGGTTCAGCAAATGAATATAAAACCTACAGTGGAAATTTTGGAAAGTTCTTTTTTTATTCTGCATGAGAAGAAATTGAACCCACCTTCATCCTCCCCAGTACTACCTTTTGGGGGGATTACTGCCTTCTGAGAAGAGTCTTGCTGACATCAGTGAGGCATTCACCATTTTGTACTGCTCCTTGAGCAGAGACTAATACAGAGCAAATCTCCAAACACACATATTTTTTTGTCTAGTTTACTTTACAGATCTCCATCATGTTCCTTACATTTATACAGAAGTGACCCAGACTGAAGATTCATTTAGAACTTAGCATTCCCTGGGACAAATCATTCACTGGCAAAATGAAGCATATTCTAAACCAAGAAATACAAATGCATCATCTTTGCTTTCTTTCTGTCCCATACAATGCAGTGTGCAAGGGGTGTAGGTTTCTTTTGTCTTTTCTGGAGAGTTCTGTGTGTCAAGGAACTGCCTGTTGTTCTGATAAAGCTGACATCTAACTGCTGAGCAATCAGAAAGGGCAGATGACCACTCAGTATTGGTCTTCAATTTCTATATATTTTTAAAGATTAAATAGTCTTTTATTACGTGAATGACATTTCAAACGTGGGCTCCTCCACTACAGGCCATTGTATATTTCCTGAATCACATCTCATCTGTGTCAGCACAAATCAAGGCTCCAGTGACAATTGTTGCTATTTACACCAGCTTCTGTGCAGAGGCCAACTTACCAGCTGCTCCCTAAACGAGAAAACTGTGCTCACTTAACACCTGAAATTTTGTGCTTTGAAGTTGTAGAGCCACTGCCTCAGCTGGTGTATATTTGCTGTAGTGCCCTGACTTTAATCTCAACCAGCTGAGGAGCCACTCCCCCTTTCCCCACAGTCCCCAGCTTTCTAAACCATGATCGAGTACAGTGACATCTTATGTGCAGCAGAATCTGTACCACGAAAATCAAACAGGGAAATACAGAAGATTTAGGAAGTGCCCTTTGTGGATTGAACTGATAAGAATAAACTATGGCATCTACTCAAGAATCAGGAGTGTTCAGTAAAAAATGCCCCTGTCTGTAGGCATGGATAGAGTCCCTTACCTATGGCAGTGAAAAGTGAAAATAAATTCTCCTGTTTATAAAAAAAATCATCTTGCTTCATAAAGCAAGAGCTTATCTAGGTTTTAATAGGTACCATGGCAACAATATTACTGGAGTACTCATAGAAGCATTTTTGGAGAGAGGAAGCAGGATGAAACAAAAATCTCACTGGTTATTTGTGGACTCACGGACTTTTGCTGCAGACAAATACAAATTCTCCTTCTTGTTTCTGGGTGGCTACTTACAATTGCCACTACATTCATATGCTTTCACTCTATATTGCTGTTGCCCAGAAATACCTAAAAGGGGGGTGGAAACCAGCTACAACTAGAAGGAATGACTTTAAGCATAGCTCAGAATTCCATTATATTTGCATCAGTTAAAAGAGATGAACAGTGTAGAACTGCTAAAACCACTGTGGTTCCTAGCAAAAAAAGCCCTATACCACAAGATTTACACATTCACTAAAACCTATGCTGAAGTACCATAGTCCCTTTAAAAGTATGCATGTCACAACCATCAGATAACTATGGTTCTGTTTTTGTTCTGAAATAATTAACTTCAGCACATTTCACCTAGGAGTGAATGTTCCACGTTTTTTGAGCTCTGCAAAACACCTGCAGTTCTATTTTAATGCTCTAGTGTCAGTAAAGAGATATTGAAACTGGAACCTCGTTCGTGCAAACTTACATGCACTGATATTTGTGTAAAGAGAATAGCTCAACATAAACAAATGGCAATATACAATAGTACTTACTGCAATAATCAGAGGATGGGGGGAAGCCAATTAAAAGGAAGTCTTAGTATTTTCTTCACTTTACCAATTAACCAGAGCCATATGTCTAGGTGTCAGCATACAAAGAATTACTCAACCTGTTGTCCATGCAGAAACAGTTGCAATATCTGAGAAACCGTCTTTAAACCAAGATCCTGTTTATTTTGATTCTGATTTCTTAACAAAAATCACACTCTTGTAATGAACTTTTGGTGCCTCTTTCCCAGTCACTTACGAACATCTCTATAATTTTGAGACCAAGGTGGAAATTTTAAAGGGTTCCTGTATGTTTCTTGTGAAACGAGTGGCAGAATATTTCATACCCTGAGAAGGCTGGAGTTAGGGTTCAAAAGTAGTTTTAAATATGAGGAAATCCAAGCAGTAGAGAACTGCAGATCATCGGGGTCTGCAAATCCAGGTGTTTATGGAGAAAATTTGTTTTTCCAAACACTCACTGTTCAAGTTTTGCATTACTTCACAAAATTTGTTTCATTTTTGCTTAGATGATACCAGTTTATTTTCTGTTAATGCAAAAACCTTCCTGACCCTTGCAGCCCACATCTTCTGCCTGTTTCTTGCTTTCATTTTAGATCTGTTCACACATCCTGCAATGCTTAACATGGATCTTTGGGCCTGTGAAATTTGCTACATAACTTATATTTGTGAATTTTTCTCTCAATGTTTTCTTTTTGATTGTGTGATATATGTCAATGATCTAACCTTGTCACCCTTTCACATGTATAGCTTCTGATGATGTGGAGATTTCACAGGATGAACAGTATATGCATTATTCTCAAGGAAAAAAATTACCAGATAATCTAGCTTTATCATGGCATTTTACTGTTTTGTAATAAGACAAGATTTATGAATGAAATAATGTCTAACAGCAAAGAGCATGTGAAAACCAGGAATCATAAAAGGCAGTATCAGTTTCTTTGAGATTGGCAGGACAAATAAACAGGTCCAGTATTTCATAGTTCAGAATGAAGAAAAGATATGCTTCTACTTTCCTGACTTCTTTGTGGCCCAGGAATAAAATATAGCGCCTTCCTATGAGTCTGGTCAAATGGATGGTTGCTTTGTGCTGCTGAGTCCCCTGTTTTTAAGTCATAGATACATAATTACTCTAAGCCCTATACTTTCTCTAACAAGACTTCAATTCATTGAAAATGCTCCCCTGCTTCAGCAATTTAGTTTACTGAATGAATTACCTATTTTCATTTCACATGGAGTTGAGAACCTTGGCTTGCTACAGGTTCCACACATCCTTGAAGTACCTTTGACCTGTCAAACATCACAGCAAATGTCTGTGTTCCATCCATTAATAAGATACATCCATGGGCTGTATGAAATAAAGCCATATACAGCTTCCTTGTTTCTCACTCCTCACTGAGAAACAATTTCCAGCCACTGCACTTACAAAGTGTCCCACGTGTGAATAAAGGTTAGAAACATGTTCCCAAATCTGCAGGTAGACTCTGAAAATGGTAAAAAAAATGCAGCTTACATCTCTGGTTAGCCTCACTGGCAGGTCAGCTAAAATCATCCATTTTGACCCATTTGGCTTAAAAAGGGGATTTAGCACCTTCCACACCAAGCAGTCCATGCAGTGACAAACCCCATAATTATAGACACAAAATAATTATTATTGATCTTCATTGTGAGTCTCTCACTAATTTTAATGATTCAGGAGAGGAGAATGGTATTCTAATATAGATTGTAATGCACAGAACAGGGGACTAGATCTTCCTTACTACATGAATCGGACACCTGAAAAACCTCGGGTTATTTCCAGCAGATTGGCTTTTTGGCATTTGTAAAGATCCAAGAAACCCACAGCTCTGAATTCTCTGGCAGCAGCTACATAGTGCTTGGAACTCTGAATCAGTGCAGATGACATAGAAATGACATAAATTATTGACAGAGCATAAAGCAAGGAATTCTAGTAAGCAAGATGGTCCTTATAGCAGACTACTACACTTTCACATTGCTTGTGTAAGTTTCTACCTACTCACAAGGTGTTTAAGAAAGGATATATAGTGATTAGCTAATTTAGTAACATGCTGTACCATTTTGTACCCACTGGTGGCTAATTCTGTCCAGGCTGCTGGCACCCCTGCCTGTATTCTGTCTGAATAAACATAGCTGTGACTGAGGACCTGACTGAAAGGCTCGGAGCAGCTGGAAGAAGCAGCTCCCCAGCCCAGGCAAGAGCCACAGCTGACACCACAGTATTGGTTTGCAGGTTTCCAGCTTGAGCAGCACCGAGTTCTTTCTCAAACACAGCTGTGTGTGCTACCTGTCCCCTCAGCACAGAATATTTCAGATATCCTCCAGTGCAGGCTGGGAGCATGAGCCCATCTCAGAACAACAGAATAGCACTGACCAGCCTGCTTCACAGACAGTACTTCCTTAAAGTAGAAGATCCAAAAAGGGAGCATAACAAATGTCTCATCAAGTCAAGCAAATGACTTCTGCTCTGGCTGTTTAGTTTTACAATTGCCTCAGATCTGTTTTTCTGCATGTGCTGCATTTCAGAGACTGAAATGTAGAACAGCTCTCTCTTTTTATGCCAGAGAGAGGTGACCATGCTGCTTTGGTTGCACTGCTTCCTTCATAAATATGCACCATATTCTATCTACATGTTCCACGAAAAGTTGGGCAGCGAATTTTTCCAAGCATATTGTTTCTTTCCACTTTATCTCATTACTGTAAGACCTTTTTTATATCAACACTATAGTACCTTAACCATGTGTCCATGCTGCTTCAGAAAGACAAAGAACAGTGCTTGTAGCTTAGCAAGTGAAGCAAGGGCACCACAGTTAGGTAGCACACAGTCACTGTAGAAGGTATTGCTTCTTCCCTGTTTCCCTTCATGCCCATTTTCCTGTGACTAAAAATTTTAAGTAAAATTGTGAGTGAAGATCTGATTACATCGCAGGAACAAGCAAGCTGCCCTTGGCAACTTGAGCAGCTCCAGCAGAACAAAGGTTTTATCAGTTACATGGTAGCAAGAACAGAAAAGATGTATCAGTTCTTTCTGCTCCTTCCTATCAAAGGTCCAAAGCTGCTTTGCAGTTCTAGAACTCTGCCAACATAATTAATTGCACCGGCACATAACAGGTCAGCAGAGATGCATCACAGAGTGTAATGAACAAATCTGAGTTTGCAACACCTCTTTGAATAGTTGTGGAGCTACTAATATTAAAAACAGAGCAGGAGTAGGCTTATAAAGACACAGCAGATCTGTGTTCTTGTAGTGAGAAGCATCAAAATCTATTACAGTAGCAGTGGAGCAAGGGGTTCAAAAGAAAAAGCACACAGCAAACAGAACCATTACCAGCCCAAATTTCTGAAAACTGAGAGAGATTGACTTTTTCAGAAACTTTCCACATATCTGGATCTTTTAATATACCACTTAGGCGTAGTTATTTACTGATTTACCATATATAGTTCTGCATAAAGAACTATATAGTTGAGAGGAAATCCTTCTAGTGCCTAGTTGTAGGCCAGGTTCCACAGCACCCGAAACAGCTGGCCCAGCTCAAGAGAAGAGAGAAATTTTACTAAGGGCATGCAGGAGGGGAAGCAAAGTACAGACTGAATTAAGACATTCTAATAGCAATAGACGTCAGAGTGCTTTTTGGATCAATTATTTCCTTCCACTAAAGAAAATCTACTCCCACTTCACAAAAGCCCCCATTATCAGCAGGCAGTGTTCATTTCATAAACTCTTCTTACTCAGTTAATACCATGGAGCAGGCAGTTGTGTATGAAACTATTTATCTCTGTTAAAGTCCTTACAGTAATTACACAAGAAAAAGAGAAATCAGGAGACCCAAAACTCTTAGTTTATTTTAATTATTATCCTGCACAGTTGATTCAGGAAAAGAGAAAGCATCTTCTGAATAAATTTTTCTTTTCAAAAACTCAACTGCATCTTTATTTTTCATGTCCTGAAACTTCTTGTTCTGGATCTGTAAGAAAGTAAAAGGACAGGGTACATTATTTCTCTTGTCCAAACTACCCTGTCCTACAAACCAAGTGCTCAGTGATGAGAAAGCCACAGGAAGTTGTTGTATTCTGAAAACAAGTTCACTTGAACCATTGAGTCTATAAAAATCACGGAAATAAGCCAAAGACACCTAAGTTTCTTAGGTACAAAGCAGTTCATGGCTTGATTTTTTTTCCCCTCAACTATTTATTTACTGGTAATGGTAAGTAGTAGCTTGTCTTTTAGAGCTGCTCTCTTCTTTCTTCCTAGTGACAGCACCACTACCCTCTAACTAGAAATGATACACAATTACCACTCTGAAGGAAGCCTCCCATTCCTGGTGAAACTTCATGCTTTGTAGAACAAGGCATGATCTACCAAACCTACTAATCACTGTGTGGCTAACAGGACTGAAACAGAGACAGTAACAGGACCCTTCTCACCAGAATCACATGATAGCCCAGCTTATTGAGATGCCGCTTCTTCATTGCCAGCTTCCCCTGGGGGTGTGTGGTACCCAGACAGAAGGCAGACATAGGAGCAAACAGAAAAGCCAACCTGCAACCAAGGAGAGGAGGGAAGACTTCACTGTACAAATGCAGAATAATAATTTATAAGACAATGATTCAATGATGTCCATTAGCACTGCAGAATACACATGTGCCTTTCTGCTAGGCAAAAATATCAGGACTGCACAAATTTCATTATCCTCTTCCTTCTTCAAGTTTAAGTAATTTAGACTGTTTTCCTCCATGAAAAAGTACCACACGAGTACCAGCATCTACCCTAATACCTACAGCAGAATTAGGTACTTAGATCTCCATTTCTCCCACAATGAGAAGGAAATAGATCATTCAATACTCTCCATTAATTTGACGGATTCTGCATTTACTTTGATCCTTTGCTAATGATATTCAGAATCAGTCACTTCCTGCCATAAAAACCTATTTGGATGGGTGAGGAAAGCTGAATGCCTTGGAACACTGAATTTCTGTTACACAATTCACTAGCTCTCCTTTTATCAAAAAGCAAACTGTACAAAATGCATTGCTGTGCAGTGATCCAGCACACAAATGTTAAGTATTACCCAATTCTGCTTAAGCATTACTTAAATGATATATGTCCTGCTTCAGTTACTGAGAGGTCATTCTTCTACACAAGATTAAATTAATCACCTAAAATGTGGATATGATGATCCTTTTCATTCAAATTATATTTCAGTATCTGAATTAACTGCCATAACATATCACTGAGATGCAAATTTTTGAGACCTGAGAGAATAACTGAATGTTTAATCAGACAAATACTTTTTAAAAAATTGCTACCTGCATTCATTACAAGAGTATCATATCACTGTGATGTCTCCTGCCTCTTTCTCTGAAATGTTAAGTGTTAGGCTCTGTTAAAAGAAGGTATTGAGCTGGGTGGATTGTTGCTCTGCACTGGCATGGCAACTGTTGCATATTCCAGTGAACACAAATAACAACTGAGTTACCTACTTTGCTTCTGCAAATCAATGAATCAAAGAAGTAAGTGGATGGGATACATGCAAATAAAACTAGCCTGCTAGAAAAAATATGCAGTCAAAAACAGACACCTTTGAACATGTGAGTCAGGATGATCATCTGTTGCAGCTATGGGGAGCACTTTCTTTCTGTCTGAATCCATTCTGATTTCAAAATCTGAAAACAAAACAACAAAACATTTAACTCTGCAAGAGGTTAAAATTAATGTTCTCATTTTAACCCATTAATAATTTAAATTGTTTTCAAATGAACAGCTCATTTGAAAAAGTTAATAGACACCATCACTAGTCTGTTTCTAATTGCTGTTCTCTAATAATTGAATTATTAGTGATAGCTTTTCCCTCCCTGCAATGAATATAGAGTTATAGCTTGCCCATCTCAAGAAAAAAATTAATTTGTTTTTGTAAACTGCAGATTTAAGTTTATGGAGTGAAATCATCATTTAAAGAAACTACTCTTGATTGCAGTCTGTCATGCCTCCTCAGATTTTCCTGCAATCCAATTCCTCATTAGAAATATTCAGCAATAAAATTATTACTAGAAAAGAAAAACTAGTAAGCCGGGTGGCTGGCAAGAAAAAAAAAAAAAGGCAGTATCAAAACGTAAGAGAAACCAAAAGAAGTTATAAACTATTTCATAAATGAAAGTAGAGCCTAAATCTGAGCCAGAACATCAGAGAAGAAACAAGAGAACAAAAGAGAAGGAAAGAGAACAGAAGGTGACTGCTTTTTGGCTTTGTTTCTAAGATGATTTGGTACTAGCATGTCAACTCTCTCAAAGCCAGCCACATTGGATTTATATACAATTAACATCTGTTTGCTGATTCCCAAAAAAACAGTCCAAAGCAGTTTTGTAAACAAGAGAAATCATAAAACTTTTAGTAAATGAACTTAAAAACTTTAATGGAAACCTCAAAAAAAGTAGATTCACCAATCAATGACATAATTTGTTAAGACTGTATCTTCAAAGTGTTAAACTTTTAATCACTTGCACCCTCTGGAAATTTATTACCAACGTATTACTTTCGGGGATTATAAATCCATATTAAAAATAATATGACAGTAATATAGCTTCATACCAATATGGTATTTGTATGGCAGCTGAACATTTTGCCGAAACATGTTCTCATCTCCCAGAAGTTCCACCAGTGCCTCCTGAGCCTTTCTGAGATTAAGAGACACTAATGAGGACAAATTCTCAGTCAGCACAAATGCAGGCTTTGTGAAAGAAGGGCTGTCAAGTTCCATACATGTTTTCACACAGCGAAGCATCACTGTGTTTTGTTCTTTAAAATCATCTGAAAAAGGATACAAAAAATATTATAGACAAAATATTATCCCACAGAGTATTTTATTTGATTATCAATTATAGTCAGTTCTAGCATAGCAAACTCCACTTAACTACTCTACTAGCTGTACAAAATTGTAACATGGAAACCAAACTCTTCTACAAACCATTCCAAGTACCTCAATATAACTGAGAGCATTCCAAATCCCACTTTTATTCACGACTCCAGGTACTAAGGTTAGTTTGCAAAGGTTAAGACTTCTGATGTTTTTAAAAATGCCTGAACACCTATTGACAATAGAACTCCTGTCCCTTACTCCTGTCCATTTCTACCATTTCCACAAATCCCATCTTCACCTCTCACCATTTAATTGCACACCTACTGTTAAACTATTGCCACCATGGGGCCCAAGACAATAAGCCTGATTCCCTAGTGCAGACCCAGATTGCTCAGATCACCATCACTACTTTGTTTTGAGGACTTCATATTAACCCTGCTTGTGTTCTTTCATTTCTAATCTTTTAACAATTACAACAAATTACATACACAGGCAGACATCCTGTTTAAAACAAGAACATGACAAAGTAAGGTCTGACCTGACAGTGTAAGTTCATCCTTGCTGTCCTTTTGCAGCAGCTCATCAAGTGCCCGTTGGGGAAGATATCCTAAGATGCCAAGTGAATACACTGCCTTCAGCAGTTCTATGCTGGAAATCTGAGGCAGGCACTTATTCAAGCAGCTATGAACAGTCTCAAAAAACCTATTTCAAAAGGAGAAGAAAAGTATCTAAATAAAGCTAACACAAATAAGGCTATATAAAATACGTACTTCAGACAAAAATACAACTTAGAAATCTTTATTATCTTGTATAATTGTATTTTGTGCTATGTAACATTAGTGTTTGATTCTTACTTTGAGGATACAGCTTCCTCTCAACAGATTCAGTAGCTTGGTCAGTCTAGAACCAAGTTCTTCATTTTCAGTTAGATAAAAAAATAGGACTTAGAAAAAATGTGAGAAGACACAGCAATTTACCTTACAGATGAGTGAAACGGGATTATGTGCTCCTTCACAAATAAAACCAAATACTAGTTGCCATACATTACTCTATAGTGACTATGTAACAAATTACCAGGCACTCTAAATGAAAACCTACAGATGCTTTTGGACTCTTGGAACATGGTTGAGTCGTGAATACACTTGAAGAACAACCAAAAGGTTTTTCAAGTTAAGAAAATCAGGGTCTTCTGTCACTTTCTCAGCAAAAACATCCAGCAACTCAGTAGGCTGAAAGCCAAGTGTCTCGCAAGCAGAGAGAAAAAGGATAATCTAAAAGAAAAAATAGTTTTATAAGTCAAGAAAATCAGTGAAGTTAATCCTAGCTATTGATTTCATTGAAGACATTTTTAACGAAAGCAAATTTTTCAAAACTTTTGCTTACTTATCAGTAAATAGAACAGCATTTAAAAAATGTAACCATCAGCTTCATCAGCTTGGTATTCATAAACATTTGTTCTCCAAAGATCAAGCACAAACATGAAGAAAGGTAAGATGGAAGCATCCTACACTCTATACTCTACTATAAATTATTTGGCTTCAAAAACTGTACCTGTCTTTTGTCCCAAAGGTAGGCAGTAGAATTAACATAGTCTGCTAATGCTGAGAACAGTTTTACATTACGGTACTGGAGAGTGTGACAAGCTTCCAGAATGAGAAGTAACTGCCGAAATGGAGCATCGTGGACATTTTCTGGAACAGAAGATCAGAGAAGGACAAATGATAAAAAGCAATGGAAGCTGCAGGTTGGAGATATTGAGACATTGTGGCAATACTTTGGTTAAAGGATGGAGGAGGGAAAAAATATGATAAGAAACTGTGGAAGACTGAGACTAGCTAGGCAAAGCTCAATTGAGCTAAAACACATTAAGAAACCGAGAGACGGAAGACACCAAGCTGAGCCAGAATCAAGCTACAATACATTAATCAGCAAAAGGGGACAAATTAACAAAATAAGCAAGAAGATTGTGTTCCCAGGATCTCTTCTGTTCCGGGATTTTTGATTTTCAGCAGGCACTAAAAAAATGCTGAAGGAAGTCACTGCTCCCTCTGTGTGTGCCACCTGGCCTGTGTGCTGAGCATGGTGAAAAGTCCTAAGGGAGAAGCCAGGGTGTGCAATCAAACTTTGAGTCCTAACATATATGAATGACCAGGACAAATAATGACTGTACAAAAAGCCTCAACACTGCTGGGTCATTTCTATTAAGAATGCTACTTGGTTTCCTAATGCTTTTTGAAACACAAATTCTTATGTATTTTAAGCATGAATCAACACATACTGACCACATATACTTAAGCAATGTATTGGAAAGGTATAGAGAGAGATGAAAGCATTAGCTTTCATTTGATATTTTTTTGGGCTACGGCATAAGGTTAATTATTAAGCACTGCTCAATAATTAAATCCAGTAATCAAAGAAACACTGTTTTCCCTTTAGTTTACCAACTAATCACACTAAGTTACCAATCCATCCTGTAAGTTGTCAATTTCCAATTCAGACTTGTCATAAAATTTTATTTGAAGTCTCTTTTCCTTGCTAAAATTAAATTCTTTTTCTTAAATCCTCTGTACAAAAAAAATGTACAGAAAAATATGTAATTCAGATAAATGTTAAGAAGGGCAGAGATTACAAGAGCTATTTGCTTTTATTATTGATCAGTAATTTTCTGTCTTGCTGCTTGTCAAATGGCTCCACATAACTGTAATATCCTGTAAAACAAAGATGTTTCCTGAGTTTTAAAGGAAATCAGAAAAGGGAGATGAGACAATAATTAGGAAGAATTCAGTATAAGGAAGGGAAATTTAATTAAAATATTTTTTTCTTACCCTGGATCTTTTTACTGCAGGCATTCAGGATTGGAAGGGAACAATAATTCATTGCAGTAAGAGCCAAAAACATACGCAGAGCATTCGGAAAAGTCAAACCATCCATTTCTCTCATAACTGCCATCTAAAGTGAACCAGAGTTTATTAAATCCTTCATTCTTCAGGTATATTATCATTGCTTTCTGGTGAAGACATTTTCACCAAAACTTTCCCAAAGTCCTTAGTTCAGATTTATATGAAAGAAAAAGAAGCAAAAAACAGTAAAAGCATAAAATAACTACTCTCAATTTCTTAATACACAATTATAGCACGTCAAGTGCTCTAGAAATGCGTCACTACACAAGTTTCCAGCAATTTGTCTTTATATAGTTATTTTAAAAGAAAAAAGTCTCAGTAAAGGTCATTTCCAAATACTGTGAATACACCTCTTCTACCAACTCTTAAGAAAGTAGCACAAATAAAACAGACACAGTTAACTTAAAAGTTCATAGTAGTCCAATTATGGTTTTGCACATGTCTCCAAAGTGATCCAACAGTATGTGTTTTTATACAAACACCCAGCTACAAATGTGGACTGAGGCAGAGAAGGTCAGCTCTGATGCCACAAAGGAGATTTCATTTATCAAAGCAGTAATTATATTCATATAAATGACAGTAAAAATGAAACTACAAATTATATTGGCTGTTAAAATACTGTATTTTTACTGTATATGTATCAGAGGTTAAATACAAAATGCATCTATGATAAGAAATTGCACTGTAAAAAAATAGCACCCCGTGGGCTCAGAAAATTAAGTGTTCCCTTTAGTTAACAAGTGCAAATGTTATTTTTCTCTCAGTTGTATATTGTTTCATGAATGCTATTACAAACTCTGAGGTTGGAGCCCTTCAGTTATGTGATGAAAACAGTAGCAGGCCCTGTTTGAAAGAAGGTTTCAAGAAGAGTTTTCAAATCACAGGACAAAACCCAGTACACCCTGCCATAAAACCTACAGCCTGTTCCTAGCCATTGTATTTCCCAGAGGACCTTTCACATACACAGAAAAACAAGACCATGAGCTTGGGGAGTTCTGGCATCTCACTCCCACCAGTCCTCCTGGCCTGCACAGTTACTGGAGACAGCCCCATCACAGACCAGTCTCCTGTCACCTTGTCTTAAGTCGCAGGCTGGGCAAGGGAATCAGGAAACAGCCTGTAAGCACTTCTATAAATCACAATGTGGCCAGCCCAAAGAAGTGAGGACACTGCTCTTCTACTGTCTCAATTCCTTTTGTTACCAGCCTCCAAATATAAGTTCTCTTTCTACAGATATAGCTGGACTGTGATGCATATAGCACATACAGTTACCTTTCTATTACATTTTCTCTTTCAGTGTCTGCAAAGAACCATACACAATTTACAAACGATGCAAGAGCACAGGCTTTGTGGGAGTAAAAAATGAGCCTCCAACTAACTTTACCTCTAATTTCTTTTTCAGAAAAACTGGAGCATCTTTTCCCAGGCATTTCATCAGGTTTTGCAGAATAAAGATGTCTCTGATACTTGAAATGCGCTGCTCCACTAGTAACCTGATGGAGAAACACACACAACAGCTCTCATTTCAGCAGTGACAGGTAAGTACCCCCATTGTTCTTCACTGATGTAACCCCCAAGTTAAAGCTGCAATTCCCTGCTCCTCTCCCATCTTTTTTTTTTTTTTTTAAATGCTGACATAACTCTACATGACATAGTTGCAGCACAGGTATTTTACACATGGAAAAAGTTTGCATTCTTAATGTTAATCGTCATAGATGAGTATCGTTGCTGACACACTTACAGCAGTAGCACCTGACCAGACTGCATATGTGACAGTGCAAATATGAGTGCTGTTAAGCCTCAAGGATTTAACACTCTTCTCCAGAAAAAGACAATTGCACATTTTTATCTTTAATCGATGTGCGGCAAGTTCTGAAACAGACAGGAAACTCAGGAACAGACACAGACAACAGCTAGATGCAAGTGAGGAATAAAACCAAACAAGCAGTGCTGTGGGCTGCAAGAACAGAAGGAGATAACACAGAGATCATACACACTCTTAGCACCTCCTTTTCTGGCCCAGTGGGTGGTATTATAATTGTTATGTCTGAACCACCCTTAAATATACTTGCACAGGTAAATATACCTACAAAAATATGAAGTGTCACTATCTAAGGCACTGGTCTGAAATTCATCCCTGCAAATGGGCCAGAGCTCCAGACATCAAGACAGAAAACTGTAGATGGGATTCCTGCTTTTCACCAACTTTTAAGAACTGTGTACCTGTGCTTCCAGGAGACCCTGGTTTTTGGGTATCACATCCACTTTCTCAAAGAGAAAGTGATACAGGGTCAAAAGTACTAATCCATGACAAGTTTTGTGATAGGTCCAGTAAAACCAATCTTATGGGAGTGAGTAGATTGGTTACAGACATAAATCACATGGGCCCAGAAGAAAAGCCAAAGAAGTTACTCTGCCAAATCACTACACAGAGTCATTTGCTGGACCCAACTAGTCTTCATCTGAATTTTTACCTACTAAACTAAAAGATAATATTCTCAGGCTGTTAAACAGTGTTTTTCATCATGAAAAATCAGACAGGCCCCTAAGTAAGATAGTCTCATTACCTCCTGTCTGCATACAGATGAAAAAGGGATAGATACGTGAAGGGAATTCATCAACATCACAAAAAAACTACACTAGTGGAACTGCAGTCAGAACACAATAGCCTGCAGACCAGTCTAGCACCCTTTACCACTGGAAGCCCTCCCCCTTGAAACTGCGAAGACAGTGCCAAAATTCACTGTCTAGCACAGCTCTTATCTCATGTGATCATTTAAATCCTAAACCCACAGAATGTATTTTATGTGCAGACACACCCTTGATGATTTCTAACAGACATGCACTCAAACAACATTTAAATGCAAAGAGCACGTGAAAGATGTATTTTTCTCACTGTAATCCAGCTTGAAGAGCGCTCACATTCTTGTCTTTATCCATCCCTGCTAAAGTAGTTGCCAAAACTGAGATACATCGGTTATCAAGTTGATTGAGCTTCTCCTGTTAAAAGTTTTGACAATGTCAGATTACTTCAAACCAGTCAAAGTTTCAGAAAAACTGACCACTCTTAATCTGTACCTGCCGTTTTTTTTCCCCTCAAAAGTCTATTTATGAACTTCAATTCTGCAGAGACTCCAAAAGGTCTCACATCAGTCAAACTTAGCTGATTTGAAAGGGGTAATGACTTTTGAGACTTCTCTTTGCAATCTGAAATCAGGCAGTGGTTTCAAAAGTTAAGTAAATTACAAGTCCACACAAATGAACTACGGGAACTGTTTCCATGGAACATCAGACTAAACCAGGAATGTAATCCAACTCTCTGATGCCGCACAGCTTCCCAGAATTACCCTTGAGGTTTCAGCCCAAATTTAGGAGAAGGATTTTCACACTTACTTGGCAGACTCTCACCAAGGTCTGTACCAGGAGCGTGTTCTGCGGCACGCCGAGGTGCACCAGGGCGTGCAGGCTGAACACCAGGTCCCCGCGCGTCAGCCTGCGCGCGTCGCGCAGCACCTGCTGGCACAGCTTCACAAAAGCCGGGTGCTCGAAGATCAGCTGCTTCTCGTAGCGCTGCTGCTCTTCCGACAGGTTTTTGAAGAGCCTCCAGGCCATGGTTAAAGAGTTTGTGTAGTGCTTAATGGAAACAGCCGCCTCTGAAGCCAAGTCCAGCGCGTCGCAGGGACAGGTGCATTTCTGGAGACTGGTAAAGAATGGGTCACTATGATCCACTGCACGCTTCGGTTTGAAGCTCTCAGAATCATCCAACTTTTCTATTTCCAAGGAGCTCTGGGAAGCCGCCTCACTCACCAAAGCCTCTGCACCTGTGCTATAAACATCTGTCTTTTGAGACTGAAATCGAAGAGATGATCCATGCAGGGAAGGCAAAATATTTAAAAGTAATTTCCTGAAGTTCACATTTCCCAAGGGATCCCTGTATCTGCCATTCCATAAAATGTGTTTTCTTGTTGTAGCCGAAGATTTAGGAGCGAGCACAGAACTGTATCTATGCACACATCTAACAGTCTTTAACAAATAACTTATTTTATTATTCATTTCTGCTAATGCCTCATGAATAGATTTGAAAGGCCAACTCAAAGTAAGGGATCCGATGACATTCTACCAATAGAAACAGTTCTGGAGAAACTGCACAAGATCACTCATCTGTAAAAACAATCGAAAATTATGTATTATTTACCAGAGCTTCAATTCCTACAGTTTCAACTGCCAAATCTGCGCACTTTTACAGGAAAGGAGAAGATTTAGTAAAAGACCCCCGGAAAACGGTTTGCAGAGAGGCTTTTATTTGGTCTCCTACATTTCGGTCAAACAGCACAAGGCCAGCCCGGGCATCACCTCTTGCTTCCTCCTTGCTGCTCTACCTGAGAGCTCTGCCGGGAAGCATTCTTCTCCTACAGGACGCATCCCCAGGCACACGCGTCTCCCGACAGGGCTCTGAAGGGTCCCTGAGACCTTCAGCAGCAGGTACCGGGATCCCGCCCGCCAGCCTGTCCCAGCCTGCCTGCCACCCCACGGGAAAGCCGCCTTCACGGCTTCACCCGCGGGCGCTCGCTCTCCCGACGCCGGGGAGAAGCCGCTGGGTTTCGGGATCACTTCCCGCTGGCCCTGGGAGCCCTGCCCAGCATGGCGGGACAGTACAAGGGGACAGAGGTCTTTCGGCTGCTCCGCAGCGGCTGGGAGCACGCGGGAGGAACGGCGGGGACGGCGCCGGCCGGGAAGGGCCAGGAAGGGCCGGGCCGGGGTTGCCGGCGGTCGCTGTTACCTCGCACACGGCGCCGCCATGACACCGGCCCGCTGCGCCGCGAGCTCCCGCCGCGCCTCGCGAGACGGACGGCGCGTGCCGAGGGACAAACTGCCGCGGCGCGCGGCGCGTTGCTGAGCAACGCCAAAGCGGCCGTTGGAGGGCGGCGTGCGCATGGCCAAGTTCGTGGTAGCGGGTGAGGCGCGTGAGGCGGGTGAGGCGGGACCCCGGCCCAGGGCGGGGCAGCCCCGGAACAGCCCCGGAACAGCCCCGTGTAAGCCCCGTGTACCGGGAGCCGGGCGGGGCAGCTCGCCGTGCTTGCAGAGATCGCCCCTCTCTGCGGGCTCCCCCCCCGTGCCCGTCTTGGCGGCTCTCCGGGAGCTGTGTCCGCACGGCGCGCAGCCTCAGCCGGTCCCGGGTCAGCGTTCCCCCTCATCCCGTCGGTGAGGCGCCAGCCTCTCTGCTGCTGTCCCCCCCTGCAGTGGCCTCCTCGGCCCCTTGGACGCTGGCTCGGGTGGCTGTTTCACTTCCAGAATTACCCTTCCTTAGCTGGCTCACATTAAACAATGTGTGGTGTTTCAAGCCCTTATCAGTGAATGTCAAAATCATGCAGTTGTGCTGCCGTTGCTATGTTCACAGGTAAGGCAGACTGCCCTTACTATGCCAAAGCTGAACTCCTGGCTGACTATCTCCAGACTAACTTGCCCAACTTCAGGGTTCACAAGATTACTCAGCAACCTGACAAGTGGGAGGTAAGGGATTGTTGCTGGCAGGTGCCCCAATGCTCTACAAAAAAAGAAATGTGTTTATCTATAGTGGTTATTATTATTTAATAATTATAGAGTGGTTTGCTCTGTGGCTAGAGGTGCTGCTGAAGAAGCTTTTCTGTGAGAGCCAGCCAGAGGGAAGTGTTGAGTTATAATGTGTTGAGCAACTCATATCTCTGAGTTTTACCACAGAAGATGGGCACAAAGTATGGACCAGCCTAAAGCTGTATTATGTCAATAAAAAGTTCAAGCTGGTTTTTTGTTCCTTGGTTGGTTTTCTGTTTGGGTTTTTTTTAAGTATAAGTGGCTGTTCAGCCTGTAAATCTTTTGCTCACTGTGACTATATATACCTTCAGAGTTGTTACTTGTCAAGAGCATTTGTGGCTTTCAAGGGCTATGAATCACAGTGGAAGTATGAAGTTAAATATCACATATTTGTTTACAATGTGGATGGGCCTGTCTGAGTACTTATGCTGTAGACATGCTGCCTATAAGCCTCTGAAAAAACTGCAGTCTTACTCCATGAGATAGACAGTACTATGATATTTATTACCTCATATATTTTGCTTGACACTTCCACCAAGTAACTCAAATAGTTAAGTGAAAAATAATTGAACTCTTCACACCTTACTTACCTTCTGTAGCTGAGTAAGAATCCTCAGATTACTCACTGCTTCACAACATTGCTGTCTTCTGTACCACTGAGGCAACTAAGTGAAATCAAGACCTTGAGGTGAGCTATCCCTGTGTATCACCATACCTTGCTTTGTTTTATTCCCACGTTTTGTACCCACCGGTACATAGATTCTGAAGCACCTTGTAATTATATAGAGAAAGGATATAGTAAGAATGCTTGTAGTTGTAATGTTTCAATGTCATCAAATGTGACAGATTAAAACATCTGGTTGGCATGTTTACATCAGCAGTGGCTTCATGACATTTGTGAAACAAATGGATGGGAACACAGACAGTGTCCTATCATTTGGAGAGAACTCTTGGACCGTGGAGGGAAGGGTCAGCTTCTGGGAGGACTTAATGATTTTCTGCAATATGCTCAGGTAATAAGCTGCCTTTAATACGGTAAGCCCATGTTTTACAACATTGTTGTTCCTTTTTCCTCCTTCAAATGTAAAAGAAAGCTATTGTTAATGTTACCTTGATGGGTTGGGACTGCCATTTGATTAGGGATCGTCCTTTTTGTTCTTAGCACTATTACGGCATTACTGCAATGATGCTGAGTGGGGATGTGTTAGACATTGCTGAGGAGAACCTGCAGGCACATCTTGAAGTTGTAGAAGAGGATGAAGAGATTAAAAGTTTTGTCAAGCCTATGCAGATCTGGATCACCAGGTGAGTGTAGAGTGTCTGTGAACTTTTACTCTGTTCAGAAGAATGCGCTTTTTCCTATCACATATAACAGGTGTAACCATCTGAAATTATGCACAAATCTCTGTAATTTGATGATTTCACTTGGGTTCTGCAACCCTTGCTATGAGCAATGAGTATATAACTTAGAAATAATGTATGCTTTTGTTCCATTTTACACCAGTTCAAATGAGGGGTGTGAACAGGCATCATTTAGATCTCTGATCAGTTTAGGGAAAAGCAAGTATGTAAAAAATAAGCTAGAAATCTTATAGTGCAACTCTCTTGCATTAAATGTTGTTGGAAGTATTAGAATAGGTGAAGTCTCTTGCAGCTTTACCTTTAGAAATTCCTGTGTTTCTAGTAGTCCTAATAGAGCACCTTAAAATTATGGTTCTATAAAGACATAAATTTTTAAGTGACAGCATTGACTGAAATGCACAGAATGAAGAAGCCTTCAAATGAAAGGAGAACCCAGCTGTTTTAATTCTTCACCTGTTAAAATGACAAAAAGAGCAGTAAAGGATCCAAGCTAATAGTATCTTTAAATGTAATCAAATACAAAATGAATACCTTTGTGTTTATGTAATACTTCCCAACAAGCAGTGGTTCATTGTTAACTGTAACTTTTCTACATCCTCTCTTGCCAGTGCATCAGTTCCAATCTGTTATCATCTGATCCCTCTGTTGGCAAATGGAGAAGTGTTTGGGATGACCACAGAAATCAGCATCCATTTGCTTGACACTGAGCAGTTTAAGGAAATTCTTCGCAGTATTGTAATGGAGGCTGAAGACATGGCATTCCCACTTCTCCACAGTATTTCAGAGCACACAAAAATAGATCAGGCTTTTATTGATGCTGATATTGTCATTGTTCTTGATGATGTCCTCTTAAACCTTGAAGTCGAATCCCTTGAGAACCACATCAGAGAAGTGAGTGAGATCTGCCAAGTGTATGCTCCCTTGATTGAGAAGAATGCCAAGAGTGAGGTCAAAGTAATTTCATCAGGAAAAACCTTTGCAAACCTTAAGGCAATGATGTTAAGGACATATGGCCCATCCATTAGGCCTGAAAATATCATTGCCATTGCAACATCCTGGGAAAGTGCTGCTAAAGCCATGCTGGCCAGGAAGCTGAATATGAACACAGCAGGTGAGTGTTTATGTAGCATTTGGGGGATTCAGCACACCTTTGGGAGTATATATTTCATTCCAGAACACAGTTTATGTGCATGCAGAAATGTACAGTAGTGCACCCTCTGAATTTCTTTGCTGTACAGAATGTCAAGGTGTCTTTTGCTTGCTCTGGGGTGCAGTCCTGCCACTCTGGTGTGTATTTCATGCTGGAATATGCTAAGGAAGACAATTGTGTTGCAGACTGGGGACTAGGACTTCAAGATTGCATTTGCACTCTGTAGTGCATTGTTATTTTGGAGCTGTGAATAAACATGACAAGATACAGCTGTGCAGATAATGAGAGTAAAGTAGAACTGTGTTGTAGTATTATTTTGAGGTTAATTAACTTTCATTTTCAGGTCAGTTTATAGCTTGGTTATATTTGCACAGTTCTGCACTGCATAGCAAAGGTGTGCTCTGACAGTCTGCTCAGCATCAGGGTTCTGTAAGTGTTGCATAGCTAGAACTGGTCATTGATGACAAGTCTAGATACTTTGGAGCCTAATAAAATAGAGAAGCAATTTAATAGGCTGAATAGCCTATCAGCAGGTTAATTGAGAAAATCCTTTTCCATCACAGCAGGTAGTTTTGGTTTTTTTAATGATTGTTTTTGTTGTTTATATATTTGTTTTTACAGGATTTTAAAAGGAATGTTGCTGTATGTTTGCAATATGATTTGTTACTGTTTTTAAGAGTTGAGTATTTACTAGATTTTGACTATTGTTTACAGTAACATGATATAAATTAAAGTTCCTTTTTCAGCTTGTGATGAGGTTTCATATGTTATGGAGAACTTGGTTGCATTTTTCAGATAAAATAATTTCTGCTAGCAAGGCAGGGCACAGATTTGAATAATTCATTTTGAAAGGGATTTCTGAAGTCTATTTCTCTGAAAGCGTTTGTCTCTTCACTAATGTATGAATTTTCCTCTGTTACAGGAGTTAAAGATGTGATTGTTTGGGGCAATATTACTGGCTCTAACTTCATTGATTTGTCACATGCGAAACTTTATGGATACGACTGTGCTATTCGGGGCCCTCCTAATTTTCACCGTCCTTTGTTGGATATGATTTATGATAGGTACAGTATGGATTTATTTCTTTAAAGTAAAATTAAATAACTGCTTTTTATTTATGCTTATCTGAACTGTGTAATAAAACACCGAGAAAAGTTTTTGTTTTCAAGATTTGTCTTTAGTGATTGGGACTGTACATAAAGGAAAACATAAGCTGAGGTACTCCATCTGCAGAAGAAGTTGAGTAGTTCCTAGAGTTATGCATAGTTCTGACTCTCCTGCCAACTTCATTTACAACTATATTTTCCCTACATTTTGAGTGGGTTTATCTCATATCATGAGCAGTTTATAAGAAGTAGTCAAAGTCTAGGTAGTGACTTAGATGTCTAGTTTGCATGAAGGAACTTTGAAATAGTATTAAACAGATATCTGTACCTGCATTACATGAAATAGGCCTGAGCATGCTAATGTCAGTTTCCCAAAACAGATGATTTGTTAATATATGAGAAAGGGATACCTGGCAGCTAGATAGCTTCCTGTGAAAAGAACAGTAGCAGAGAAAGAGTGGGTGCAGTGAGAGGGTAGCAGATGTGACATACACCCAACCCTGGCTATCTGGAGCTCCCACTCTGGTCTAGACTTAGCTTTTACTGGAGAGCAGACATTTCTTTTGTTCTATGCTTGTACTGAGCCTAGCACAAAGAGACTATGGTTCATGCCTGGGTGGTATATTAGAAAGTAATATATAAATTACAT
>VZTR01013375.1:65967-76788 GCA_013400775.1 Chaetops frenatus | reverse complement strand
GGCATTTGTTGCGAGCAGCTTTAATTTAAAAGCAAAACCTTTAGAACTGTGTCTTGAAGTCAAGTTTTAAGTGCTGTAAAACTACTGGACTTCCCTGGTGGTGTCATCTGACTTCTGGACCTTTAGTAAGTAATGAGAGGAAGGTAAGCACAGCTACTGTATTTAAGAGGAGACAGCAATTTTGGTCTTTGAACAAAACATAGAATGTTTTCACTCTTCACAGGAAGCAAAAGTAATTGTAGGCTCTTTTATGCATATTTAAGATGATCATATGTTGTCTGATTTCAAAAGAAGAAAAGTCTCTGTGATCAAGTCAATTGATCTGTTGGGAGGTTTCTGCCTTACTTCATGTGGCTTGTCTTTCTCTGTACTTTAATTTAATTATGTAGCATGCTTCAAAATGCATTTTATTTGCTAAAGTACTTATTCTGAGAACCCGTAAGGCAAACAAAGTACATACAAGTAATTGAATGTTACTTTTCTTTCACATTCCATTAAGACTCAAGAAAAAGGCTACCCTTGTTCTGCACATAAGAATATTCATGTTAATGGAACCAGGATTTATAACGGTAACAATTTCTTTCCTGTACATTTGTACATAATTCTTTGTGTGTGTGTTTATTTTCTTAAGTGTTTTTTACTATTAAAGCACACAAATTACACATGGACTGAAATAGTGTATCACTGAGAAAAGTTGCTTCAGATTTCATGGATGCCAGGTAACTGCGTCTACGTTCATGTTATGTTCCTGTGCTAACACTAAAGTAGATTCTCTTCATTTCACTCAGGCACTCCTACTGCAGTCAAGATCTGGACTGTCCACAGAGTTTTGTATATGAAAATGTAGACTGTGCATACCTCAATAATGTCTTTTGTAACTTTTTGGAGGGAAGGTTCATAGATACGATGCTGTGCAATGATGGCCAGTTTGGTAAAACACATTAACACATTGGAGACCATGGATACCCTAGCACAAGACTATGGACTGTTTTTCCATATGGGTAATTTAAATGTTACATACGCATTGAGCTGTACTGTATAGAGATCTGGTCATCTTACAGTAAGTATCGAGCACTCATAGATTATGCATGCTGTATAACTCAGTAAGGCAGTGGATCTGTTCTTATTTGAGTGAGCAAATTCTAATGAGACCTAATTTAAGTGACTTTTACGTGGATAATTTTATATTCATCCCATCCACTTTATTTTATGTACCTCTGGTACAGAGGAAAAAAAGGAGGCAAGCTGTATGTTTGTAAGTCCACCTTCTAGATTGCTATGTGTAGGTTTCACTAAACACTGGTGTTTAATTAGTTGCTCAATGTCTTCTGATTTAATTCATTTCTGTACATGGACTTTTCTGTCAAGCTATGCAGAGGCACCTACTGCTGCAGCTATTTTAGGAGCAGTTGGATCATGTTTTCATATATATTGCATATGAATATACATCTATAGGCAAAGTTACACACCTGTGTAAATGCTGGGCAGAGCTGTAGTCTTGCAGAACCCTTAGTAAGGAAGAAAATAGAATAGTGGTAAAGAAACAGTGGTATTTCTTTCAAAGGACTACAGTAAAAACTGTGGCATTGTAGTCTTGAATGAAAAAGACTATTAAAGCAAATCTGTATCCCAAGATTTCAAGTATCTAAATTTAGGTTATGACTGAAATTTAGGGCCTGAAATACAAAGTTGCTGCTTTCATCAATTAAAATGGTGAGAAGCATATTTATGGTAGACTCAATAATTTTAGATCATTGAATATTTATGCTTCATAATTGGGCAGTATTCTGTCATGTTTATGATAAATGATCAATGATTCTCATGGAAAGAAATATAAGAAGTGAACATTCGTTTAAGTTCAGATTTAACACTACAGTTATTAGTTAAGTTTTAGATAATTTCCAGCTATCTAATTTTTATTTATTTTAGCAAACTTTCCCTTTTTTCTCCACAATAAGCCTAATAGATGGCCTTTGGAATCTTGTGTGACTTAGAGCCATTATCCCTAGTATTTTGCAACTGCAGTGTTAACTGAAAGATAGTTACTACAGTTAACTCATATTTATATTTTTGTGTTTGGAAATACAATGTAGTTTAGAGCATTAGTGAAATAAATCCTGAGGGAAGACATTCCATTTCCATTATTACAGGGGCGTAACTACTTTTGCTTTCAGAGTTATTTAAATAAATAGGTTCATGGTTAAGCTTCCTTTTCCCCTTCCATATCAGCTCAATAAGAAATATCAGCTCAGCCTCAAATTTTAGTTCTGCTTGAAAATTTTAGAAAATACTTGTGAGTAATTGCAATCAATGAATCTTGGGAAGAGTCTGGTGTACATATGCCCTCTGTGACCTGAAATTGTACACTATGGACTGTGTAGCCATCCTGCATGTAAACAATGGGCTCTTAATAGTAAAAGATCTCATTTCCTATACTTAAAACTGTTTTGATGATTGGTTTTGCCCTGCTACAATTTTGCAGTTACTTGAATGACTCCTCTTTTATGCTGAGGGGAGAGCTTGCAATTTGCTGGCATTTCTCTGCACATGGCACCAAAACTACTTTGTTTTATGTAATTCTGTTTAATTTAATTTCTGAAATGCATCCAGCAGATTGTTCCGATTAAAAGGTTTAATTTGAATGGTTCGATATTCCTCTGTCTAGAATATGTGGTTTTACACTTTGGTTTGTTTTGTTATAGAGTGCCTAATGCCATCTGTTCATTTCAAATGGATCCAGACTTGCAGGATAGGGATTTTTCTTATTTTTCCCCAACTTTTCTCAAAAGGCATTTCTGTGTCTTTTTGGACAGAAACTACTGAATTGTAATGAAATCACGCCACCTTGAGAATCTCTGTGCTGTAGCAGGTAAATGACAAATTAAACAGCTGTCATGTCCTACCTTTGTTGTTGGATCTGTCCCAGCACCTCCCTTGCCATTAGCACATTGGGTTATGGAATGGTTAGGCACACAGGGGCCATGATACCTAATTTATAATATCTGCTAAGTTTTTTTCCATACTTTGGAATAGGTGTGAAGGATGGCCATACACTCCCTTTTTGAGGGCAGAATCTCAGCAGACACCTCATCTGCCACAGAGCAAATAGCTCAGAATGCAGAATAGCAGGTGACCAGCTGAAGATGTCAGGAATCAGCACACTCTTCTGTGTGTGTAGGAGCTCCTTTGTCAGCTTCTCAACAAAGGGCATTTATGCTTCTTGAGGTGAAATTTGACCCACAGCAGAATGATTACATGCTGGTTTTCTGTCCAGAGAGGAAGCACCCTTCCTATGAGAAATGAAAGACTTTAATGTCCCTAAATAGCCTCTCAACAGTAATAATTCTAAAACGCTTTGTATTTTAGTTGAGATTTTTTTCTTTGCTATTTTACTAGTGTGCCCTCACAAGTTAATTCTGGAACTGTTCTTGACAGGCACAGAATGTCCTACTTGAGGCCACATTTTGTCTGTAAGGGTGGACTTCAATTGAGTAGCAGATGGGTACTAAAACAGATTCCCTTCAATTAGAAAATCATCTTGTGCATGGAAGGTGTTTGAGTTGAACCATGTGTGTGTTTCTGGCATTTGTATTTGGAAATAAGCATTTGGAACTTAATCCATAGCCTACTGAAAACTGTGGGAGTTGTTCTGTTGCTTTCAAAAGGGCTTTGGATCAGTTTATTGAGGAAAGAGAACTGATGATGCGTGGAAGTCAAAACTCATTTTTCACGTTGTATGACATACTACACTACATCTCCAAATAATATCACAAAACATAGTATGACAAGAGCAGGACTAAACAGATGGTTTAGCAGTTATTGGCATCTTTCTATAGCTTAGACAGCATCTGGGAACCAGCAGAGCCCATAATTTGCTGACTATTAATATTAATCTGGTGTATTTGTTGGAAACCATTGCACACATTGGCTCCTTTCCAGACTGAACAGGTGAAGTATTTTGTGAGTTATTTTTACTCTTTTATACATATTTGTTGCTTATCTTTAACCTTAATCAACTGTGTGTAGCTCTTCCTCGCTGAAGTACAGGGAGAAAAAGTCTCTGAGGACAGAAGGATAACTGATAAATCCCTTTCTAGTTTCTGAAGTTTAGTGAACAAGCCTTTTTTTTGGTCTCAAAGTTCTAGGTATGTGTGAAAAATATCAGGTATAGGTCATGGTCAGCATCTCTTGCTTTCTACTCAGAAAAACATCCTTTAGTGATGTGAAAGAAATAAGCTGAAATCATATAAGGATATGTGATTTAGTCAAGCAGATTGAGAGGGTTTGCTAAACAGAGATGTCAAAACTCATTTGCTCAGGTAAATGGCTTGTCTTCTTCTGGAAGAGTCCCACATGTTGATCTTGACAGAAGACTTGTTTAGTGCTTGAAACAATATGCATCCGAAACAATAACCCCACTGTGCAGACTGACAAACTGTTCCTTGTAGAAGAGCATCTCTGATCAAAAAACCTGTTTGCCTGAAGAAATATTATTCTATTATGATCTTGGCTAAAAGTATGTGCAGTGCATTACCCTCATAACCCTTGTTCTGGTCCATGAATAAACTTGATTCCCAAAGAAGCAGATGTGCTCTCTGTGTTAAATTCTGTTTTTACAAGAGACCGTGTCACTGTTTACAAGAAGAATGTTCACCTCACAAAGTTATTTGGAAAAAAAGAAAATGTTTTCTGTTATTTTATTTTTTTTTTTTCCCCCAAATTTTCCTTCAGAGTGTTGATCAACTCCAAATTTGGTTGTTTTGATTTTTAGTTAGTTTTGAATGAACCACTCTATTGTATTGTGTGTTTGTTTTCTTTCACAGAGGCCTTCAGTGATGTTCAGAGCTCCATATACAGAACAGCCCCAAAATTATGCTCAGTACAAAGCCTTTGCCAGTGTCAGTAGCCAAAGAGAATCCTGTGCTTTTACAGGGAGGAGAATCTGTGTAAAATTTGTGTTGCTGTCACCATGAGTTATTATGCTACTTAACTCTCTTACTTTCCTCCTTAGAGTTTCAGAATGGATTATGAACACTTAAGATCTAGATAGTGCTTCATATACAAACTGATTTTTTTTCATTTTGAATGTCAATGGAAATACATCAATGAAATTCTAAAATTATTGAAGAATTGACTTACTATTACAATCTGCAACACTGCTATGTAGACATCACTGACAATTATTAATCTTTATCTGTGTATTATTATGCTCATGAAAAGTCAAATTCTAATGTGTTTCTTTGGAGCTAATTTATTGGGAATAATCATGGCTTATTGAAAATGCATTGACTGGACTATAAGAATTAATGAGAGCAAAATAAAATATGATAGATCAGAAGACTCCTGGTTAGTATTCATTCTCCCTGTCTTTGAAGTGAGGGAGAATTCAGTGCAAGCAGAGAGTTGTGCAACAAAGTCCTAGTCACCTAGCTCACTTTGAAATGACTGGATATAAATTCCATATGGAGCTGAATTTCATGGAAATCTTGATTTTTCCATTTGAAACAGTCTGTTGCTGAAAATGCACAATATTGTAATTGAGGTCTTTAAGGTAGCACAGAGAAGGTGACTAGTTTGTTGGCCTTGGACATATTTTTTTCATTTGGGGATGCTCTTCTATGAACATATTTAGTCTGGTCTCAGCTCAGCTCTGAAATGGTTTATCTGCCTCATGCTCTGTGTCAATGTGGAAGTACCAATTCACACAGGTACTGGTTTTCTTTTTATGTAGTGTACTGTTTTAGACTTCATTTTACAGACATGTCTTAGCTAGGCATTTCTGATAAAAAAATGTCATGCTTCCATTCATGAAAAGTCAGGGATCCTCATTCATTTCTTCCTTAATTTTCCCACAGTGGATTTGGTTGACATTTCTCTGATTCAACACATCCTATCAAGTGAACAAAGCCAGAGGGAAGAGCAGATTTCTCTGAAGATGCAGCATATCTCTAGAATGCTGATGAAACTACTCCAAAGGGCAAGATTAGAAAAACCAAGGCAGGTAGATCCAAGAGTTGCTGAATTCACATTGAGCCTGCTAGTTGCCATGTATGACAGGTGGGAAGAAGAATAAATGTAGATCCATTGTGAAGTACCATAGAATGACAGAATGGTTTTTTTGGACAGGACCTTAAAGGTCATCTAGCTCCCACCCCAAGTATTGCTAGACTAAGTCTGTTTCTACCACTCTCACAGCATTTCTGTATGAAATTCTCCCATTTTGATTGGTTTTGCTTTGTATAAAAACTAGGAGTAGTTCATCTGGAGGAATACGAGGCACAAAGCTGCATCAGAAAAACAGTGGTCAAAAGTTCCCCAAACTTTCTGGAAATCCAGACTTTTGCCAGTCCATGCTGACTTTTTCTCTTAACAGCTTTACAAAGTAGCTCTTCTTCTGACTTCCAAGATATTTTGATACACTTCTAAAAAAATAGCCAAATTTGCCTCTGTAGGACAGTACCCATGAACAGGTCAAGAATTTGCCAGTCACTTTTTGTTACTAATTTTTCTCTAGGTTAGAAGGTTCATCTACCAATTATGAAACAAAATTGGTGTCTCATAGCTAAGCAGAGCAGCTTAGTGAATAGCAAAGTGTCTGAAAATAATGGAACAGCTCACAGGATGTATTTTTCTTAGGTATTGTTTATGAATAATGAGTTAATTCACTAAATGCAGGATTGGTTTGTGATTGTACCAGATTTAAAAGACAAAGACTAATTTCATTGTACAAGTTATTTACCACAGGTGAAAATTTTCCCTTCTACATCACAGCAAAGTTTTTTACTGAAAGTACATGAGATGTAAGTGGTCTGCAGGACTTTTTCTTGACTCATGATTCATTACTAATATGAACGTTACTGCTTAAGGTCCCATTTTATCAAATTTTTCTGTAAAAAATCAGTTAAGGCTAAGAATAAATGGTGTATTAAGAAAGCTAGAAACATCATAAGTATTTTGTAATTTCTGTGCAGTATAGGGAAATAATTTAGAAGAACCTTCTTAACAGGTCTATCTTGGTCTTTTAGTCTGTTTTTGTAGGACTTTGTAATTTTCTTTTTGCTGCAATTTCTTTTAAAAAAGAATTCCATAAGTTTCTTGACATGTATATAAGATAAAAAAGTTTCTTATAATTTTCTTTTAATAATGTTTTCTCTGTAGAGTGCTATTCTCCACTATTAACACTGGAAAGTATTTCATAGGAGGAGCACATAGGAATTTTCCATGTTTGTATGGTATAAGCTTATATAAACATCTTAAGGGAGTTTGATTGTATACTTTAGCTTTAGCCTTGGAGTTTTTTCTTTGAAATTTCTGGAAAAAAACAATTTCCCATGCAGTTCATACTTAGAGATTATATTGCAGCTTTACACAGTGTGGGTTTATCTAAAGACTATTGAAGGCAACTTTATGTAATGATATTTTGAAGCTTTGCAAAAATAATATCTTAAGTATAGATTTCCAGGAGTTCCTGTTTTGTGGTTTCCAACTCACGTCTGCTCTGTCTTAACAAAAAAAAAATTATGTTTTTCATTAGGTGCCTATGCCACAAAATTGGGTTACAAATTAATCCACATTATTTATTATCTAATGGTCAAAACTAAATGTCCTGCTCCTGCATATATCCTTTTGATTAAATTGAGTTTCGGTGAAATTAAATGTAATCAGCCCAAGAGAAGCTCAGTGCAGATCTGGGGCCATAGTGGAGCTGCCTGAGGATACATNAAAAAAAAAAAGAGCAGAAATATTTTAGGACATCCATAGGAAATGTAAAATTACATTTTACTTGGCATGTGAAGTCTTTGAAGGAGATGTTGTCTTTTTGTTTTATGATTGATTGCATGGTATCATGGAATACTTAACTCAGCAGCTATCTTCAGTGGCAAAGGGTTCTAGACATAAAATATCACTGAAATGTTACATTAGTTACATTTATACATATAAAAGGGTACTTGTTTTGAAGTTTTCTTCCTATCTAGTAGTATTCTAGTCTTTAGAAGTTTCGGTTTTTATATTCTCAGTGAACGTAGTGTAATGTATTTCATTTTCCTAGATCTGAAACAGGGTATGTCAAAACTAGATCTGCTGCAGCTGCCCTAATTTCCCTTTCAGGAGACACTCTACTGGCTAAATACAGAGGTGGGAAATGTGTGATTTTATACACTGCCTAAAATACTAAACATTGAGGAAAATTTCCATCGTAATTTTTTTTGTTTTAAAAGAAAATTCAGTTCTGCCATGGTAAAAGTAAATTATGTTGACTGCTTAGTTGTAGAGAAAGGCTGATGCAGAATAATGCTTTTCAATCAATATCTGTAGCCGTCTTTGCAATAAAGAGCCTCAGAAGAGGTCATAGTAAAGTTTAAGATAAGCAGATCCTCTATTTGCCTATCAGAAAAGAACACAAACCCCATGGTTTTAAATTAACAATTCACAATTTTAAATAGAGCACTTCTTGTATAAAAATATTTAAATTTTTTTTAATGTTATAAGAATGAGTTCATTGCTTTCTTCCTGCTTTCTTCCTCTTTCCCTCACTGTAGGGACAAGTATGGTCACAGCAGTCGCTGAGAGCCTATTAGGTAGAGAATAAAGTGAAACCTTCTTGAGGGGTTTATTTGGTAGACTGCAATTACCGTAGCAGTTTGAAGACAGCTTGAAGACAGTTCAGGCTCTGCCAGGATACCAGTTTTCTTCTTCTTGTTTTCAGCTTTCTTCCAGTTTTATGCTGTCCCTGATGGGAAGGTGACCTTGATTACCCAGAGTGCCTTGAGAAGCCTGCTAACAGACTTAAATCAGATAATGTCACAGCAATGCTGTTGCACAACAGATTTTGTAGGAATGTACTAACCTCGGAGAAAGAAACCTCATGATTGATTCCTTTTATGTTAGATCACCTTATGGGACTGAAGTTAATAGGACACTGTGGACATAGGGAGCTGTCAGGCATAGTAGGTAAAATAATCAAATTCTGTCCCTTTTCTCAGAATATCCACTTGCATTAGTGAATGCCTCTCTGCATTCATGTTGCCTGAGCTTACAGGTCCTGGAAACAACTGAATACAGCTGTTCCTAAAAAAACTCCAAACTTCAGATGTCTGGACTCACTAGAATAGCTTGCAGTTACAGCAAGTTGTTTTAGCATACAGGTATTTCCAGCTGAACTGGTGCTGAAAATGGGATCTGAAAATGACCTCTGAGATTTAAGCTCAGTGTCCTTCAGTATTATAGCATGGAAACATAGTGTGTTGATCCACTACAGTAACTGAGTTGGAAACAAATCATTCTGACACACCCTGAACTGTGAACCTGCATACTGATGGTATGAATATGAACGGGTTTTCTTCAGAACTGTGTGCAAAATGGCATTGCTATAGATACTTCACCATCTGTGTGCTGTCACCGTCGCAACAGAGCATGATGGGAACATCTGTTTTTTACTGAGGTGTTGCTGAGCCTTTCTTCTTGATGTAGGTCCCAGCCATTGTGGGAGAAGGCTGCACTCTGTCTTGTGTGGAAATAGCGATTCATGACTGTTTCCATGAGGTGAGTGAAATTCTGATGTCCTGGGGAATTACTCTGAATGTTGCTGACTCAATAAAACTTCAAGTGTATCACCACGTAATATCCCCAAGTATCTGCTTTTAAGAAGCAGGGCTGATCATCAGTCTCACAGTATGGGAAGATTTGCATCTATAGAAAAGATAGATGCTCAGTAAGATACTACTGAGGACTCGTGCATTTATTCCAAAACCTTTGGAACCCAGTAACATTTTACATTAATGGAAAATTTATGCCAGCAAAATCCAATATCAGAGTTTTATTAGGGATTGTAGATGAGCCACTAGTTTTTTTTCAAGTGAATGTATGAAATTTAGACGTATTTTTTTTCTAGGTTCTGAATGCAACTATTGGCAAAGAAAAATTCCTGTCTTGGCTGAGCTCAGAGCCTGCTGTTCTCCTGTGGCTCCCTATGTGTTACAAATTATCAGCCACAGAAATGGTTTCTCACCAAGCTAGATGCAGAGTCTGCAAAGTTTTCCCCATTACAGGCATCAGGTGTGTCAGTGGTGTTTAGCATCCACATAGTTCTTACCATTGTTTGCATACCTTACAGGCTGTAATTGCTGTACTAAGCAACAAACTTTGGACATATTCTAATTTGATCAGGAAAAGGGGGAAAGAGAGAACCAGTACAGTCTAGTGCTCAAGCCTTCATCCTACTTATCTTTAGCTCACTAGCACAGACATGACTATGAAAACTTGCCAAAGGTAAACTGGCAGTTCAAAGGTAAAGCAAATTAAACTTGTGTATCTCATTTCTTAGTTCTTTTTCTTGTAACCAGTTGTATTAACTGGCTAGTTAACTTTTTGTTGTGGTTTAAAGGACAACAACTTTTTTTTTTTTCTCCTTCCTGGGGGGGGGTTCTTTGTTTTCCTACTTCCGCCGGGGCACAGGTTCCAGCAGAGGTGAGGAGCCCACGGATTGGCTAATTTTAAGATGGGCACTCCATGTAGCCATTGAATATTAGGGGCGTCTTTGCGAAGCTTACATTTTTAGGAGCGGGAAGTTTGAAGCCCTCTTTGCCTTCTGCCCGCGGGGAAGGTAACATCGGCGTGGCCCTGGCCGGCCGCTCCGGGCCCCAGGGCCTGGGGGCCGTGCCGGGGCTGCGGCCGGCTCCCCCTTCCCCCACCTCCTCCCTGGCAGTGATGCTGCTGTGGGGCTGCTTTTGCTCTCCCTCTCCTTGCCTGAGGGAGAGGAGAATGGAACTCCAGGAGGGGGCTCCCGGCCCTCCCCTCTCCCGGGCCGGGCTTCCCCCCCCC
>VZTR01013375.1:23038-65566 GCA_013400775.1 Chaetops frenatus | reverse complement strand
GGGAGTTTGCGGTGACATGAACTCCACGAGAGACTGGTGCTTCTTGTGGGAAAAATCTCCATGGTGAGACAAGAGAGACTCTTCTTCCAATTGGACTGATGAAAGCCTATTTCAAGAGTGGTAAATTGACCAGGGGTTTTTCTAAGTTTGTTTCTCTGTGTTGTTGGTGAGAAGGATGGTGGTAAAGGAAGATAAATGAGGTGGGAGAAAGGAACCATCTTGGGTGGGGGGCTGGGGGAGGAAGAAGAAACCACCTGGGGGTTGATTTTGATTCTGTTGTCTTTTGTTAATAAACTATTTTTATCTTTGAAGTTTAGGCCTGTTTTGCATTTCTCTTAATCCTTATTCTCATGAAACCACTACACTACACTCTCGCCTGGTGTGAGCAGGCGAGCAGGTGAATGTGAAACCGCTACATTAAATGGTGTTTCCGCCCGGTTTTTTGAACAAACCCATGACACTTTTCCATCTTAGCATCTTGGTCATCTGAGTAATGGTATAAAATGGCATAGTGGTATAAAAAGAACACTATCCATTACCTTCTGACCAGAATGCTCAGAAAAACATTTTACTCTTACTATATTCTCACTAATTGTAAGCTTGCGGGTTTAGTTTCTTGCATTTTTAGTTTTTTGCTTATAAATCCTATGTCAATATCACAGTTCATTGAGAGCAGCAAATAGAGGTAAGCTGGTGCACAAGAAGCATATGAAGTTGTAAATGCATTCTCAAAAATGAGAATTGATGCTAGAACAACAGTTTCTTCCATGAACTGCTTTTCAATGCAGCAAATAAATAAGATCAATACCACTGGTGAATTGGAGAATTCTATCATTTGGAGAAAATAACTTGTATTCAGAGCACGCTGAGGAAAGTCTTTATTCTAACAAAGATGTTTCTTTGCATTTCAGAGCCCAGGGACCTGGGTTTCCAGTAATCACGGTTACTTACACCAAGTTCTTACTTGTGGAGAAGTAAATAAATCCTTTTTTTTCCCCTCACAGGTATTGCTGTTTAAAGTGCCTCAATTTTGACCTTTGCCAAGCCTGCTTTTTCACTGGCCGTCTCTGCAAACCACATAAGAGATCACATCCTGTTGTGGAACACTGTGTGCAGGTAGAGTCCCATTGTACTGATTCATTTCACTGTTGAGGTTTTTCACGTGGGCAAGTAGGCAGTAGATTCTTGATCTGCATTCATTATAAAGTTATGTGTGTATTCACCATAATGGCCATGACATATTAGCATTATTAGTCTGGGAACGGGGAGACAGGAAAAGGACAAAAGCAGGCTTCTAACTTTAGAATGAGTGTTTTGATCTGAAGTAACTGAATAGAGCTATGAAATATCCCAGTGCAAGTCTTCTTAAGGAGTTTTATGACAAGTTTTCTGTTAGCAGATAATCCTTAAACCTATGAAAAGTCCCCTCAGTGTCCCAATGCTCCTTCATCCCAATCCCAATGCAGATTCATTCAGAAATTAATTAATCCTAAAGCTGTACAAACTCCTGCATGAAATATCTTTCTCTCTTTTCTGAATGTCTTCAATTTTTCCACTTTAATGTAAACCTTTCTGACTCATTTGTCTCTGTCAGTTAGGGATACAGCACAAAGAGGCAGCATGTGCCTAACTAAACTCATATACTTGGACTCTGTCACAGGGGCAACCTGTGCTATCATCACACTAGTGGCAAAGTACAACACTGAAAATTTATGTTTGGAAGACCAGCTTCTCCTTTGAGCAGGAGGTTCCAGACCTTGCACACAGCAGCAGATGGGTTTTTTGTGGTTCTGTATAACAGTATCCTGTTCCAGTAAATGAGCTGAAAAGCACTTAAGGAAGTTTCCCTAGGAAGCTGTACTTCCTGTCTCCTTCCCAATCCTCTGCAGTTGATGTGAAAGATACCTGGGCAGCTAGTGTCTGCACTAAAACTAAAGACTGTTAGACTGCTCTTGTAGTCACCCTTTGTCTGAGGTAACATTAAACTCTTGCCACTTCATTGCTCTCTTCCTGAAAACAAAACCCTATTGCTGACATTGTGAGAAATTATATCTGAATGCTCAATATCTGCATGAAAAATAACAGTTTAGTCCTCCAAATATTCTTCCTCATACTCCATCTGTGAGAAAGTAGGAAAATCACGTTAGCTGATTTCCTCATGTAAAGATTTCTAAGTAGAGACATTAAAATTACTGTGAATGGAGAATGAATGGGAGTGTATGTGGAAGCACAAGAAGAAAGGTCAAGAGAGATAAAGCAAGGCAGATGTTGCAGGCTGGTTTGCAGCCACATTGTTGCTGCAGAATTGCAATTGAATCACTGAACTTAGGTTTCCTTAATGAAGCTTTACTCTAATAAAAGCCTTGTAAATATTACTTTATAGGCCAAATACTACAATACAGGCCAAAATTAATACCAAAATTTAAAAGATAAGCTACTCACTATGACAGATACCATTTTGGTATCTGTTGTGTGAGGCATAAAATAATCAGCAGTAAGTTGCTATCCCCATACCTTCCACTCTTAGCAGATGCTGCCCTTGTCTGGGTAAGCTTTCACACTGTTTTTGTCAGGGATTGAGCTGCTGTATGGGGGTTTGAAATACCAGCACAGTTTTTCCTTACCGTGCTGACACCTTGTGGTAACGTTACTTCCACGAGAAGCACTAGGAAGCATGTGATGTGGTTTCTTTGTGTTTTCCTGTTCAGTCTGTCAGGGCTCACCCCATGTTCTGCAGCAGTCACCTCCTGGGGCAGAGTTGGTTTGTGTCCTCCGATAATACAGCTACTGGGCTTCTTTGTTGTACATGGGCCTGACACTCCTGTGATAAGTGGATATGTATTTTACTGTATTCTGTGAGAGGAGGATGTGGGCCATGGAAGACTATATCTACAAATGCTTTATACAAGTATAAAAGTATTTCTTCCTTAGATACTAGTCATCAGAATTATTGTTGTGACTGTGAGCTTAATGATTATAACTACCAAAATCCTGTGTTAGGCATTTCCAGGCTGCCTGACTTTGATTCAGGCAGTATTTTGCCTGAAAGAATTGGAGCTGCTCTTGCCTGTGGTCCTGAATCATTACCCACCTCAGCCCCCCTTTTAGGGTTCAGATAGCAGCCATGGGCCTTGTCAGATGGTGAACAGGTGGACCTTTTCTTTCTGCCTTTGCCTTGGACTGTGTCTGTTTCTGGGCAGTACCTGTTTGAAAATTTACTTTCTCCTTTATTATCCCTCACTCCAATAGATGTCAGCAAAGGCGAATGCAAAGCACTTTCTCCACACCATTGGGAGCAACCTGTTTCAAGAGCGTTGCAGAAGAAAGGAGGCTCAGAGAAGGACAGCTCTGGAGTCAGCTGAGGAGAGGCACTTCCCTTCTCACAAAAAGACTTTGTGAGTTTCAGTTTCAGATGAATTTATAATCTCTGAATATCAGGCTGTGGAATATTGCTTGATTATGTCCTTTGAGTAAGGGATTCTGTTATGACAGATACTATGTCATGATTTTTCTATTAAAAAGGGAAAAAATAACTGAGAAATTGCTGCACATTGTTCTGTAGCTTAACTGTGGTTACCATGCTGACAACCTAATGATCAGTTGTCTTATAAAATATAACATGCTTGTGTCTTGCTTCCCTCTTTCCTTATGTTGTCTGTTTCACTCCTTTCCATTTCTTATACTCAGTCTAAGGTCAAGCATTGCTAATATTTACTATCTTTACAGCTGCATGGGTTTTAAAGCACCTCCTCTGTGACAAATCCGTTGGAAATTAACTGTGAATACTTTCCACGTGTGACTCACAGTGCATTCACTGACAGGCATTCTACTCAAGTCCTACTAAATTGCAGGCCTGTGGAATAACTCACAATAGCAAGAAGATGGTCTCACCATTCCTCTTCTTTCAGAGCAGTTGTTTCCTGTGCTTAGGTTAATATTTAGAGTCATTACTGTATTTCCACTGATCACAATGGTTAATAATGAGCATTGGAGGTTACGTTGAGATTTTTCCCCAATAGCTTCTCCTTCCTTGCTATGAGATTTTGGTTGATACTTAGGTATAGGAACTGAAAGGAATTATTATAGGAGATTAACACTAGAAACATACAAAAGGTGAGAATCCTTCCTATTTGTATAAAGATCTAGCAACTGTCTTGCATCACACACGTGTTCTCCAACTGAGGCTTCAGTGAGACTGAAATAGGGAAAAAATGGTCAGTCCTCTATAAAATAAATAATTTCATCTTTATGTGAAGGAGGAGAAAAATCTTTTTATGAAACTAGATTGTGCTACTCCGGTAACTTTTCAGTTAGATAACAATATTTTTATACTATGAGACCAGTGGATAATAGTTACAATGATCCTCATGGAGAATATTATTTCAGTGTTTGTTTTTTAGAATGTGGTAAAATGCAAAACATCTTTAATTGCTCATATTTCCTCTCTTGTATTCAGCAACAAAATAATATTTAATCATTTTGAATGTAATTTAATCTTTCTGGAAGCAATCAAGATTTCTCTTTAGTTCTGTGGGAGTTTGCTTACCTACTGTTTGGGTAGCAATGAGACGGAGAAGAATTTGGGATTGCTCTTACAGGTGTCACTGTGGGGTTGATAAATATGTAGGCTTTTCCTAGCATAGAATGGACTGAACAGCAGGATACTTCGCTATTTTTTGTAGTTGAATTTCCTAATATATTTAACTCTTGGCTAAAGGAAGCAAAAAAGAGAAGCAGCAAATTGCACTGAGACTAATTAGGTAGAAAGAAGAACCTGTTGCTGAGAGTGGATTTGTTTTCAGGAATTTCATTTCTTCAACCAAAATATGCCAACAGGCATAACTAAACGTCTTGCTTAGTTGATAACACATCTGTCTGTCTATTTACACTGCATTAGTTTTATTTAGCTCTTTCTGGGTAGGAAAACAATGTGAGTCCTGATCCTTCCCCTACTCATTATTTCCCTTTTGGTATACAGTCCTCCTGTGGAATTCAGTGTTTCATCACTACCTGGTCCTGAAAATGTGTATTTCCCAGTGGACAGTTGTGGCCCAGAGTCACCCAGGTTCATACCTGAAGACAGGATTGTAATACAGAAGAGTGAGAATAACAAGACACCAGAGCAAGGCAAGACAATAGCTCAGGTGAGCAAAACACAAAGCAGTAATAGTGCTGAAGCTGTGAAGAAGACCTAGAAGGTTAATGATCTAATTGCCTTCTAATTCCAATGGAAATGTAATGGGCAGCTTCACCTTTCTGTTAATTCCTCACTTATGATAAAAAATGTGGAATCTGAAAACTTAGTGAAGTTTGAATTTGTTATCTTCCCAAGATTAGTGACTAACTCCTTGTCTTCCATGACCTTCAGAAGCACCCGTAAGAATATTTGTGTTGGGGTTTTTTGAGTTGTCGTAGAGTAGCACACTAAGGTCTAGATGAGTCTGGAGTCCTCTCGGTATTCTGACAGTAGAAAAGGCAAGCAAATGTCAAAGAAGAATGTCTGAATTCTTATCAGACTCAGGCCATTTTTGTTACCATGGAAGTAACAAGAGAACAGAATGGGCCCTCTTAGGATAAACCTAGAGCAGTGTCCACTCCAACTAAAACAACTAATGCACAAAAGGTCTCCATTATTCCATTCCCAGGTTCCCTCCATAGAAACAATGCTAAAAGTGGGTAGGACAGTGTAGCTAAAGATAAGTACATAACAGTTTTTTGTTTCTTTCTATATTTTTAGACAGATTGGTAGCTCTGCACTTACTCAGAATACAAAGAACACTGGGTTGTGTTCAAACCAGTTTGTGTCATCCACTCATTTTGTTCTTCCCAGGAGCCAAGGAGTGCAGTAACAGAGCACTAGCCTCTGTGTGTCAGGTCACTCCTTAGGCTGCTACTCCTGTGCTGCCCTTTGGAAGACCTGTCTTTTAGAATTCTGCTGCCCATCTTAAGGTATAGTGCCAGCCAACAGATATCTGCAGGAGAAGTTGTGGGCAGACATTGCTTAAACATAGAATTTTGATGGTTGGCATTACTCATTTTAGAAAACAGCAGAACAGGATTTGCATCCCTGTGCTTAGATTCTGTCAGGTGCATTGCTCTCTTGTTTTTTTTCTCTCTGGGCTGAGAATTCCATTTGAGCAGCTTTGTACTGATTTCCAAGATCTTATAGTGCAGATTATTTCCACTTTGATTCAAAGGATGTGGACAGTAAGTCCAATGATTGCTTTTAACAGAATCCATGAATATGGAGGTCCTGGGTGATCCAGCTCTTAGTCTCATAATTTCCTGGCAGCCCTGATTCCTGTCCAACTTATATCATACCTCAAAAGTAGCTTAGCTGGAAAGTGTTTGTCACCCTGACTTCTGGGCTACTGTTCCCTGCAGGGTCCAGAGAATGCTACTTCCATCTAAAGACCATGAGTTTCTCTTCTCTCCTCAACCTACAGTCTCTGTCTCCATCCCCTTGTCTCAAAGCAGCTGTGGGACTGGGGAGGGATTGTTGCCAAATCGGAATATTGCATTTTGCAGAAATAAATATGGATTCTGTTCTAATTTCAAACAAATTCTCATACACTTAAATTTGTCATAGAATGAAGAATTTGTTGTATAGAATATATTTTGCAGCTATTAGAAATACTTTAATGTATCAGTTGATTGTAATACATTAAATTTTAAAAGTCGACTAGTAAATCTGTAAAACAGACCAAATCCAAAATTTGCCATGCACTCTTATAGTAAAACTCGCATATAAAAATAAAATGCTATTGCTGATAAAGTTATGAACAGATACTTCTTTTTGTTTTAGGCAATAGCCTCTTTTGAAGCAGATGTGTTAAAAATGCACAAATCCATTAAAAGCATTCACAATGACAACAGGTAGGTAAAAGCAGAAATATACTGACTCAAGACTGATGGGCAGTGCTGCTCCAGCTGGAGGGTTAGAAAACATGATTTTTCCATACTTTGGAGATCTTGAGTTTAAAAAAAGATGCTATCAAATGAGGATGAATAGTCAAAACTCAGCAACAAAAGTTTTAGATAGAGATCACTGGAAAAACAATGGCAAAGCAAAACATTTTGGTTTGCTTTCATCAGCATTTCTGCAATTGCTAGTTTATTTTCAAACCATGACAATTTCTAAAAGTAATTTTTAGGCAAAAGGATGTTCATCCACATAAAAATGTCACAATAGCATACTTTTTCAATTTTTTCTCTGATTAAGGCTTAGTCAAATCAAATTTCATAATTTGCATGAAATTTTAATTCAAAGTAGGATTTCTTTCTAAAAAAATATGCTGTACATCAAATAGAGATTAATAGGCTGAATACAATAACTATTGGTATAAAAATCCATAACAGTTTATCACGGAAGTTCCTTCTGATATTCAGACCTTCAACACTGTAAAATATTCATTCCTAGATGAAAAATTTCTTGGGAGGCTTGTTTGCTTGTTTGCTTGGGTGGCATGGTGGAGGGGAAGTTGGTGTGTGAGCATCGATGTTTACCTTTAACTTGCATTTTTGCCTTCCCCTCCTCCATTTTTATAATTGTATATAAATGTGCTCTCTATATAACCATGCCTATGACTGCTGAAATTGATGGAATTACAGTGAAGTGTAGAATTCCATCCTGAATCTACTCTCTTTATTTCCTTCAGTATGCTCAGTTCCCTCTGTTCCTGTTCTGTTTCATTCTAAGTACAATTGCTGCTCCAAATTCACACAAGGGCACTCCAAGATTAGAGCTAAACAATTGCAGTTTCATTCTACGTCTGTTCTCACTTGGGAAAATAAAAAGATATGGCAAAGATCTCCAGCTTTCTTTTAGATTAGCAATCGTTGAGAGGATATTTGGAATGCCTGCTCCTATAATGCTGCATTACCCTCTGACCCAGAGCTTATCACAGTACTGGGTGAATGAGTCACATTCCTCATGGGAAACTCTTCATTCTTGTTGTGTACCTACTTCCACCTGTCTGTTCACAGAACTAGACTCTGAGTTAGTTGAAGGAAGACAGCATTTTACAGTGAAGAGCCCTTAAGTGTTGTTATAAAGGACCACTGTAGTATTAACTTCAATTTTAAATGGTCTGACTTGCTGTCCCATTCAGACAAATCTTGCATAATTCAAGTGAAACTGATGGGGCTCTTGTCTCTAAGACAAAGCATAACCAAAAGAAAGGGAATCAGATGGATTTCTGAATGTAACTAAGCAAGGCAGATAACTATTTCAGATTGGTGATTTGAAGCATCTGGTTTATTATTGTTGTGTTAACAAACTTTACTGTCTCCACCTCAGCCGTGAGAAAAGCAAAACTATTTATACCCTGACTTGATAGAGAAATCACAGCTAGAACAGGATTATGGGTGGTATTTCTTTCATACTTTGCTCTGAGTGGGTAATTTCTAGATCTCTGGTGTGCATTGCACAAATTAGTGGTTTTTCAAGGACAAATGGCCTGTGTAGAAGCTATTGGTATCATTAAAGAAACTGCAGAGAGGAAGTCTTCATGAGCAAGAAGAAACTCTATCAAAGGGATAGAAGCTGCTTTTACTTCATTTTTGCAGAGGCATGTAATAGGAATCTTTTGCAGGTCAGGGAGTTGCTGTAAGTAGTTTGCTTCTATACAGAGGGACTGATATTGTCTCTCCTGTTGCAGCCACATTTGTGAGAAAGGTAGAAGCCCAAGATACAAAGTTCAGTCCTGGCCACATTTCCACTTAGCTCTCATCTTTCCTCATTTAGAACACTCATGTTCTTGCTAATTCAATGGATACAGTCCAGCTCCTGAAATATTGGCCTCTGACCCCAAAGCTGACAAAAATTTCCTGCCCTAGTAAAGGGGATAAAGTTTGTACTGAAGTGTTTGCTCGTTTCTGTGACTGGGTATATTTGTGTATGTCTGATCTAGCAAAAATCCCACCCTCCTGTATCTCTGGTAGGTACATGAAGAAGCAGTTCAACAAATGGAAGGACAAAATGCAATATCTTCATAACTGCCAGGAAGAAAAAACCTGCAAAATAGAGGCAAAACTCCAAAGACTGAGAGTAAGCCATGAAAACCTGCAAATGATGCTGCAGCACATGAAGGAAGAAGTAAAGGTATAGTGATATACATATCAAGAATCATCACAGCTATGAGCCATTACTGAACACTAACAACTGCTTTTCCTGCAGAAAAGCACTCTTAGTACTATTTCATTCACCTTCCACTTCTATTTTCAGTCATCTTAGGGCCTTCTCTTTAGAGAAACCAGATCAGGTCTTTGCCGTAGGGATATCCTTGTTATTCTGTGTATATCTAGCATCTAGCACAGATATTCATGCAAGGATGTTTAAATAGTGCTTCAATGAAAATAATGAATATTCCAATAAGAGTGAGAAAATTGTTTCCAACAGAACTGTTAGATACTTCATTGCAGTTTGTTCTTCAGGGAAGAGTCAAAGTGCTGGCATTGAATAAATAAAATGTCATTCCTAATTGCTGTCTTTTACTGGGATGTAAAACAGACATCTTAGAGAAAATATTTTATTTTTTTTCAATTGTAGTGATTTTTATCATTACAGTTATTTCTGTGGTTCTTAAAAGGCCCTTATTTCACAGAAAATATACACATACTTTCCCCCTACAGCACTTCTGTAGCATTTTCTGCAGTGCTGTTTTAGTACTACTGGCAAACTGAACTATCAATTATTTTCACAATGTATTTTCTGTGTTTTGTCTATTGTAGACAATGTTGCGGTCATCAGAACATCCTTTTGCACAGAGTCATAATACAATGCCAAGAAGTCCACATGTTCTGCTGGAAAGGAGAATGCAGGGTGAATTAAATCCTGCCCAAAGAAAGCCTACTTCCAGAACACGTGCAGAATGGAAATCTTTGAATCCCCCAAACCTTGTAAATAGAATGGAGCTTTTACAGACACCTGAGGTTCCTGCTGCAGTGGACTGTGTGTTTTCAGATGACCCACTGGAGTCCCTGCAGAGTGACAAACCCTCTATGGGGCAGCATAAAAAAGCAAAAGAGAGACAGACATATCCACCTAAATGGACAGAAAACCCTCTCAGTGGAATGAGGAATACAGTTCTTATTCCCACTGCAGTGCAGATATCACCTGATGAGAAGGAAGCCAGAGAGGAAGTGGAACTGCTAATGATGAAATTGAAGGATGCGTTGTCTCTCCAAACCCAACCAGGTATAAGTTCTGCAGTCATCCTGACACTGTCTTCTTATCTTCATCCAGTTTACTCCATAATATTGTTCATAATCATGTAACCCTTAGAGGAAACTTAGAATCTTGCTTTAGCCTTTGTAGTATTATTCTATATTGTAAGGTAGAGCATATTCCAAATATAGCCCCTAATGTCGGACTGATTTGGAAGTGGATGAGTCAAAGTTCTTAAGAGGAAATCAGTCTTGACAGTCAATTAAGGAGCAATCTTAAACTGGTGAGGGCACCAGAGGTTTTTGCTCTTGCCACTTCTGTGACACTGTAACCTTAACTCTAGTCCTAGGAGACTTCCAGCAATACAAACTCCCTCTGTAATCAACGGTCTTACACAGCAGAGCTTTGTTCAACACTCAGGATGCCTCGCTTTTGATAATGAGGATGTAATAAGGAATATGACAGAAAAAGCTGGTGTTTCTACTGAGTTATCTTAGAGATTTCTAGTGCTCTGCCAGCATCCAAAAGCTTGGAAAGACTTAGCATCTCTTCTACTTTTCAGCCCAACAAACTGCTTTGCACCAGGAGTTCTTCTCTACAGCTGAGCATGTGTGCAGGTGCTTTTCTGACCTCATCAACCAAGTAATTTCACCAGCTTTTAAATGATGGAAACTACCATTCACCTTACAACTTCACTGAACTACTTAAGGTAATTGATGCCATGTCTCTTAAAAAAGACTCTTTAAAGTGCCTCAGATGTTGCCTTCTAATAACACAGCATGACAGATTTCTGCATTTACTGTCTTCACCAGGAACATTTTAGAGAGTTATGTTTCTTTTCTGTTGGTGATTTCTAGCTCCTGTGCTGTGGATTCCTCAGCAGTGCAAACAACTGCCCATTTCTCTCTCTTTAGCTGTTGATATCCCATGGTCGAGTTAGTTCCTTGGAATGATGCTGTATTTCTTGTTGATGCCAGCAACAAGGAAATTTTTTTTTCCTGTAATGTACAGAAGGATTTTAAAGATCTGAGAAATGGAAATTATTCAGTACCACTTCAGAGAGGAAAAAAATATACAGTCAGTTATTTACTATCACTGTTTGGCAGGAGGTGCATAAAAATAGTAAATAAGTATGTTTGTGTGTGCTCAAAACCAGTTATGGTTCAAAAAAATTTGCATACTTTTAAGGATTTTGGTTATGATTACAAAGAAAATAAATTTCACTCAGTTGGAAGCTCTGGAAGAAAAGTAAATTTTATATTCTGAAGCTTTGTTTCATATATAATCAAACAATGTTCAGGCTGATGTGATTGAAAAGGCTAATGAAAAGCATAGGGCTTAAGAAAAGCTGCTTAGCAGAACTTCACGTAGATTTTCCATGTGTTGTATTTTTCAGAATGAGTTATAATCATCAAGATAAAGGGATGCCTGACTCATTAAAGAGGCTAGAATTCTTATTTTCTGTTGGTAGCACCTCAGCCATCTTCTTGAAAGACCTTACACTGTGGTAGAGAGATTAATGAACATTGCTGGTTCTGCTAGTTTTGGTCAAAGGAGGCCTGAATTACACATACTGCAAATACTCAAGAATTTACAGCAAGAAATAATGGTATGCTTCTGGAAGCTAACAAGGGGTTTGTCTCTAGCAAAGGAAATGTAGAGAGGGTGAAAATTAAAGAAAATAAACTTATTGAGGGAGGAGGGAGGACCCCAGAGAACAAATAGTGATGAGATAATGGGAAAGTAGATATACCCAAATCATAACATAATTAAATATACTGTGAGATAGAAGTTTAGTAGCTTTTACAATATGCCGGTGCCAAGAGACACACACAACAATCCAAAGAACCTAACTTCATTATGGGAAGATACCTGGCACCTTCTGATGGGGCTTTAAATCTCCTCCTAATGCGTGCATCTGAATTAAACTTGCTTGGAAACAGTAGCAACTGATGAATGCTGGTTTGGTCCGAAGCAACATGGAGCACACCTGGAGCACAAATTCTTACAAATAGATATTCTTGAACTACTATGAACTCTTTCATGGCAGTATGTAAAGACTCAAAGAATTGTTTTCCATGCTAAGAAGAAGTTGTTTAGCTCCCAGATTCTTGTAAGATGAAAGGGACAAAATTACAAGGTCTTTATTTTGTTGTTACTCAGTTCAGCTGACAGTGGAGGAACTTCAGTCAGACATGTTCATCCTATCCTTCTTCTGACACACTCTGACTGAGAAACAGTAAGCCAGGAACAGTATCTGCAGAAGCAATCCTAGCTTGCTCAAAGATCTGCCATGAAGTTTATAAGGAACAGTGGTAGGAGGCAATATCCTGTCTTTAAACACAGTGACATTTTTAAATGTTCCCATATAGCAGATCTACTTTCATCTCATACTCAGAGCCCTTGCTTTTTTTTTTTTTTTTTTAATATAGACACTCTTTTATCACTTGAAATCTATCACTTGCAGGTTTACATGTATTTAGTTGCATTCCCTTTTTTATTTCAGCACAATTAATAACACATTGTCTCTTTACATCAGCAATTTCCAAATGTTCTCCATAGTGTGATCCATCCTAGACATTCATCTGTTTTGTCAGTCTTGCCTCCACATCCTTTCCTGCCCATTGCCTCAAAGGCTGAATTTTGCTACAGCCTATTAATTCAGAAGATTGCTGAAGCAGAGAAGTATTGCAAATTCATTTAAGCTAAATATCATCTTGGCCCATCATGGTATTTCTGTCTGAAGGGAGGAATAAAGCTGCCCTGAGCCATTTCCTTGGGGATCCTGATGTTGCAGGTGGAACCTATCTAAAGTGGAAGCCTGTGGAAAAGCATCTAAGTTAAACAGGACCTGTTCAGATAATCTGTCTGATTTCATATTTGCTAGAGCTTGGGAGCAGATGGGAACAGGTAACATCTGCTCTACTGCAGTACCAATCCTCCTGGGCTGAGGCAAGGGTTAAGGGCTGAGCCCTTAACACGCTCTTTGTCAGGGGCTGGTCTTGGTAGCTGTAAGGGACTGTGAGTGAAGACTCTCTCTTACTTTGATACAAAGTTGCAAAAATTGGGCTTTCAGGTGTATTAATAAAATGGCATTAATTAACAGCGTCGGTACAGGAGTGAGCAGATCTGTTGTAAGAGTGCTCCTGCTGCCCTCCCGCGTGGTAGCAAAGCACTCTCCTAGGCTGGGGCTGCAACTGGGGGTCTGTTGCTGAGTACACTAAACTGTGTGTTCCTGTGTTTATCCTGATTTAGTGTTCCCTCCTCTCGTGAACGTCTAAATGGTTTGTTGCATGCTCAACTTGAAGCACAAATTCAGTGCCATGGAAGCTGTTAGCACTCTCATGGTTTTTTGTTTGCTTCCTTAAGTTAGGATTTCCCTCAATGGGACTGTGATTAAGCCTTATTTTGTGCAGTCCAGTAACCATTTCAAGATTTCTTTCTGCATTTTGTCACTTGAAGCTATTTCTGCAAGCTGAGGAACAACCAGGAAGCCTTTTTTTCTGTGAGCATTGGGGGAAAAGAAAAAAAAAATCCCACTAAATATTGCTACTTGCTCAAGGAAAGAAACTCTCAATGAACAACTAAATGTAATAGCCCTGGAAAGATGAAATTCATAGTTTCATCCAGCCAGTCTGGCAGTGGAAATAATTTATGTAATAAAAGCATCAAATGTTAACTACTGTAAGCTATTTTGCATTAGCTTAATTCAGTTAATTAGTTTAATGTCAGATGGCCTATTAGGCTTATCAATACGAGTCAGAAGAAACTGATTTTTCTACAAAGAACTTGTAAACTAAAAAAGAAGCAAATGCAAGTTATGTATGAGAATTGTTGTGATTAAATGTTTTAAGTGTGAAAGCAGAAGAGCTGGTAAAGTCTGTTAACCCTTTCACTGGAAAACTGAAAACATTTTTGGAAGGTATTTTTCATGTAGACGTATGTAATATTTTTCTTTAGTAGGATGATGTCTTTGAGCAGGGATTGCTTTGCACAAGGATACAGGTCTGTATAAAATCAAACATTACCATCTCTCCTCTAATCCTGTCTTGGCACCAGTGGAGGTTTTTTGACAAATTCCTTCTCTGCTTGTGTATGTTTTATTGAAGGATCAGTTATTTCCTGTTTTGGCACCCAAAAGACAATAGTTTGAACAGATCACATGTATTACAAAAAGCCTGATATACACACAGATTAAAGTAGGCCACTGCTTATAAATCATGCGATTTAGTAAGGAGACTAAATTCATTGGTAATTAAGAGAACCCATAAGTCCAAGTTAATCAGAGATGTAGTGCTTGAAGTTACAGGCCTTCTTCCACCACATAAATTTACATCAATGGGGATTAAAATGCAAAAAATAAAGAGAAGTAGTTAAAAATTATCTACAAATAAAATCTTACACTAAATATGTAATTTCCTCTTTTTTCCTAGCTCTCCAATGATTCTTCCAAGTAATATAGATCTACTCTTATGTATGTGGATACTTATTAAATCTTCAAATGAGTCTTTCTTCTTCAGAACTGGTGACCTCTGAATATGAGAAAATGTCCCTGAAAAAGTGACATAAAAATGCATATAAGTAAATAATTTCCAAACAGCAAAGAGCAGCTGAATACTCAGTTTCCCATGTCCATGTTTCCTCTGCCTTCAGCTGCTGCTGCTCCTCATTTTATCAGCATTGCCGCAAGCCTCTTGCTCTAGTGATAGCCATATCCCTCCACTTGCAAGTTCCCTTTCAGTGTCAAGTCACTTTGATCTTTTCTCCTAGTATGGACTTTTTCCTTTAGTCTTCCTATAAAACTCTTCTACTTGTAATTAGCAGAATCAAAGTGCTTAAGTCTGCGCAGAATCCTACTAACTCACCGGCCTGTTATCAACCTCTCTGCACAGTGGGTGAGATCTCTCACACTATCTAGTAGCACATTTATTATTTCCTTGAGGAACTATGGGGCATTTTCTTTGCAATGATCTCTAAAAGGCAGCAGGTTGGTTTTCTTTCTTTTAGACATATTTGTTTTCTGAAAAAGTAACTGATTAACATTATACCTGCTTATTTACCAGACCTCAAGTGTACAATGACCTTTGCCCCACTACCCTGCAGAGCTGTGTCTGTCTTGGGCCAGGTGCAAGGGCTGGTCTGAGCCTAATCACCTGCACCTGTGAGGGAGGTGTGCACAGCTGAGGCCACTGAGTGGTAAGGGGCAGAGGGACTGCTGGGCAAGGAGATAAGAGGCAGAGGGTTTGTAGTCTTCAGGTATTTTTAGGGAGGATGTGCTATGTGGCTTCTTGAGGAGGATCTTCTTGTACAGCTGCTCTTGAGGAATATTGGGGTGAGTACAAAAGCTATGTTTTCCTTGTGGTTCTAAAGTCTTACTTTGTTTAAGAGTTATTGTAACTACTGTGCTGTAATGGATTGGAAGTGCACTTCTGAAACCTGCTTTTTCGTAGTATTTGGATTTTGTTAGGGGAAAGGGATGAATTGCTAAAGATAGCTTGGCCAGGTAACTGAAAAATCTCTTGCTATTTGTCTCTACTTAAAGCTGAGTAACGCTTTGTGCGGAATATCTAGGGAAGTTGAAATGCTGCTGGGTTAAGTAGGATTTTAGGTGGATTGGGACTGTGTCAGATTATTCATATTCAACTATTCTGATTTTGCAGTCTTTTCATGGATAGTGTGGAGTTTAAGAGTATCTTCAGACTGTGAATACAGGTAAAAGCTTGGAGGGACTAGACTGCTCCAGAAAACAGTGTTGGAATCTGTAAGCCTGGAACTGGGCTACTTCTCCCATTTTTTGGTGCACACTTGAAGAGAATTGTTTCCCGGGAGAACCAAGTATGGGTGACTGTGAAAGTGCCTCTAAGTTGTGACAAAGTAGTTTTGTTTGGGGTTTTTTGCTTGGAGGGCATTTTTCCTTTCTTAGGAAAGTTCTTGATACTCAATCTTCACAATTTTATCTATTCACAGGATTTATCTATTATTTCTGAAATGTAATGCTAATAATAACACCTCAACATCACTATTTCTGTGCCAAGTTTGGATTTCTGTCTTGCTTTTTCCAATTCAGTGATATATTTAAGGAACTACAGTGAATGCAGGTTACAGATAGCTCCTCATTCCTGATTTATGACCCTGTTTGCAATTAAAAAAAAAAAAAAAACAAAACAAACCCCAAACATTGAAATTTTAACTATTTAACGAATAAGATTAAAAACTTGGGTATGAAGCAATAAAGTTATCAACTGTTGCAAAAGTGACAGTATAAAGCAAAAAAAATTTGCTTTATTTTTGGATTTCTAGATCAAGCCTACTGAAAGCTATTTATACCTGCCCATGTAGATGTGAAGTACACGAGGTAATTTAAGTGCCTTTAGTGCTGCTCATGGGGCTGAAAAACAGGCCTGTACCTCTCTGTATGCATAAGTGGTAATTCTAGTCCTCGTCATTTGCTATGCGATTTCTATCTGCAGTTATTGCCCATCGATTTCTACTTTCACTGGTGAAATAAGGCAGTAGGATCACACGTTACAAAGATTAAAACAGCTGGCTTTGTTAAGAAACCGTCAGACCTGGATGACAAGTTAGATAGCTCCTCCAAAAAAAAAAGACAAACAGTCACCGCTATAAGCTGCCTGCTACAGACTGATGTTAATCACTTGTACTGAGAAACCAGATTAACTGATTACAAGTCACAAAACAAAGAGGCTGTGAATACTTAGTAGTACTTAAAATCCCTTTGTATAAGAATAAATAACAGTCAGAATTTATCATAAAACCCTTAATTTGATTCTTCAAAATACATCAGACTGTTACGCTTTAATCCTGACTGGAACAAAAGCTCTTTGTTTAGGAAAAATCACAGTGTGATACAGATATGTAGAGCCAGATGTAAACAAAAGGCCAAGTGGGAGTTTAGACAGTGATACTCAAAGCTGCAATCCTAAACAAAAATTAATCTGGTGTGTTCGCCTTGTGGGTTATCTCAGTTTTTGACAACATTACTGCCTCATGTGTCTAAAGCTGCATTCTGTTTGCACCCAGAAGTGTAAGTCTGATAAGGATTGAGCAACTTGTTGCCTGTGTGATGTCCAAGACCACTTGGAAACCAGAAGTGGGTTCTGTGCTACATACCAACACAGTAAAGATCTAGTTAGAGCTCAGATTCTTTGCAGAGCAGGAGAAAATCCAGTCTTTGCTTTTAAAATGCATGTGGTGGTTGTTTGAATCATAGTTCAGAAATTGACTCCATGTGTGTGAGTTTTGCAGTCTGAGGAGATTGATTCAAACTCAACTCCTATCTCTGTGCCCAGAATACTTCTGTAGGTAATAGGGTAAGGATGTCTCAGAGCTTCCTATTCCAGATTCTGCCTTTCAATACTCAAAAATGTTTTAGGCTTGTGGGCAAGAGTGGGATGGTCCCGTGGTATATTGTCCCTGGGGTGTGAGAACTCTGAGTTCAAGTCCATTTTTTAAAGACACTCTAATGTGTACTTGATCAGAAAGGCTTTTCATTATTCCATGAACATTCCCCCTAAACATCTTAGTAACTAAGACACTGCTCTAGGAAGTGGAGAGAAGAATCTCAATCTGTTGAAGTGTAAAGGCAGTTCTGCCTTCTCACTGTGGGCCCATGCATTACACTGTTGGTGATGGCAACAGCACTTCTACCTCTCCATCAAATTAAAGCACCTACCCCTATCTGAAAGAGGATATTCTCCAGGCAAGGATACATACGTAGGTAGCAGGATCAGAACTGGAGCCTTGGAAGGGACTGAGATTTAGAAAAATCTGCACTGTATCTCCCTTTTGGAAATGAGGATGGTAAGTGATGTGCATATGGAGAGGGGACTGGGAACCTGGAGATTAGGAATTGCAGCATTTAGTGTCACAGGTAGTGGTGTTCTTCCTGGAGCTGTAGTTGTGTCTGAAAACCTGCATGCATCTAAGTCCTGGGTCTGTTTCCATTGTGTGTTGGATAAAGTTACTAGCGTGGAAATGGAAAATAGCTAGTTGCTGACTGCTAGATGGCAAGTAGACATACCCTTACCCTTCTGCCAAAAGGCTGCCACTCTCCCCATCAGCACAGTGCAATGCATTCCTCTCAGAATGGAGAGTTCAGAACTAGCCTGTTCATAGCACAAGTGTGGTAAAAATGCTGATGTGGAAGAATATATTGGTATATTCAGTTGCTGAGCTGCCTTCTTTGTTTGAATCCTCCTGTATTATACTTTCTGCTGCTTTTCCTGCCCCATCAAACTGAAACTTAAAAGCGGTTGTTAGGAGGTCAAATTTTTACTGAGATCACACTGAAAATAAACACAGCTCTACACTTCACTGAGAGGAGTAGGGGGTTTTTGCACAGCACTGTCCTCTGTTTCTGTCTTATTGCCACATTGCACAATATCTTGTGCTCAATCTCTTTTCTTTCCTACTAGACTCTAATTATTGCTCATTAGATGCATATTAAAGGAGTAGTAACCTTGGTTTCTCCCTGTGAACTGATAAGGTAGAGTAGCCATCTTCTGCTCAGCTTCTGCCAGCTGCCTTCTCCCTAGGCCATGGGTTCTGGAGAGCACACAGTCCACATAGATATCCCAGAAGAGCTGAGCCAGGTCCCAGAACAAAGCCCCATGTTTCAAGTTCTCTGAGGATTTCAGAAAGATCATGAAGTCCCAAAAGCCACTGACAGAGTCAGAAATGCGAGGCTTCCTCATTTCTAGTAAAACAGCTGAGGAGGATTCCCAGCACTGGGGGTCTGCCCGCCCAAGAGCTAGTGGATCAATTTGACTATGGCAGAGGAAAAGTGGCACACAGAACACTGCCATGAGTAAGAGAACACAGGTGAGTCTCATGGTGCAGTGGAGTCTTCCTCTGATTCCAAGATCCATTGTGTCACTGAAATATAAGAAAACCAAGAGAAGCTGAAAAAGGTCTCACTCTTAGATGCAGGATAAAGTCCTGTTACTTTACATGATATACAAGGCACTCAGATATTGTTTCTCTGCTCCTTAAAGATTTGTGTATGCTTTTTGCATGTATCTAAATACTAGAGGAGTTGCAATACTCTGTGCAGCAGACATGTGTGTAAAATTTTTTTAGTTGTCCTGACATCTTATCTGGAAGTTCTTAATATTGGAAGTTTTTTGCCATTTTTGCTTTACAGGTCCCTAATATTTTTCAGTAAAAATCCATTTCTTTTTACATAATTTAAGCCATTAGGCAGTCTTGCTCTTCTCAAAATGTTATGAGCCCTTTAAAATAGCCTTCAGAATCATGAGGATCAGTGGACAGCAGGTGGAAAAATGTTGTTAAAAATGTGTTTTAATGGTTCTAATTAATGCAGGTCGCAAATTCATCCATTGACCTGGAGTGGTTTCAGTGTTAAAATGCAGAACAGTTCTGAAAAGAGGGTATAGCAAAGCCATCACATAGCAGCTGTATTGTACAATATGTACACATGCACATGGAATCATAGAACAGTTTAGGTTGCAAGGGACCTTGAAAGGTCTCTAGTCCAACCCTTCTGCCATTGGCAGGGACATCTTCAACCACATCAGACTCCCCAGAGTCTTGTCCAGCCTGACCTTGACTATTTTCAGGGATGAGGCATCTTCCACCTTTCTGAACAGCCTGTTCCAGTGTCTCACCACTCTTGTTGTAAAATAATTTTTTCTTTATATTTAATCTAAATTGGTCCTCCTTCATTTTGAAACCATCATCCTTTGTCCTATTGCAACAGGCCCTGCTAAAAAGCCTGTCCCATCTTTTGTATAGGCCCTCTTTAAGTACTGGGAGGCTGCAACAAGGTCTTCCTGGAGCCTGCTCTTCTCCAGACTGAGCAGCCCCAACTTTCCCAGCTTTTCCTTACAGGAAAGCTGCTTCACCCCTCTCATCATTTTCATGGCCCTTCTCTGGACTTGCTNCAATACCACAGGCAGCAGTTGGAATAGTTTCCTAGAGAGAGGCAGATTTTTCTGCCTTTTCATTCCCATGCACAGATGGAGAGAAGACAAGGCCTGGTTTAGCTTTTAAACATGACAGTGTAGCTAAAGTTGCTTTTCAGCTTAAATTCCCTGTATCTCCTCTACATATTCTTCATATTCCAGCACTTAAAGGGGCTCCAAGGGAGCTGGAAAGGGACTTTGAGCACGGACATGGAATGACAGAACAAGAGGCAATGGCTTCACACTGCCAGAGGGCAGGGTTAGATGGGATATTGGGAATTAATTGTTCCCTGGTGAGGCCCTGGTTGTCCAGGGAAGCTGTGGCTGCCCCATCCCTAGAAGTGTCCAAGGCCAGGCTGGATGGGTCTTGGAGCAACCTGGGATAGTGGAAGGTGTCCCTGCCCATGGCAGGGTGTGGGACTGGATGATCTTTAATGTCCCTTCCAGTTCAAACCCTTCTGGGATTCTGCAGTTCTATGAAAATTATGTGATCATGTTTCTACATTACTCACTAATACATTATGCAATAATAAAGTAATCATTCACAACACGCTCTTTAGTTTACTATGCCAAAAAGAAAAGAATCTATGACAAGTATAATCTAGGAAAGATCTTGTTCCACTAACAACTTCCATAAACAGCCACATGTAATTTTTTCCAGGAATGAGTCAAAAGATCACTTGCTAAGTCACTGGCTGGTACAAAATAGATGCCATTAGGTAAAACTCAAACCAGTGAGCTCCAAAAGGGCAAAACTTTGAAGTGCACTGTGGGCTTTGCTTTGAAAACATTCTTTCCCACACACCTGCTAGGCTGGCACAGCTGAATTTTCCCATTCTTGTCAAAACCTTCCCGTTTAAGATGAGTAATAGTGCCAGATTTCTGAAGTAATACACCACTCAGTGTCGTATTCCCCGGTAAAGTTCCTCTGTAACACTTTTATTTGCAAAGGTTACTATGACAGCTGCTTGGCTGAATATATTTTCAAATTGGGTATTTATGGTCTTCCATAGCTATTTTAATTCTTCTTTTACTTCATGTGTTGAATGTCAAATAAAAATTTTATCAACTTCGGAATGTGATTCATTATTTAATTGATCAGGATCATTCTCTTTAATTGCTATAATTCACCTCATCTTTTGTAGGGTATATTCATCTTCTACCTTCCATCTTTAACTGACTGCAGTTTTATTTGTTGCACTTTTTCATCTTTTATTAATTGATTGAGCTGTGACAGCTCCTTTTGAAACACCAAGAAGAAAAGACAAAATGTTTTCATAGATTCTGAGGCCATGACAGTTCTCCAGCCTCCCATCCTGTGTGGGGTGGATCACAGACATTCACACAATCCACCTCAATTTTGAGTTATTGAGTCTGCAGCTCAGTCACTTGTGGTTGACTTGGAACATATCTTCTAGGAAGTTTTCCAATTTTAGACACTTCAAGTGACAAAAATTATCCCACATCCCATGTGCAGTATCCAAATGTTAAATTGTTCTAACAGCTGAATTATGTGCAATCTTAAAAATTTACACCTCATTTCTGATATAAATTTTTCATCTTGGGTTTATAGACAGACGACCATTTTCTGCCTGTATCTTTCTTATGACTAAAAGGGCTTGTGGAATTGTGTATCTTCTCTGATTTATTTAATAGGCTTTAATGCAGGCTGAAATAAGTGGTATGTAACTGCAGTAGGATTTTTAAAGAGATAATTTAAGGGCTCACTGGACAGCTTTGAAGGCAGTTAGTGAACTGCAGCTGGGTTTTAAATATATATATATATATATATACACACACATAGTACAAATGTGTATTGCAGACCACTAAGAATTGTCTGGTAAAACTGTGAAATTTGGTAACTAGTATCTATAATGGATGGGTAAAAATTCTGCAATTCATAACCTGTTGTGGACAGAAAGACCCAGTTGTCTCCATCAGATTACATTTCTAGTACTTACTTCTGTGTTGCATTTTCTAACATGCTTCTAGTGTTTCTGATATTGAACAAGTTTGGTGGANACACACATAGTACAAATGTGTATTGCAGACCACTAAGAATTGTCTGGTAAAACTGTGAAATTTGGTAACTAGTATCTATAATGGATGGGTAAAAATTCTGCAATTCATAACCTGTTGTGGACAGAAAGACCCAGTTGTCTCCATCAGATTACATTTCTAGTACTTACTTCTGTGTTGCATTTTCTAACATGCTTCTAGTGTTTCTGATATTGAACAAGTTTGGTGGATTGTTTTTAGTATTTTTAATTGAGAACTTTACATTTGTGGAAATCAGCTACATCTGAGATCAGCATTTAGGACAAAATTCTGTTTAATGTATGTGCTGATCTGCTAAGTATTCATGCTTGTACACTTTCAGTTTGGTTGTTGGGGGTGGGGAAGCTACTTCTTGTAATGAGCTAGAACAGCAACTGGCTTTTTGTGTATAAAGTCTCTTCCATGAGTGATCCTGAAGAAGTGTTCCTTTGCTATGTGAAGAAAAATGCCAAAGGCAGGATATGGATGTGCAGAGGGATTGTACAGGTAAGCCACAGCCTGTGTGTGAGACTGGTGAAGAGTAGTCTGCTTTGTGGAATGTATTTCATTGTAGAGCTAAAGGACTCTTCAGACATTTCAGTCCTAGCAATGATATTGTTACCTAGCCCTCTGTCTGGCTACCTGGTTGCATTCTGGGGACATTTTTTTGAGGTATTCAGACTTTACTCCCCAGCTGCTTACAGTCACTTTTTAATCCAGGTTGGAGTCTTGTGAGAAGAGCTGGCTTGACATCCCTGGACCTGAACATTGCATTTAAGGAACAAAAGAGGGACAGCTTGCTCTTCCCACACTTCTCTGCCTAGTGCATGTCACTTATGACAGTGGTGGTAGTAATAGGGCTGTCCTCCTGCTGCTCCCAAGATCCCCAAGAAACATCATTCTTCTCTACCCCACTCCACAAGGCAGGCTTTGATTGCTTTCTCAGAAACAAGCCAAAAACATCTTGTGAGTCACTACTTCATTCTTGTTTGTGCATCAGAGCCCTTCCACCAGGCACAGACCCCTATGTACACATGACATGCAGTATGCACATGTGTCTGTTTACTGAGACTTTTTCAAGGGACATAAGTGACTTTATCAAGTTTCTGCTTTTCAAAGCAATTTAGCAGTCTCAGATATGACCATGAGGGTGGGGAGACAGACACGGCACAGTTCTGGGGGGGGGAAGCCCCAACAACAGCAATTGTTCAAACAAAGGAATAATACTCAAACAGACTAATTATACTAAATGATAATATTAAAATCCTTTAAATGATGGTTCTGTGACTTTGACAGAGCCCATCTCATTTGTACAGGTTAACAACTGAGCTAGTTGCTTTGCATTTTCTGCTTCCCAGCACCTATTCTAAACTTTTAAAGTTACAAAACAGGCTAAGACAAGTTTCTGGATTTGTCAAAACAAAGGGACAGCCCTGGGTAGGGCATTAATATGAGAATTGGTGCCCTTGAAAGTATGATGTGCATGCCATTAGTAAGGGCCTGTAGCAAAGACCACCAGTTCTTATGGTCTGGTCAAACTCGGGCAGCATTGTGCTGTTAGCCTTCCACAAGGTTCAAGATTGTAATTTTTTTTAGATAGTTAAGAGCTGGAGGGGATGCCCAGGAAATGCCAGATTTCATTAATTGTTACCTGTGCATGTGGTGAATGCTTCCATGCAATTCCTCCCCTACACCCTCCAATCTTTAGGTGTTTCTGTCCATATATTGAAGTTTGTGTGTCTGAGTGCTATTTACACTTTCTGGTTCTGACTTTTCCCACCCTCCCCCCTATCCCTGCTTCTCCTTGCAGTTTAGTCTCCCGTTGCACCCCCCTCACGGACAATGCCTTACAATAATAATGAAAAAGTTAAGCAGTTAATTTGTTACTATCATTTAACTTGGAGCCCTCACTTGCGGACAGTCCCTCGGGCTGGGTGCCCGCTCCTTCGCAGCACCCCCGGGCAGTCCCGCCCGATTCCTCCGCCGCTCCTGCCCTCCGTCCCGTCCCGTCCCGCTCCGCCCCGGCGCCGCCCGCAGCTCCCCGCGCTTACCTCGGCCAGCCCAGGACTCCGAGCCCGCTGCCGCCGCCGCGCTCCTTAAGAAGCCGGAGCCGCAACCCCGCTTAGTTTTTACGTCAGGGCTCGGGAGCAGCCCCCACCCCCTGGGCCCGGCCGCTGCTCCCGGGTACCGGAGCCCCCTCCCTGTGTGCGGGGCTGCCCTGGCTGCAAGTCTGCTCCGCTTCTCCGCCCCTCCCGTCCTCCTCTGCTTGTGGACCCCGGCCCTCCCGGGTCAGCCCGGTGGCCGTGCTGCCTCTGGCCGAGGAGAGGGGGTGTGCAGCGGCGTGGAAGAGTAACAGACTGGGCAAAGCTGCTGCCCTCCCCTTGCCCCATCTCTTACCAGCGCTGCACCGCGGGGGCAGGAGGGGAAGAGTAATGTGCAAGTCCGACCTTGGAGCTCATGTTGTCCAGAGCTGGCTCAGACCTCAGGCATCTTGCTTTATGTGCTTGGCTGTTGCAGATCCCTCCACCCCAGAGCAGGAGTCTGTGTGGCATGACTTCAGAGCTATTTGCTGGCTAGGGCTCAGCCCACATGCAGCAGGTCTAGCTCTTCTGGAAGTTGAAGCAGAGACCGAGAGAAGAAAAGAGCCACAGAAAGGCTCCAGTAAAGGCATTAATTGAAGTAGTTGGGATGAGCTGCTCACTTGCAGCTCAATTTACAGAACTTTACCTAAAGAAGAGCTACCTTGGAGGGCTGTACATTCTCCAGTGGAGCAGGGTTGTCTGGTTACATTTTCCCTCCCAAGAACGATAATGTAATCTACTGTTGTTGCATTTTCTCTCTGAGAGGTTCTTGGCTGGATTGTGACCTCTGTGTAGCAGCTGAGAAACCTCTATGTATGGGAGAAATGGGCTAAGCTAGTAGAGAAGTGAAAGGAAAGTATTGATGTAAAGGCTGTCTTCAGTTACGTTCAGCATGGAGAGAAAAGCCTGAGCACAGCTCTGCAAGTGACAGCTCTGCCTGTGCTTGCTGTGCCTGCTGTGATCCTTTTGCATACAGAAAACATACAGCTCAAAGAGCTGGGGCTCTGTGACCCTGCTTGTAACCAGTGCTGGGCAGAACTTGCTTAACACCAGCTATTTGAAGCAATAGGCAGGTGAGACAGTTCTTTTTTTCTAGCTCTAGTTTATAGGCCAAATCATGTAGCACCTTGCTGCCTGTCTGAGGCCACTACCGCTGCACCAGTCCATACCAGCTGGGCAGCAACCCATTTGTTCTTCCAAGACTTTCACTGGCAGCTCCCTTTTATCTCTGCATGTGGAATCATAATTCCTTCTCCAGAAAGCAACTGTGCTTTCAGTAGCATGAGGCTTATCTTAGTTGAAGTCAGTGGGGCCACACTGGTTCACATCAGCTGGAAAGTTGGCTTGACACTGATTTCTCTGATGTTCATCAGTACCTTTTTAATTTGTGTTCTTTCTGTGCATCCAGTCCATGTAAATGGAGAAGCAAGTTCCCTTCCAAACCCTCGATCTTATGACGTGCCTATGACAATAAACACTGTTTTTCTTTTCTCCTGATGCTTTACCTCTTCAGTAAACAATCCCTGTGGAAGTGTATTTTGTGTAAGTAATGCTACCACTTAACAGAAGTGCAAGGAACTTTTTGGGGATGAGAGAACACTGGGTAGAACCCTTGTAAATAGCTATACTGTAGGATTTTGGCCAATTTGCAAATGTCCCATTTATTGAGCTAGAAGTCTGAGTTTGGGAAGGGCAGGAATAGTGCTCACCAACTGTTGAAACAGTCTTCAGGATGAACTGAAGAGTACAATACTTTGCAAGAGGCCCTTGCAACGTGGTGGGGGAAGCCTCTCATGTAGGAACTCCAATATTTCTTCTCTGTGCTATCGAATACAGGCTTATCCAGTAGACTTCTTTCTCCTGGATTCTACGGATGAAATGATCCTTAAGGATCAGCTTTTGATTTTATTGGTTTCTTTTTAAAGTCTGCTCTGTAGCTGATTCTGGCCCCATGAGCAATCTGGAGCCCCCTTGGCAAGTGAGTAGCCAGCATGCTTCTCCTTGCCTCTGCATTTGGGGGTTGAACCAGGCAAAGGAGAGAAGGAAAGTGTGCAGGTAAGACTTGGGTGTTATGTTGGAACCTGAAGGCAGTTCCTGAGTAGAAAAGGCTCTGGGCTACTTGAATTCATGGTTCTCCTGGCTGTAGGGGCCAGAGCAAAGCAAGATTAAAATGCCACAGAAGTGGTTTTTGCTGCTGTTTCTGTATCTGTGGTGTGTTGCTCTAGGGATTCCAGCCCTGGTTGTTAAGGGTAGAGCCAAATGGAAAGGAAATGATAAAATGTTTCTTTTGATTTGATAAATTTCTGTCAACCTGCAACCTTTGTGGATTCATTGTTAAGAAGTGATCTTATTTGAGTCCCCTTCTAGGGTGCAGTTTATCTGGTTTTGGATCAAGAACAGCATTGGTTTCATTCCACTCAGAATCCTGGCAGGCCCAAGGGTACTGAACCAGGGGCTCTCACAGAAATGAGAGTTGCTGCTCAAGGGAAATACTACTACAGATAAAAGAGTTGGCTGCACAAATACTTCCTGAGCCTACTACACTCTGCTCCCTCTGAACCAGAGCACTTATATTCTATTTCTGGGAAAGAGGTTTTTGATAATTAGATTGATCATCTCAGCCTCCTAGTGGAGAAGAAACATACCAGGATTGGCCATCTCTCATTCAGTTCCACACACTCCCTCAGTAAAGCTTTCTGTGCCCTTCTTAAGCTATCAATAATCTTTCTTTCATTGCAGCACATGATATATTCCCCTGGCAGCCAGTGTTCATATCTTCTATGGGTCTCCATATCTTATGAATTTATTTCACATGAGCTGTAGGTCATATCCAGAGTCATTTGCAGAAGGATCTTATCATCAAGAAAACTTGATTACTTACTCATAAATGAAACAGGGTTTTAGGGCATGTAACACTACAGAAAGGATGCTATTTCTACCAGCAAAATATAAAATAAAAGAAAATTATAAAGGATAAAATGATCAAGATATAGGGATAAGTAAGAAAAGGAGGAGGCCATTTCACTAGTATTTGCATTTTAAATAGAGCAGAGGTGTAAATAACTATATATGGAGTTGCTTCCTTCTTGCATTTGCTCCCAGCAAACCTTCTGATGTGGTTTAAAATTAACATTTAAGTTAATAGGCAGTGGCTTATGGTTGCTTGAGCTAAGTAAGCATTTACACATAAAAAAAGAGTTCAGCACTGAGACGACAGTGCGTGGTGGGATGCACAGCTTGCCTGTTACTTCCCTAAGCAGCCACACCAGAATGCAGTATTAAGCTTTTTAAAAAGTCCCACGTGATGAAAGACACCTGCTTTAGGCTTACTTAAAAAAAATGCTTTACAGTCATTTTCTTAGCTGAAAGTTTGTGTTTTGCTGAACTGGGTTCCACGTTATTCCAGCCTTGTGTGAAACTTGGCTAATTGACAGCAAAGGCAAAACTTGTAATTCTCAGAGTGGGGGAAACCCAAAGGGTCTGTTAGCTTTAAATTCATGGTACCAAGCAGAGGCTGGATTTTTCTTAAAAATCTACAAAGGCAGTGTGGAATCCTACTCCCATTTTTAACTTTTCCAATTCTCTTTTAGGCAGGAGATTAAACTGTCCTTAAAGTTTGCTCCCTGACAAGCATACCTAAGAGCTTTTTGGAAATGAAATTAAATACTTAATCCAAAGTCTGCAGCTATATTTTATTAGTTTTTAAAATATGTAGAGGGCTTTGAGTATCTAAACCTGTTTTTTTAAACTTTTGATGTCAAGTTGTCTTCTTTAGGTTTTGGTGGATTGAATCTGCACAGACACTCCCGAAGTGTTTGATGACCCCACACTGCTCTAAACAACCCTCTTGGTCTATTCCCTGTTGAAATGGCCAGCAGCAAAGTCACTGGGTGTGATTCAACACTTAAACAGCTCTAACCAGTGGAAAGATGTAGTTACTTAAACATACAATTCTTCAGTGCTCTACACTATTGCTGATGACCTGACACATTTCTGTGGAGCTGGCAGACAAGGCATGGGACAGGCAGGACCCCAGGGTATTTCTGTGCCAGGAGCTGGAGCCCTGTGGGCAGCCTGGCATGTCTCAGGCCCGTGCTGAGAAGTGGCCTTCTGCTAGAAGGTTTGAGGAACTGCAGCTCCCTATTAGAATAGATTTGTCTTTCTTTAATAATGTGTTCCTCTCTCTCCATGCCTACCAACTGTTATATGTGAGCACCTCTGTCTCCAGGGCCATATTTAGATTGTTTCCCCAAGAATAAATTTAGGTGACATGTCAGAAGTGTGAACTGGCTTCAGTGTTGAAGCCACTTAAATGAATTTGTGGAAGAGGTAATACTTCTAGCAAATGTATTTAACATAAGCTTTGAAAAAATGTGGAGCAGGTATTTTTACAAGTGCAAGCTAAGCAATGTCGGTTAGAAAATTAATATATATTTTTGAAAACATAATCTGGTGATATGTGACACTATAAATGCAAGTTACCTTTGTAAAGGATGTGACCACATTTCTCTCTAGACTAAAATGTTCCAAGAAATGAGAAAGAACTCCAAACTGATTAATAGAGTGCATTAAAAGTTAATTTTTTATGCCTTTTGGGCAAGTTGTCTCACATTAACCATTCAGTTAGAGAGTTTTTGATTCATTTTAATGGCATTCTGGATATTTATAGCCAGACAACTATTAGTTTTTGAATTAAGAGATTTGTTGATGTTTGAGTGCTGACTGATCTCAACATGTTCCCGAATAAAGTCATTGGTTCTCCCTAATTCAGCCCTCCTGCTTCCTCATGTTCTCAGACTGCAGAAACCTCTCTAACCTTCAGCACTCCAGCCAGACAGGAGAATCACTCTGGGTATGTCACAGTTAAAAGAGCAGTTCAGTGAAACTTGTTTTCATAAAACTGCCTTCAACATCTAGGAAAGCAAAACTGTTATGGGATCAGTTTCTCCCAGAGAGTTACAGCCAGATCTGGGGAAGAAAAGCATTTTCACAGTGTGTTCTTTCCTGAAGCTGAGCAGTGTGGTTTCTCCTACCTTTTCTTGCCCTGGGGGTGTTTCTTTCTCGTGGCTCTTGGGAGAAAAGGGTGTTTGAGCATGCTTGCCTCAGGGCAGCTCCTGTGCCTTGCCAGTGGGCCACCGAGGAACAGTGCCAGCCCTGCCACTGTCACAGACATCCCACAGCACAGACACTCCCCTGGCAGGCAGGAGCCTGTACGTTCCCACTCGAAGCTGTCTGGGGAAAATTATCTTCAAGAAGAAATTGGAGGGTGGGGATAGCAAATTTTTTAGGGACAAGAAATAGGTCACAGGAGATTCTGGAGAGTGATAAGGATATTCTGTCTCATGTGAAAGGGAATTGTGGGATCTTCAGCTCTCCTTGGTTACCTGCTTGTTCTCAGACTGTTTGCTGGACTATCTGCTTTACTCTGTGTTCTGCTACTAGTTCCTACCAGGGCTCCTTGGCACTTTTAGAGTACTTGCAACTCTTCAAACAACAGATGTGAGGCCTTATGAGTACACTACTGCTGTTGTCAGAGGAGAAAGTTGGCGTTTTTTTAATGTGCAAGATCTGTCATGAATAATTTATTGGTAGAGAAATCTGCCGCCTTGAATGATTTTCCTGAGTGAAGTAGTACAAGCTCTGTCATTTAGAACACTTAGATGAGACAAAACCCATACATTATGAGTAAGGAACCATGTGATAGAGGCAGATAGAACATTGGGGTTTTCTTAGAAAGTTGAGTATATATTTTATTTATTTTTAATTGGTTAGGCTATTCAGCCTTTGAAGCTCCCATTTTTATATCACAAATGTACCCTTTGAAACCTATCCGCAAAGGAGATGCAACAAAGGTGATACTAGAGTGGATTTCTATGTAGTAAGTTTATCTTTAATTTGGAGCTTCTGAAAAGACACTAGTTTAATTTACCAAGGCCCTTTTTTTTTCCCTATCCTATTACTGATTAAGCACAGCTAAAAAGCTGCATATTTCATGAAGATTATAATTTTTGTTTGAATACCTGGGGAGGGGGATTGTCTCAAACTTATCAGCCAACCAGCTCTGCCTAAAACCAGTGCTCCTTGGCCTGGGTGCTAAAGGTCACCTTTGAGTACAACAGTTCCTCTCCTTGAGATCTTGTGTTTGAAGTGAAAAATGCCCAACCAAATCAGAGGAAGGAAAACAGAAGCAAAAATGCAATGGGACCTGAACCTTTTACCTACCTGCCCAGCCCTCTGATCCAACAGCAGACAGACAGGGTTCTGTAATGTAAGGGAATTGTTTCTTTCTTTCTGGAAATGAGGCAATTTTCAGTCTTGTGTTTAGGACCTCCTCATTACACAAAGCAGAAGTTAAAGTCTTTAATTTCCTGAAGCTTTTCAGTGAATGCTGAAGGGCACTAGAATAGTTCAGTTTCTTGGAAACTGCTTTCTCATTGTACAGAAATCCTGGTCGAGCATTCATTGTCCATAAACTATGTTATTGTTAACAATGTCTGTAAGAGTAACTTCATGATGGAGTAAGTCTTGAAATAGCAGTTCAGAGTTCAGATGTGGCTGAAAGGAAATAGGGGAGAAATGACCAACTCCAAAGGAAACAGGTTTGCTTGCGCACTTTGCATCCATCTGATTTCATTGTTGTGCCACCCTCTGAGTGGGGCATGTTGACAAGGGAAAAGATCTGGGGAGGAAATGGATGGTCAGAATATGTCAAATGCCAACATAAATATATGAGTGGAGTATGAAGGTTTAGAGTGTGGTCCTTTTAAAAGTAAGTACAAGTAGCTTGAGCCTTCTCTTTAAAAGCAGAGATTGAGACTGCTTAATAAAACCATGAGCATTGCTACTGCAAATTCTTTACAGTTATCCTCTAATGATACAGTTATTGGTGTGTTTTAGAGCAAACCAGACTGCTATAAATCATGTTTTGGGAAGAGGTCCTTTTTAGGGTTATAAACATCTCTGTTTACATGAGCTGAAGAGATGAGTGGAAGCATCTTTGTGTGACTGCACTAAACACTGAACATCAGGCTTTGCTACAGACAGGTGGAGCTTTAGGTGTCCCCAATGCTGCTGCCACACAGCTCTGGTCATTTTCCACTGAGTAGTGGAAAACGGGGTGTGTTGTGCCAGCAGGGTCTGGGCATTTCCTTAGCTTACAGCACAAGGTGCTGTTCAGCACAGCTCCCATCACCTTTGTGCAAGAGTCCTTAGGACAATGTCAGAGCTGCAAGCTCACAGGAAAATCTGTTGGTGCCATTTTCTTCTGTAACCCTCAGGTACAGCAACTTCCCCCTCGGCTGGTCTGCAGCTCAGTAGCCAGCTAGGAGGGAAAGGAGGGGTTGTTTCTCTAAGCAAATAACACTGCTGTTACAAGTACTGTGAATTACTTGGTTGTGCTGAAGTTTCAAAAGGCATCCAGGTGCCCCATCACCTGGATTAGGCACTAGGGATAGATCTGTACTGTTTTCTGCAATACTTAATACTCCTTACTTGGAAAAGTACAGCTTTTATGTACTGATTTAGGAGTGTTTCACTGTGCTGTGAATCCACAGCATCCTATATGTGTTGAGGAATCCCTTCTAAAGGGCAGGTATATAGTAGATAATTAAAACCTCAACAGTCCAAAGACCCAAGCTATGAAAAACTGTCTGAATTAATGAGGTCAGTGCTTATCCTATTTCAGATTTATATGTTGGGTGTAAAGTGTGAGGGCAACATGCATAAGGATATTGATTCTTGTTTCCATTATACACAAAATACTTTCAAAGGAGCCAAGTGGGGAAATTGGGATCTGTCAATTTGTTAGCCTATGCTTTCTGAAATTTATATGGAAGTAAGTTTAGCACAGCTGTCATGAAGTTACCATTTTTAAATTTCTCTTAAGGCTTATGCAAACAGCACTAGGTTTGAGATATTTAGATGTGTTTCATTCATGAGAATAAACTGATCACTATCTCAGCTGGACATAGGAACCCAGTCAGAAGTAGTTTGCCTGTGCTGTTTTCTGGCTGGATGCTGTCTGGGTTGGGCTGCAGAGAAGCAGCTCATGTCATGTGTGGGGGCACTTCCTTTCTGCACGAGAGGCAGAACAGATGTTGTAACCCACAGCACGTTACCAGAGTGTAATGTAAGGAGTGTCACGCCCATGCCTTTGTCACCAGTTAAAATACAGCTTTAATAATCAACCCTTCTCTCTCAGCTTCTCTGTGTAGTGCAGATGCAAACATTGCTTCACAGTCTCCAAAGCAAATTCAAAGCCTTCAGTAGCTGGTCTGATGGCTGAGGAAATCTGTGAATATATGATATATGGTGGTGGAGTGTTGTGCTTATGAAGCCTGGCAACTGGACTTGGACCATGTAAAATGCATTTAAGTTTTTCCATCCTTTCGGTTACCAGCTTTGATGGGGAAATTCTTACACTGACTCAATAACTGTCACACAAAAGCACGGCTTGTTACACTGTTGGTGGTAAAGATAAGGGCTATCCCATGACTTATGACAGAAACAAGATTTTTTGGAAGAAAATTTGAAGAAGAAGAAATAAGCTGACACTTGATTATAGGTTTTCTACAAATTAATCATTCAGAATTACACTGCCCTAGGCAGTTTGTGGTTGTTCATAAATGACGTTAAGTGGCTGGTGATGCTGATCTGGAGTCCTTGTACTTACCCCTAAAGGATTCTGTCTCTCTTGTGATACATGTTCCTACTAAATAACTTATTCCACAAACCTACAAAAATGTGCTTGCTGAGTTGGGAACACTAAATCACTGAACTGAATTATAGTGGGTGCAGCTTTAAGATAATGTTTTTGTGATATTTTGCTTTCAACTGTACTGGTTTGAGCATCTCTACTACTAAAATTAAATTCTTGGAGTACTTTTTTTTTTAATTTAAGCTTTCTATGGGTACTTAAGCAGTCTCTGTGATATTACTGATGGATGATTCATGTTAAATTAACCTTTCAGCTCTCCTAGGTAGGAATCTGTAGGAAGTGCATTTAGAACAAAAGAGGCAGTTTTGGGTTTGTACAATGTGGCTTGGTGTTGTGTTGGTTTTGTTCATGATAGTAAGTGCCCCAGCAAGATTGCTCCTCAGTATTTTGTGCTGGAATTGTGAATGTTTTCAAAAACAATTCTAAGAATTTTTTGTTGTAAAATCAAAAGCAGGTATGCATCTGCCTTTATATTGCTTTTCTATTAATATGCTGCAAAAGACTTTACTTCTATTTTAAGGAATGACTGCCTATTCTAATTATAGCCAAAATGTTGCATGTTCATATTGAGTTTATAGATAAATCCTAAATTCAGATGACAGGAAATAGAAGTGGATAATACTGGATCCATTAATGAGAGTGTACCCTCACTCTATAGTTCTAAATGAGAAACATGCTTTTATACAGAACCTTGGGAGACACTAACACAAAAGTTTTGTTTCCCTGTCTGGAGCTGGAGAAAGCAAAATATAAGTAGTTATCTGGTAACTGTGACATGCATGCATTTAATTTTCCCAAGTGCTTCACTAGAGTTAGTCTGGCAAAAAATTAAAAGGGAAATAGAGTTTCTTTCAGTATTCCATTAAAGTGATGGCCATAGTATCTGGCTATTATGATAGAATTATTTAAAGAATACTTCAAGGGCCTCATTTTGGACTTCTTGTAATTATATGATTCAGATTTTTGAGCTGGAAAAGGCTTCCCTCAATTAACAAAACCTCCAGGTCTCACTGAACTCAATGTAGCCAGCAGTGGGGACTGAAGCAGGCTGGGCCCATCCCGGGTGCCGAGGCACTGGTTCCATGCATGCTGGAAAGGCTGCGTGCAACATCCTCCCACAGCCTGAGCCTCACTGTGAGATTTGACACAGCTTGAGATCTTTGATAAAAGAAAACTCCATTCAATTTCCACTACTACAAAGGTGATGACTCCTTGAACACAGAAATTAAATTAAACTGAGAGAATAAATAAGAAAAAAAAAATTGAAAATTAAAAACTACTCCATTCCATGTTCATGACATTTTTAATACTCATCTTGCTAAGATGCAGAACAAGGACTATTGAATTTCCATTCATTAGCAGCCAACAGGATATGAATGAGTATTAACTTCAAACAGAAACTTGATTTATAACAACATCAAGTTGTGCACTTAAAAAAATAATTACAAATCATTTTTAAAAGGAAGAGTAACAGTGGAAGCAGTAACTAATATAAAACATGACTGATTAGGCTTAAAACATAACTTCAAGTATTCTATGGCATTTCCTCAGACATTTGTCTCATCTTTTTGTGCAACACCCATCTTTGCATAGTAAAGAAAAATTGGTTAGACTCCAGCCTTAAGTAATCTGTTTCTTGAACATGCACCTATACAGCTGTTAATTTGCCTGGCAGACTTCTCTTTTAGGAGTATCAGATCAAATCAGTGAGATCATGCAGCAGACTGGAATGAGCTATACAGTTACCACAGTTTCTTGTCCAGCTGAACAGGTAAATAATGGAGCAAATGTGGAGTGGATGAAATAGAGGCAGAGTCAACCTGGTCTTCTTTTGGTGCTGCTTTGTGAAGAACAAGTTACTGCTGAATGGATTTGCACTTCCCAAAGCACAGCAAGGGGCGTGTGCAAAATCAACACCTACCAAACCCAGTTTTTTAACTGTCTACCAGAACAGGAAGCACTTCAGTCTGTACCTACTCTGAGCTGTGTTGTCACTTGTGCTGTGTACACACAGGGCAGAAAGTGTGTTCTTCCCATACTCACAACGGCTGAGGACTGGAGCATAAATTCAGTCAAGAAATCATAATTGCTATGAAACTGCTGGTGTAAATAAAAAAGTTACTCCAGCACTGAACATATATACATAGTCATTGGGGACCACTGTGGTCTGATTTAAAACATCACATCACACACTAACAATGTTGTTTGTGAAATGCTTCTCCAAGGTTTATTACACAGGTAGTTTATGTATATCCAGTTGACTTTACTTATTATGATTTTTGATACCACTGGTGTTTCTGTTGTGGGTTATGCTTGCTTTGGAAGTAGAACCTGAAAGAAGTTAGACATTGTGTTCCAAATCAAAGCATTTTTAAAGAACCATAGTATGCTTGCAAGTATTTTGGTTTGCCATCAGAGAAATGTCACTAAATTTAATTCTGCTTAAAGCTAAGCAGGAATTTTTCAGAATAATTTTTATAACTTCTATTGATGTCAACTACCTGTGTGCAGCACCTTTAACTTATAATGTAGTATGTGTAAATGTGATTGTTAAAGCTGACTGAAAATATTTACTAATAACTGTGAATCAGAACAAATATATTGAGACTATTTAATTGAATATTATCATAATAAGAAAAATAACTGAAATTAGGTTTTTCTAACTCACAGGGAAATGTCTGCAGCATTTTTTTTATGTTTTGGGTCTTAAAGCTAACTTGGGAAATGGATTTCCTCTGAACAAAGATGCAGGAAGTAGTGTAACTGGGCATCTGTTATTACCCAACTACAACTTTTAAATTAGATCCAAAATTACAAAAGTCTTTAATTCTGATTATCAGATGCAGCAATTCAATTTACAGTTACTTCACTTACCAAATGATTTAAGTTTTAAGTCAAGATTAAAAGGATGAGCCAGACTGTCTAGCTCTGTACTTTAAGGGACCCTTAAACTAAACCTCTTCACAAACCTTTCTCAAGGCAACTGTAGCCAGGCTAGCCTGGTTCCTAGGGACTCAGGACTGCACTGCAAAAATCTGTGTTTGTACAGAAGGTGTCTCTAAAAGTAATGACAACACACCTGAAATTACATGGGATTTTGCACATACTGTGGTGGTAACTGGCTATCAGTAGCCAAGGGTCAAAGCATTAATCTTGCATTAAACTTTGAAAAGTGACATGCATCAAAGAGATACAGGGAGTGAGTTAAAAAGGTCAGTCAGCTTTGCAAGCTGCTTTGAGTGGACGGGCAGAAGGCAAGACAAGAACAACTCATTCCAAGCTTTAACATTTTTTGAGTATTTTAAGGCTTATTTAAGTTTTGATTTTACAGGATCTAGGCAGGAAAAAAAAATAGCTTTTCTTAAAAGAAAAAAAAAAAAAGAGCTTGGCACTTCTGTGATTAGTTTGAGTGTGTGTTATTTATACTATATCATGGAAAAGTCTGTATAACAGCCAAAAAAGTAATTCAGACTTATAGTCAATACATAGATATGCATTTATACATTTTAATTGTTTTTGGTTTCAAGCATACAAACTTTAGATCACATCTGTTTGGTGTCAGAACTCCCTGCATCTGCATGCTGTTATCTGCCTTTTTTGAGCAAGCCCAGAACATCTGCTGTACAACATGCTACAGAAAAAAAGGGGAGCAAAAAAACCAAAAACTGAACCCAACATCAAAAATAGATTTACATAAAGAATAGAACCTTTTTATATGGAAATTCTTTTCTCTCATATATATATTTATATATAATCTGTGAAAATGATACATCAAAATCTTATTTCCATATGTACACATTTTCCTTCCTGGAAGACTTCCATCCATCATTCACTAGCTTCCATACCAAACAGGCTCCTGTCCAAGGTGGACAGCAAGCTTATGGTGCAGGGAACTCTCAAGTCCAGCAGCAGAATGCACTGCGTGGCTGGAAAAGCTATTGAAGCCTGGCACTGGCTTCCCAAGTGGTTTGTATTTATTGGGCTGCAGATTCTGCTTGGGGTCAGCTTGCTAGCTTGGTTGTTTGTATGTGAGCCATGCAGGTTACCCTTTCAAAATTAGCTCCTCATGCCACTGGAGTTTGATAAGAAAAAGGAAGTCATGCGAACTCAAGTGAAGTTAGAGAGCCAGCAGGCTGGGAAAGAATCTTTTGTGACTCCATTATTTTGGAACAGTTCTCTTATTGCACTTGGTCTGTGTATCTCCTTCTTAGTTTGAGAAAAGGAAAATAACACCTGATTTTTGAAGCAGTTTGCTTGTACCACTTGTCAGTTAATGTTAACAAGAGAAAGGTGAATAGAGGAAGTATTTCCAACTTTTCTCCAAAAAGGACAGTGTTCTACCAACTCAAATCCCAACTTTGTGTTTATAGTTACTGTTCTCATGTTCTTCTGTACTGATTTAGTTCCTGTGTAGCTACAGCAAAGACATCATACCCAAAATCCAGTAGTGCAAGAAGCAGCTTTTTGAATGGCGTTTCTTCAGATAGGGCCTTGTTGAGTTGGATCGAACCTTCGTTTTTTGACATTTCTTCCAGGTTGCATCAAAAGGAGATGGAAAGAGAAAAATGCAAGACATTAGTTAGATATAACAGGAACAAAGCCACTGCTAAGGTCACAGTAAAGTAAAAGGCTCACACTGACACAGTTTAACCAGTAACTTTTTCAAGGGGTAACTAAGCAATTTGGTTGCATGCTTTCTATAGCATGGTATCAAGTACTGGTTTCCTTATGCAGTTTAAAGATCATGCTAGCATAAAGAAATCAATTATTTCTGTGGTACTTCAAGTGGTGCTCTAAATTTGTAGAACCTTTCAGCTCCCAGTAACACATGTGTGCCCTAGGCCAAGAATGCACACCTTTAGGTAAAGAGAATGAGTCACAAGTGCCAGGAGTGGCAACACTTGAGCCCACACAGGCTTGAGTTCTCAAAGCAAGTACCTAGCTCTGGCTACACTAGAATTTAGTTTATGTAATCCAGTGTGACAAAAGTGTGTGTGCCTTTGTGAGCTCTTACCACACTATTGACCATAAGTGCTGTGAATCTTAGTAAGGTGCAAAAGACAGCTGAGACATTGCATTCGAAGGAGACTGGACAGCTTTGTCAGTTGAGTGATTAGAACTGAAGGTTAACAGTGGGCAGCAAGCTGGTGACATCCAATCTCCTGCGATGTTGATGTCCTATGTCAAACAGCAAGACATCAGGAAGCAACAACAAAAGTTGGGTGCAACCTCCCCAGTATCTGGCTTTATGTGGGGCATCAAGCAAGGGGCTCATGCATTTAGTTTTACCATTGGGCATACACACCACTACCACCACCAAACCAACATGCAAAAAATACAGAACAGGAATTCATATATTCCCTAGAGCTACAGACTAGCCCCTGGATTTTTGATCTTCTGCAGCCCTGCTAACCTCTACCACTGCTACAGTACTTATAAATATTCTATACATAAGGTTTAACTGGTGGTTTGAGACTCATGTAAAGGCAACTTCTTTTTGAGAGGACTTCCAGAGGCTGGTAATTCTTGGGCATCCTTGATTTTGGATTTTTCCTTGGATGCCTGTGATCGGATTTGTGCAAGATGAATGCTTAAGAATTGGTAGTTTCTGAAAGATTACTGTATTCATCTTTCAGTCTTCTCCTCTCCAAGATTACTGTACTAATGCTCCTTTGGAATGAGGCTGACATTACCTCAGTATCTCAATTCCTCTTACACTGAACTACAGAGGAAGAGGAATTATAGAGTAAATTTGAGATGAAGAAATTAATGTTTCAGGCCAACTTGCAAAACTGCCTGATAGGAAGTATGAATATTATAGAACTTGGATAAATGTGAGTTAAAGGCTGCTGTGCATCTGCTTGTCCTGCTAGTTTCAATGGGAAAAGGACACCTGCTTCTCTTCCCCCCACCACCTCCTTTTAAATACTGTCTAGCATCTTTCAATTCAAGCACTACTGATAAACCACTAATTAGTCAGTCCTTTTAAATCAACAATGCAGATGAAAAATCCAGGTGACATAACTTGTCCTACTGTATGGGAAGTACCATATTTCCATTTGCTTGAAGAGGACAAGTCTTTAAAACAGAGACTGAATTACATTGTTACCTGAGCTTATTTTAATTAAAGCAGTGGACTTTATAAAGTCTTAGAACATGGTACAGAGGACAGATGCTATGCTAGCTTCCCAGTACAATCTAACAAAATTCTTGAGTTATTCTATCCATTCTTTTCTAACCTGATCTCCACTAGCATAGTGTTCCAGTGCAAACCTCATCATTCTGTGATCTGTCCAAACCATATATTTACTCATTTCCTAGTTTTATTCATCAGAAATACAGTCTTTGAGGAACAAGATACTGACCAAACCACTGCCTTTCTTCACTTAGGATATTCTGCTAACAGTGTTGTATGAGAGATAGAAACATGTGAAGAACTAAAACAAGAGCCTGAAATAGGGGAACATGATATACAGTGTCAATAAGGAAACAGTACACACATGCAAAACTTTAACAAGAGCTGCCATTGTAGCACTTCAGAGGTGGGCAGGGAGATGTTACCCTGCAGGAATTGAAATTCTGTTCTGATTACCTGACCTGCTTTAACTTCATTCTGAATTACCAACCGTTATAATACTACAGTGAGGACAATTAGTAGTCTAACCTAAACTGGCAAATAGAACAAGTCTCCCTCTTCCCCAAGAAAATTACAATAAAGGAGAGTAGGTGAGTAGCAGGTTCTGGATATTTCCACTGTTTATACCTATGAGTTATAGCAGTACAAGGTTCCTTCTGCTATGTTTCAGTCAAGTGGTAAGGAGGCAGAAGTGTCCTCTATGGAAGGGCACACAGAGAATGATGCTGCTTCCTAGTCCTTTGTTGGTTTATGTGGAAGTTCTTAGAACATGACCTTCTCCTTTGTATTTAGTTTTAACACCTCTTTACGTAATGAGGGTCAGCCTTACTGTCTGTAATCCAACCAGAAAAAGGGTCTCTAACAAAAAGAAAAGTATAGGTGATTTTTAATCAAAAAAGCACTCTATGCTACAGCACATCACTGCCTAATGTGGTCCTGTTTACAATCAAAAAATATTTCAGAAAAGAAAAACTGGTTTCAAAAAGGGCTGGATGTATTCAAGAAATACCTTGCTGCAATCTTTTTGTTCAGCTAACTAGGAGTTTGGTCATAGAGTACATTACTTGCAAATGTGTGCCTCTGTCTATGATCATGTAAGTACAAAGCTTTATTGAAGTATTTACAGATTTTTATGCAAACCCAGTATTTTAATCATTTCAACTAGCTAATGTTTTCATAGGCATTCCTAAAGCATGGTTCAAATGCTGAAGAGGAGCTTAAATAAATTAACTTCTGCTACAAAACTGATTAAAATTAACAAAATGAGGGACTAAAATAAGCAACTTAAAATAAGACACTGACCTCCCATTTATCCCAATAATTTGGGGGAAAAAGTGAGAAAATACCTCACATTTGAGTCTAGTTGCTGTTTGTGCAGTGATGAATGGACTTTGATCCACAATTCCTGCTTGATGGAAATTCTGGTAAGGGACCAAAACTTCCTTCCTCACAAAATGGCCACTAGCATTCCACTGCTTTATCTTGTGGAAACCTTTAGGGTCTAAATGCAACTGCACAGACCAGTTCAACCCCAGAATTTGTTAAAGCTGGGTCTTTGGTTCCTCCATTAATCTTCTATTAAAGAAACAGAAAACCTTGCAGCTCTTTAGCTAAGAACAATTGCTGAAAATAGAATTGTGCCTACAATTCTCTGCCACTTTTGTATTCTGCTATAACAAGCAGTAGCTTTTCATGTGCGTTTCCACATCACTTTTACTAGTATTATCTCTTAGCAGTGTTTTGTTACCAAAATTGCTGTTAAAGTCAGCAACAAAAGCATTAATTGACTCATTGCTGCAGTAGCCTAGCAGAGGTGAGTGAATATATACTAGGAAAAAAAAGTGTAGGCTTGTGAGCTACTCTAATGGTAAAAATGTCCTTCCTATATTAAACACTGTATACTGAAACTTTATATATACTTGCACAGACTTGCTGCACCAAAATGAAGTTCTTACTGCTGTCTAAACACGAACAGCTTTAAAAGTACTATGCAAGGCTCAGCTAAATAAAACCTACTTCTTAACAAGGTTTCCACCCACAGCCTTTAAGCCACCTGAAATGTCTAATAAGATTCTGTATTCTATAAAATCATTAGTTAACTTTTTTCTTTCCTATTCTGTCCACACATTAGCTTGATGGAAAATTAACCTTGGATTCACTCTTGAAACTGGAATTTGTTTGTTGAGCTGTTTTTACTTTGTTTCTCTGAACTTCCATCAAGCCTTCTTTTACACTTCCCCTCCAACCCCCACCCCAGTTCATGAACAAAGTTTGCTTAGTTGCAGCTTACGTTTGATATGGACTTGACACCACAGTACCGTATGTTCATATGAACATCTGATAACCTGTGAAACAGAAATCACATCTCCCAGTTTGTAAAGCATTAGCTACCTTCTCTCATAGTTGCAGAGACTAAATATATCACTTGCTTAAAAAAGGAAAAGTTAAAATCCCTTTATTATCCTCACCTGTCCCTCCAGATCTATCTGAAGCCAAGTATCAAGGGGCCTACATGTGCTAGCCATCTTTGTGTACAAGCTGAAAAGCCTCTTCTGTTCCCCTCTGGCCCCCAGAAGAAACATGCACTTCAAGCTGTGAGCTAGGCCAGGCCAGTGTATTTGAGGTTCTGCTACAGAATAAGCAGCTGTTATCTTGCTCTTGTGAGAATAAGAGGTGCAGGAGGCACTTCCAGTGCAGATCCTCTATAGGGATAACAAGCATCTCCCTTTGGGCAAACAAATGAAACCAGGGTGCAAAGCTGACCACCTGTGAGAGCAGTTTGAGAGGTGTGAAACACGAAGAAGAAATAATCAACTACATCCTGTATTGTTTTAGGGAGGGATTGTCCTACTACTCTCTGTCGGTGCAAGTTCTCAAGCTCTGTGTCTGCTGAAGGCAGGGGCTGCAGTGCTGATGGCAAAGGTGGCCAGGGCACAAGACAGCTTAAGAAGACTCAGAGAAAGAACTGAGTAATTATTTTATATTTTCATTATATGTATTTTGTTTTCAGCAAACTATCTCTTGCAATACAAACCTATCAACTAGGGATACACACCCTGTTTCTGCAAAGTCTGTGAGTTAATAAGTAATGGACAAATGTCTTGTACAGTAGAAAACTCATTCAAAAGGGTAAGCTGAGTTTTTTTCCCCAACAGAATCTAGCTTGGATGATTCCCATGGGCACCCTCCAAACAAGCACTTAAGAGAAAAACTAATGTGGCAGGTGCTGGTTCTTTCTGAGAACACCAACAGTGACAGGCAGTGCAACAGGGAATAATTGCCTTGTCCAGGAGAAAGGACAAAGCTGATTTGCTGCTTTCAGCAGGCCTGGAAGAGATTTTGAAATATTTTGATTCTATATGCACATTTAATTAAGGCCAACTGAAACTTTGAAAATATAAGAGTATAAACTAGAAGTAAAACATTTTCAGGTGACCTTTGAAAGT
>VZTR01013374.1:165018-178664 GCA_013400775.1 Chaetops frenatus | reverse complement strand
AATTTTAACAATATTATGAGGGCTGCAAAAAATTAACATGTTTTCATATCCTACCCTTGCTTTTTCAAATTGCATAATTCATAGTTTCTAATGAAAAGTAAATTGTTCTTTCTGGCATGTTTCTGAATCACACTATTAATATCAGTATTTCCTACTCTGTTTTTAAGCATTCAACTTTTAATAGGTGGGTTCTGAGAACCGGTAACAAAGAAGTGAAATATCACTGCATTTTCCTGATGCTTTTGTAAGAAAACACAAGTCAAGGCCTTTCAAAGTAAAAATTGACTTGTTCATGAATTATTCAAGAAAAAATGAATCACACCAGCATTGATTAAGTTAGGCCTGTTGTATGCAGGTTGTCTGAGCATCTTGCTAACTCTGGCATGTTGGTCTTGCTAAGCCTTTTCTATTACTGTGTCATCTCCATAAACATCTACAATCTTTCTATACTGTTACAGTTGTACAGCTACAACATTCATTTTCAAGATCCTCTGACTTTCTCATTATTACCTTCCCTTTCTGTTTTAATATCAAATATTTGTACAGCCTTTACTGTGCCAAAAGCCACCAAAAATAGCAGTTTTTTTACATCAAAAGACTATCTGCAGAAAGATGAATCCTAAAAAGAGAACTGAATAAGAGAAGTCACAGGCTCTGTTTTCTTGAGAATCCCTGCCAGAAACCTATCAAAATGCAATGAAGATAAAGGAAAATTATTGAGATGATTAGCCATATCCCTGATAACTTTTCTCTTTGTATGTAGCATTAGTTATTCCCACACAATAATTCACTCAGTACTTCATGAATAGTTGATTGTTTGGATTATTTTATTCTACAGCAATGAAGGAGTACATTGATTGAGATGGCTCATGTAATTGCTCTACAGTTTTCAGAGCAATGAAAATATCTAACTGCTTTTGGCCTTTGCTTATGTGAGAAATCATATCCCAGCATGTATGAATCATGGTTTTATTTGCCTTATTTGGTAATATGAGATGTTCTTCTGAAAATTTGTGTTCGAATCTTCCTTGTATGTGTTGCTGTCCAGTCCTTCCAGAGAATAAACTTCCTTATTGACTCCAAAGTCTCAGTACAGCAACTTTATGAATTTCTTCAGAATTAAAAAAACCCAAATCTGTCTCTTCTCAACATTAAAAATCCAATAAATATGTTAACTTAAAAACAAAGATTGATTTTTAAATCAGAGTTTACCTTTGACAATTTTGAGGCATTTAAGGAGTGTTTAGAATTTTTTTTGAATTATTAATTAAGTAAAATATGCCACTTAAAAAAAAAAAATTGAAAACTCATCCATCTTTCAGTGGGGCTTTTTAGAGGGGCAGTTGTCAAATCCAGAAGTTCCAGAAGTTTTTTATCAGTCTATTTTCTGAGGAAGAAACTAAGTCATAAACAAAAGGTTTTCTGAGAGAGCTAAAACACAAAGTTGTAGAAAAACAAGCCAAAGAGAACAAGCACATTTGGATGTGATCATGGAGTAATTTACTAGTATTTCAAAGTGCTTCACCCAGTGGTTACCACCTCTTTGTCACCTCAAGGGCAGACAAGACCTCAGTGTAACAGTTTAACATTGGTAGCATCACTGTAAGATTTACTGATTGCCCACTTGATGTTACAATCACCTCATTTCCTCTAGAGTTTCTTTAGAGAGGATAGTGACCTACTGCCACTCTATTGTACTGTGTACAATTTATGTGACACCAAAATGCCTCCAGGTTCAATGTGCACTATTGAGAGTACAATAAGTTATTCCCATGCGTTTTCTTTTGACTGTTTAATAGCACAGGATAAGTTCAGAAGAAGAAAAAAATGCCCAGAACATAAAAGGAGAATCAATTATATCATATTTCATTTGGCATTCAGTTCAGAAGAATATAGATTTGGATGGGAACATCCATGCTTGGACTAGTGAAAAACTGATTTATCAAGAAAAATACAGACAATAAAACTAAAGAGAATTTTTAAAAAATTAAATAAAACATCAAAGTATATTTACCTGAATTTTTTTAGATTTTTTTCATATAAAATTTATTTTAACACAATTTCAATTAAATTCGCAATTTGTGTTTAAATTTAAAAAAAACCTGCAGAGAAATGCTTTTATATTTTTTGTCAATGATTACATGATAAAAATAAATTCACAGAAATATTGTGTTTGGAAGATACTTCTGGAGATATCCAGTTAAGTTCCAAATTTGATTTTCATTAAATTTGGAACAGAAGAAGTAAAAAGCTTTTACCAATAATTAACAGTATCAGAAATAAATGAAAGTGAAAGAGTACATCTTAGCAACATCCAGAGCTTAAAGAAAGTCAGTAATAAAAACCTTAAAAAATTTGACAAAATTGTCCTTGAGAGTGAGCTGATGGTAGATATTTGGGATATACTCTGGGATTGCAATTGAAAAGAAAAGAGATGTACCATTATCAAAATCTAGGATTTTAGCTGGGGGAGGGGGGTTATTCCTGGGATTTTGTGGTTTTGGGGGGTTTTTGTGGGGTTTTGTTTGTTTGGTTGGTTGGTTGGTTGGTTTTTGTATTTTATTTTGTCTTGCTTTGGGGTTTTGTTACTGTTGCTGGGTTCTGTTTGTTTGAGGCTTTTTCTTTTTTTCTTTTTTTTCTTTTTATCTATTTACTATAGAAAGATACACCATTATACTCCTGAAATATTTGATTTCTTGGGGATTAATTAGATGTGCATGTGGTAGGTAGGCAAAAAGGACAAAATGGATTAAAAAGAATGGGTGTATTGGGATTGGATAGGGACACGTAAGGCCAACACAATCTGCAGCAATCCTGCAGAACCACAGAGCAATCATTAATTTGATTCTTAACCCATGCAGTTTTTACATCATCCCTCAAATCACAGAGGCAGGTGAGCCTGTGTTTGCACTTTAGCTATATTGAATGGAGTAGGGGGTCCAATTCACGCCTGTTTCATTTGTTTTAGACAGTCAGAACATACTGCTTGAGCAAGTAATTTTTTTGTTTGTCACAACTGTTTGCATCAGTTTTGTGTGAGTCATTCCCGTGGGTACAACAGAGAGGATAGCAAGCAATCAACCAAGTAACTTTAAGTTAATTGCAGTCAAGAAAAAACACTACATATATGCTTGATATTTTCTTTTCTCCTAAGATTGACTTATAAAGATAAAATAATACTCTTGTTGAGGAAAAAGAATAAAATAAAACCCTCAGCATTTTTCCTGTATCTTATTGAAAGCACAGTCTTCTTGTGAAGTTGAAGTATCATGCTCTCAGTTTGTAGAGTATTCTTTTCCCTAGGTATTCTTAATGAATTTAAACCAGACATTGACATGTCAAAACATTAAAAAAACCACCCTTTCTTTGTGTTCTGGTGTGTTCTATGGACCATATTTTCTTTCATGGTACATGGAATTTGGTGGTTTCATTATATACTAAGCTTAAGCAAACCTTAAAGCACTTTTTTATTTGTTAGTTTTACAATGTAATTGCAATTTGCTTCTTTTTTTTTTTTTCCAAAATAGGCCATACAGCCAGACTTATGAAATTATACCCAAATTACCTCTGTCTGAGATAACTTTCACTCTGAGGTGTAATAATTTAATTAAAATCTACCTTGAAGGATTTAATCTGATACAGAAAAAAACCATTTAGTTCTTTATGAATTACAGCATTTTTTAAAGATTTTTAAAATTTTATAAACATTATGTCCCTCTAAATTTCTGACTTAGTGTAGAGACCTTATTACCTGGCTATAATTATTCTGTGAACCCAAGATTGTCAAAATATTTCTTCATTGTCCTGTTGGTTTCATGAAAAATCTAATATAGCTTTAAGATAAAGTACATTCAGAAATTAATGTTTTTGTTTACATTGTCATCAAAAAAAGGCATCTGGTAGCAATGCTTTGACTTAATGATCACTGTAGCCTCCAGACTGTGACACTAACCATTTCCATAAGTTGTTATGGTCAAATTCAGTAGGTGAATTTGGAAATTGTTCAGTAATCATCTATATGAATTGAATCGTAGAATCACAGAATTGTTTAGATTGGAAAAGACCCTTAAGGTCACTGAGTCCAAACATTAACCTACCACTGTCACATTCACCACTAAGCATGTCCCTACTTTCCTGAAATACCTAGGCTTGTGAAGTTCACACCAGGACATGACCTAAGGGTAATGCAAATTTCCATTTGTGGATTTGGAAAAACATTGTTTCTTTTAATAATTCAGGGAAAAGCTGAAGTCTGAAAATAGCTCTGAGTAAACATTGCTGTCATTTGCTCCCAGCTGATTTAATTGTGACTGCACTGGGCATTTAACTGCTGGCTTTATTATAAAATTTCAGGCAGGATGTGCTAAAAACCAAAAAAAAATTACAAATTATCAAGCTGGGTTTTTTTATTTTCCTGAGCTTTAGACTTATGGATATTAAACTTGCACATATTGCTTGGTAATATAATCTGCAACCATTAACAAGCAAAAAGAACTACAAAATCCTTTATACACTTTGGAAAGAATTTTGACACGTGTGTTGCTGGAGGGATGAAGAGGGTACAATTTTACCATTAGCTTTCAGTCTTGAGCCCTGGTTGCAGAACTGGCAACTCACCCAGTCTGGTGGTGTGCTCCAGAGTTTCTCCTCAGATACCAAAAGGCAGAGAGGACTCGAGAGGCTGCTCCATCACCGAGGGGAAGGTGCCCTGTGTGCTCTCTTCCAAGCATCCCTCACGGCTGCTCTCTCCCCACTGTGCTTGCAAGGGCATGGCCCAGCAGAACTGCTGAGGGACAGGGTCACAGAGGCCGAGGTCTGGCATTCCACCAACATCAGGACTGCTGATGGCTGAGGCTGCAACACAGCTCTTAACAACAACTGTTGGAGGCAAAACACAAGTTTGTTTCAGCCTAAAGGCACTTCATTCATGATTGCAGTCCAGTCTCTTCCTGTTGTTTGCACTAGGAAGTTCAGTTTTGGACATATAGTGAAATGCACAGTATCATGCTAGGGCAAATTAAGTATGGTCCCCCTATATTTTTTGGTTAATTATTAACACAACATTTCATATTTAAAAATATAAAAGCACCAGGTTTTCTTGGTTTTTACAAATATTGACATTATTTACCATTAACCTCAGGGAAATTCTAACCCCAAACTTTAAAATGTATTCTCCTGAATTCTTCTCTATAAAATCAAGACCAACAGCTATTCTGCACAATTTTTTTATGTTGTTTTCTTGGCAGAAGAAAAGGGGAACAGCACAAAGGTATAAGGATTAGTAGATTAATGTATTTTAATGACTGTGTACTCAGATGGAAAATGTTCTTCTTGGAACAAACTCATTCCTGGTGGATCACTCAAAGTTCATGCAGCAATTAACATTAATTATTTCAAACATATGCTGAAAACTTTTTAACGGCAAAGTTAATTATTGAATGCAAAAGTAATACACTGATGTAATAAATACAAGAAAACTCAAATCTAAGGGGAATGGTGCCAGCAACTAGAAGAAGAAACTGTGATCCTTTCTTCTAATCAGTGCTAATGCAACATCGTTTTCAGACATTTTTGCCCAACTATAGCATCTCACAAAACTAATTTGGGATAATATGCCTGTGGAGAAAATACCTAACTTGCCATGCACATCCCATCCTTCTCTGACTCCTGAGACTAATATCTGACACAAAAGACATCAGAAAGCTTTTCACAGATTCCTCCTTGGTATTCACATTAAGTTAGAAGAAACAGACTTCAAGTAATAGGCTGTTCTTCAAAATGAAGATTAACTGATTCATAATAATTATTTTTCTAAAATGTCTGCTGTTTCTTTTGTAGCACTATATTGCTGAGAAAAATTTTGGTTCTTTCCTTCGTAACAGCAGATCCAGAATAAAATATTTGATTATTAATAATTTATAGGTAACCTTTCAACATCTGCTGTTAAAATTATTAGATTTCAGTGCTGCCACCTTTCTTCTCTCTACTTTGATTTTTTTTTGGTAATTATCAAATAAAAAACTAATTCTAAAAATAGAGAGGAAAATATTAAACAGAAATTTCTCAGAACACCCTCTAACTTACTTATTTTGTGTAGTCTAACCTAGTAGGAGTAATTTTTTCTGTGTGATATCCTCAAATTTTTGTCTTGTAGTTGTTGCAGCTATTTTCCAATAGTTGTAATGATTTTGAAATTTGCCAAAATTTTGGGGTTTGTTGTTATGCAAATGATTGATGTTAATCTTTAAAATAGTTGATTCATTTCCAAGAAGGCTCAGAATATTTTTTACTTTTGGTTTTAACATGTTAGAAGAAATTTCTTGCTTTCAAGGAAGAGGTGTAATTAATTTTGTAACAGTATTTTCTTTTTATCAAATGAGTGCAAGGTACGCACTTTGTTTTGCTCTTGTTTTCAATTCACTCTTACAAAAGAATTAACTAGTAGATCACCAATTTTCAAAGAAATTCTACAGGCTCAGAAACCCTTTAGCCTATGCTTTTTCTTCATGCACAAAAATTAATACCAAAATAATTTGAAACAAAGTTCACAAAATTCAGTTCTGTCCTGGATTCAAAGATACTAAACTGTGAAGCTACTAATACAAAGATTTAGTAATAGTGTGGATTTAATTTATTTTAGCTGTAGCTTTTTATGTGCAGCTGAGTTTTCTTCTGTTCCTTTAAGTTAATGAAGATAACATTTGGATTGAATTATAGGGAGACACTGATTGCACATTTATGCAGATATTAAGAGGAGCAAGGTTAAACTGGAACTCATGGCACCACATTCCAACACAATCTGATGTAAAGTGTCCAGTAAAAAGGCATTACAAAGAAAGGGAGAAGAGGAAGCAGAAACACAATGAGCAATGAAGAAGAAATAAATTCTCCTGTCTGTGTCCAAGCAAATGAATTTGTAAGGTCTGTGACAGGACTGATATGAGCAGTGCAGAAGAAACCATGTCATAACACGTGCTGATTGACAGCAAAAGAAAACAGACTTGGTGCTGACATAGGGAGAGCTTGTGGAAAGCTCTCTGCAGGAGCCTGCCTGCAGAGCATGGAGAGGAAGGAGGCTTTCCAAAAAGATAAAAAAGTTTTATATTCTTTTTCTTTTCTAGAAGGCTGACATAGAATTTTAGAAGTGATAAGGAGGAAATGGGCCAGAAGCAGCCCAGACTCACATACTATATTATGGGACTAGTTTTGATACCGTTATAACTTCATTCTGGGTTGGATTTCACAGAACAGGCTTCTCTCCACATTCCATTTAGGAAACACAAGTATCTTGCCAGGACAGGTCCTGAGAGATATTAGTTCAGAAACTGGGTTTGGCTAGCTTAACTCTCAGTAGGTTCCAAATACTTTTCTTAGTATACATCCAATGAAGTAATTGTTCTTAATTATCTACTTACTTCATAGACAGCAAGTTGTTTAAGCGATGATGAATACAGCATTAATTTTATTGCTCTTTCACATGATGTTTCTTAATATGATGTTGATTTAATTTTCTACTTTTAAATAAAAGTGTAATTTACATTGATACCATTCTGTTATCTTGTCAATGGAACATAATCTCCAAATTCCTATGTCAGAAACATTTAAATTGACATATTATTAGATTTCCATTTTTTTTTAATTGACAGCCTTTTAATATTGTCTTAACACAGTAATATCCCCTAGCATAATTGCATTGAAATAGTTTTCCATCAGTTTGGCATGACATTATCTCCCTGGACTTGTACTGACACTTAAAACAAACAGAGAATTGCTGTTGCTATTTTGCAGAGAAAAAAAATGCTGCACTTACGAAACAATTTTGTTTTCACAATACCATGATCCACTTTAATAACTGCTTTCAATTTCAGATGTCTTTCTTTTTTCTCTTTTTTCCCTTTCTTTTATTTTCATCTTGCTAGTATAAAAAGCTATAAAATAAAAGCAGAATTTAATCTCTGCTTATCTTAAAAGGCTTCACATATTGAAATTTATTTAATTTTGAAAAACAGAAAAATACATTAAAAATGCAGGGTTAGTTACAACTGAGACATAAAACTACTAGAAAAACTATGTGAAGAACTATATCAAAACTTTGCAGTCCATTTTCATGTTTTAACATGAAGATCACATTTCTGTTACTTTCATATTCCAAGCTAAAACCAAGATCATGAAACATGGACTAAAGGGAAGATATTTGGAGTGAGATTATTTTCATATCTTGGTGTTAATTGATAAGATTCTTTTCATTAGTGACTCTGAGATAAAAATCTGCAACTAACAAAATAATTCAATGGCTCAAGAGTTTGAAAATACTATCTAAACATATAAGACTATCAGAAAGAACTATGTAACATTAGAAAAATGGGAATAAAATGACATTTTATAGTCCAAAATAAAAGCTATGTCTCTGCAAAGGTCAACAAGGATGTGTTATAAACCTCAAGTTCAATACTGAACATAAAATCTGCATATGTGATGTGATCACGAAAAAAATCCAAAGGTTCTATCAGGACATCTATTTCAAATAGAAAATAACATGAATACCATTATACAGGATACTGGAATACAGGACTATATTTTTGTTGCTAATATCCAGAGAGATTAATTCTAACTAGAAGGCCATCAGGAAAGCATTATTAGGAATATTTCCAGTAGGGATTTGAAGTGACTGTTGTATAATGAGAGCAAAACAACTGGGCCCTTCTAAGTGCTAGCAGAGAATATGTTTCTGTCATTAAGATTCAGAGAGAATGAAATTGTCTCTTTTCAGGGTGAAGAAACATTTCAGTTAGATGATAAAACAAGAAAAAAGATGTGTTTGCTGGTTATAAATATGGTTAGGCTGCTCCAAGAAACTGTCTACCTAACTAACCTTCTGTTTTTCCAAACAAAAAGAGAGAACTGTCTGTCTGTGAAGAAGTTTTAAGACCAGATGATAATGTGGCTAAATGGGTTTATATACCAAAACACATCTCAGATGTGTGGTTTTAGTAACTGTGGGACTTTTCCAGCCTGTGAGACAGTGCAGCCAGGAGGGAGATCATGTGGGTCAGTACAGTGGTGTCAAGGGAGTGGTCCAGGGCTGTGGTAACCTGTGTTTTCTGGAGGTTAGAGACACAAGCCTGGGTCCTGAGGAGTGTCACTGGGTTCCTCAACAATGTCTTTTTTGTGGTTACCTTCACAATTCTTAAATGCCTTTAGGTATACATTTGAGTACAGAATAGCTTGCCATGGATTCTTGCCTTCTCAAATTGCACTGTTTTATTATGATTGGTTGCAGCCATTGCCAGTACTCCCAATCTTCCTGTTCAGGTAACTTCTGGAAGTGTTGATGTCCAGTAGACTGAGTATGATCTTTGTCTATATATTTCCTTAAGCACACCAAAACTACTCTGTTCTTTGCAACAACTTTGTACCATATTTCATCTGCTTCTACAGCAAAAAGTTAAAGTTCATCAGCTCATGCCAAAAGCTATCCTAACTTCAAGTGACTCATGCTAACAGCTACAGCAGTGGGGCCAGGAAACACAGATGGTTTCAGTCTTGAGAATAAAATTATTATTATATTATTTCTCTCAGAGACCTACTTATCATATGTGACTGGACAAAGGTCTCTTAACAGTACTAAGCACCTCTTCTCCCAAGTCCTTAATGTGGACCTGCTTTTCACAGATCTTTGCCATTTTTAGTGTGAGTTCCCCTGGACTGTCACATAATCCAGAATAAAGCTTGTGTTTACTAGTGCTGGTCAGGTGCTATCAAAAGAGAATAAAAATGGAAAATTGTGAAAAAGCAATTGAGAATAGTGATGGGTATTTTATTGATAATGGATGACAGCAGTAGTAGTTCTCTTTGTTTATGGACATTGCAAGTTTGGCTGAGGCAAATGCTCATGTGATTGCTTGTTGCTTATGCATTTATGAGTAAAAAATTCAGAAGAATCTCCCTTTGAACACCAGCTGACATATGTGCTTTTAGGCAAACCGATGAGAAGTGCCTCAACAGTACCAGGTGACTCAGTCATGGTCCACATTTTATGCTTGTCTGCTTCTGTTCATCAGGAACATGAGGCTGTAAGACTTCTAAGAGGCAGTCCAGGAGCACTTTTTCAATAATATAAATTTAAACTTAAATAGACAGGTTAAGGAGAGGTTAAGGTTAGTTGATAAAACTTAGACTGTTGCCGTCTTTTTCACAAGTAATGTACACATTGGAGTGCATCTACAAATTACAAAGACTATTTTAAGCAGTCAAGCCGAGAAGGAGAAAGGGGTATATTTAAATGTAAACCTGAACAATTCAGAGCTTTAAGACATCAGTAAAGTACTCTTAAACCATGCTGCTGTAACTGACTGAAGTAGCCTCAGAATTTTAAAATCAAGTCAGCTGACACTTCAGGATAACATTGACTTAACACATATTGGCCCAAGTGAACTAATATTGAACATAACAGGATGACAGCATATTACATATAACTGACAGAAAGCTATCAGAAAGTAGTTTCTACAAAAATTAAGTCTAAGTTTTTTCTCTAATTTTGGCATGCATTACAATTACTTTTCTGCAAAGTTTTATTTATAACATCAACAACTTATCATTCTAAGGACCTTGTCATTAAAAAACAAAAGGTTCTGCAGAGGTCATAGAACATGAATGGAAAATATCATACTGGTTAGCTCTGGATATTTTGTTAGCTTAAGCAAATCAATACATTGTGAAAATTTTTGACAGATGAAGTTGTCATTATTATAGGGGTATAATTAATACAATATAATTAATTATAAGCCATATAATTATGGTTTCCTTATTTATGCTTCCCAACAAAAATGAGAGTAGAAGCTCCAAGCCAGAAGGCTTTTCAGAATTATTGACTTTGTCTATCCTTGAGATCACAGGATTTTGGAAAAGGATATCTGGCAATGGCAAAAAATGTTGCAAAAATATGGAGGAAGTTCTCAAAAGGAAAAGAAATGTATTAAAATTTCAGTCTTGAAATAAGCACATTTTCTTTTTTGTGAATAATAACTATTGAAATGGAGGAACATGCTGAATGCCATGCTAAAAGATGTATCAAGACTAAGGTAAAGAACTTTTTGTCAAAAGAAATCTTGATTTTTTTGATGTAAGGTTAGATTTCCAACATTTTTGCCAATTATTATATAGAAGATTAAAGTACAAAAATTCCAGAGCAACCAGCAGCAAAAAGCACTCCCCTGACTACATGCTCTGGTAGGCCTTTACAACTTGGTGTTCCACTTACCCACTTCCAATAAAAATCCACATCAAAATTGAACCTCACTCTTCTTGTTCTTACCTACCTTGTTGCTTTGTTCTTAGAATGAAGGTTTGGGTGGTTTCTTCCTTTGACCTTTACATCTCTGAATAGGATATGTCAGCTTCAGCTTGACCACAAAGAAATCCTTCCTGACAGAGGATGGAAAGACTTACAAGTTTCACTACAAGTATAGCCCAAAGCAGTGTAACTTTTTTACTTCAGTATAAATTAATATAATTTCAGATTCTCCTCTAATTCTGTGGAAGAATGCTTTTGAAATAATTTTTTAGAGATGAAGAGCAGGTCTGAAATCATGTTTTATAAAGCCTTGTTGTGCATACAGGGGGTATTCGGATCCCCCTGACTCATATTATTGTAGGAATGTTTCAGCTTCTTTCAATTAACCTTCAAGTCAAACCTTTACACTTGAGGGAGGATCTAAAAACCCAATACATCTTAAATACAGCCCTATGTGCATATCTATATACATACACCTAGGACTGGAAACAGGATAGAACTGTGAAAAATGTTGGTTCCGCTTCTCTGATCAAATATTTATGAAAGGGATACTATGTAACTATTGTTTGACACACTGTTTGCATATACCCTAATATTCTGTAGGTCTTCTATTAGTGGAAGCAAGCATATCTACATCCTCAAATATTTACTCTTAATACATCTGTTATGTATGGAGATTTTTGTTTTTTACAGGGGGGCTTATTTTTTACAAATTGTCTAGAGAGTGGATTACTGAATGAGCTTGCAGCCAGTACTTTTTGACCCAAATTATGCTTACAAATTAACCAACAGGAAGGTGAGCAGGAAGGCTAGGGGGATTAATTGGTTACACTGTCACAGTGAGCAGGTTAGCTCACATTGGAGTGGGTTTTTTATGTTATTTTAAATGGGAAAGGAGATAGAAACAAACAAGCAAAAACCAAAGCCAATCTACAATAAGATATTTTCTTGATACTAACTTTTTAAAAATAGGATGGCCTCCAAGCAAAATTTTAAATTTTTTACCCTCATCTTGTCTTCCTACTGAGAACAGAAAATTCTTCTCTTTGTGGTTCAAGATGAGGTTATTCTCCGTCTTTTGCACAGCAGAGGTCAGATGATCCCACAAGTAACAAAGTAGTAACAAAAATAACCAGACACACACGATTTTACAGCTAATTCTTACCATCTATTGAAATCACATTTTGTATAAATAAAACACCTAGATTCTATTAGAATGTTTTTCCCATATTGTAATTGCATTATCAACACACTAGTCAATAACACATTTTGAAGAGAAAAGGGGGAAAAAAACCTAGCACATTTTACTAATCTTTTCCTGATCATGTTTTAGTGACCATGGAGTTTCAAGGATGAAGACAGAGCAAAAGGGAAACAAAAAAACTGCTGAAGCCAATGAGGGGACAGAAATCACATGAAGTTCCACCTCTAGTTCACACCATTGCCAGCAAGAGTCATTTGTTGCAGGTGTAGCACATAGAAGATGAGGTACAATAACCACTTCAGAAGAGAAGGTAATTAGCCAGCTATCCAGAGACTAGATTCCTCTTCTACATTCTCTTTTGAACCTGATGTTGACCTTTACTGTCCTACATTAGTGGAGTAAGCCTAGTGTCAGAGAGCAGACCAAATTCATTCTTTAGTATCATTCTTAGCATCCAGGCTATAATTCTATTATGCAAATGGATAATTATGCATTACTATTAGAAATGTATTATAATGACATCAGAATTATATAAGTAATAATTAAGAGAGTTCTACATATTTAATAAAGGTCACATTTTCAACTATAAATTGAGTGTGAAATTTTGATTTGCAGATTAAAAGGTGTAGAATCCCTTGTCAAAGCGCAGTAGCTGTCACATACTCTAATCCTCATTCCTTTGAAACATTGAATCCTCTTACATATCCTTTTCTCTAATGACCAGAAAGAGATTCTGTCTACATCAGTTATTCTTATTACCAATATTTTTTCTGAGTTTAGTAGTTGAAATTAGAAGCACATTCTTGACAGTTTTTCTTAGGAATGTACTACCTAATTGAGCTACGATGTTGTACTTTCTTCATAGGCACATAAAGACAACCTTCTATGGATTAGGATCTTTGTAACAGCAATTGGTACTGTATTATAAGATCATTAACCTACTAAAACATAGCTTTCTAAAATGCATAACATCTTTTACATCATGCAATTTCTGGTAAGGATTCCTTATACTGGTGTCTTTTAAAAAACACAAACTTTTTTTTACCCAAATATATCTACAAAGTGGATTTAACTGAACTGTTTTGCTGACTACTTTTATCATTTCCCCTTCTACCCACATGAAGTCAAAAATGAAAGTAGTTTAAGTAA
>VZTR01013374.1:85646-103993 GCA_013400775.1 Chaetops frenatus | reverse complement strand
CACCTCCATCTTCCACATATCTTGAAATAGCTTCCAGGAGTAGTGGGTCTGATCATACCAAGCACAGAGGTGAGACTGACTGGTAGTTTTCAGGGCCCTCATTTTCACTCTTTTTTAAATGGGTGTGATGTTTCCATTTTTCCAGTCAGTGGGGATACCTGACTAATCCATCTGATTTAGCTTAGATGACTGCCACAGAGCAGAGTTAATCTCTCCTACACAAAGCAATCTCTCACACAGAATATATTGGGACTCCGGGGCAATAGTTCAGATATAAATACTATAACATAAACACCTAAGTTACCTGTTCTTTTTTTCCCTGGTCCTCACTGCTACCTTTTATGATCAAAAGTTTTTTGTTTTTTTCAATATTTCTTCCCTCCTCTTGGTGTGTACATATTGGGAATTGGTCAAACTGCCCAGTGACCATCCCACAGAATAAAAATTACCATCTTGGCTTCTATTGACTCCAGTGGACAGAACTGATTAAGCTAAAAAATTTGTAACACTTTTGAAGAAATATTCATTCAATGGGTAAACAGAAGAAGTAAAATTATATAAGAAGATTAGATGCTGATGTTGTCATTTTGACAGTATAATTTCTGTACCCTACATGAAGAAAAAATAATCACACAAAGAAACACAGCATCTTTTATCAAATTTTTATTCATCCATCAATGATTTAGATTACACTTATTACAAAAATAGGGTAGTAGATGTTTTTCTGGAATTTTCCCAGGCTGGCTGTAAGACAAAGGAGTTAGGGATCAGGGAGCTGAAAAGGCACTGAGATAATTTCAGGAATATATATGTATCTTCAACCCAGAAGTCTGGGGCTTTGCACATGCCCTTGATCAAGTGACCAGATAGGGAAGCACAAATATACAAGACCCTGTAACCCATGGCCAAAGGGTTTATCTCTTTGTGATCAAATCCCCAATTTTGTACCAGCTGGGTGGCTTTCTGTCAGAGAAAATTGCTGCTAATGTGTGAAAAAGTATGATTGAAACCAAGCAAGATAAACAAAACAAACACATACACAGAAGTAAAATTGTTGAGATAATAATAGTTACCCAATCAAAATTAAAGGAAGAAACAAAAAATAAAAAAAAAACACCAAAAAAAAAAAAAAAAAAAAAAAAAAAAAAAAAAAAAAAAAAAAAAAAAAAAAAAAAAAAAACCCACAGGAACAACTGACAGGTAATCTTGAGCAACAAAGTCCTAAGTAAAAACCACAGAGAATCAGTAGATGGGCATTTAGCAAGACTGAGGATGAGCCCTCTGCAAGGAGTGGAGGCAGCACTTTTCCAGCTGACTGATGACTGCCTGGCCAGCCGAGACTCATCTGGTGCCTCATCAGGGCCATTAGCATGAATTTCTGTCAGCTGTGTATATGAGACAATAAATAATTGCTTTGAGCATTTAAGCTATATATCCTGCTTGTGGGATCTCTGTCAATGGTGAAAGATGCCCCAACATAAGTGATCCCATTAAGGAGGTTGCAGTTCCCCGTTTTACACTGGGGAGCAGCTTCTGCATGTGAAATATACCCCCGCTGCCTCTGAGTTTTTCACTTACTCGCACATTTTGATATATTCTGTGAATGAACTCTGTGTATGGAAGTTACTGCTCTGACCAATACCACATCGAGTATATTTGCTCCAAGAAGAAATAGAGCAGACAATTCTGGAACTCCAGAAACCGGATAAAAACAAAACCTAGGAAATTCACAACACGTTTCTATGCCTGTGCCCAGCAATACTTTTTCTTCCTGGTAGATTCTATGAAGTTGACATTCATTTCTAAGGTAATTGCTGTGCTTTCTGGAAGTTCAATTATGTCTTACAATCCCAAAGACAATTTGCCAAAGTAACCAATGTTACTATAATTAGTTCTTTATATGAGGAAGATTTTTATTTTCTTGTCTTCTTCCTATTTCATTCATTTTCTCTTAAATCTTTTCAGCAATTCAGCAATTTCTACTGTGTCACTAATGAGTTCAGATCTATATTTTTCCCCACAGGAAGATTTTAAGTGTGAAACAGATCTCTCAGGTAACAGACTTCTCAATATCGTTTCTTTTGATAAGTCTCTCAACAATAAGAGCTAGAATGTTTGGTATTCCATGTATATAATATTTTTCTAATTTTATTCACTGTATGATCTACTAGTTACATGACAGCTTGCTGAAATAGTGGTAAAGGACATATATTAAATCTAAATGGCTTTTTACTACTAAAACAATGCCTCTGCTAGTAGTTCTTAAATATTTTATTATATAGACAATATTTATTTCTATGTATGTGTTAATGCATATATTCCTTTTTATACAATTAATTAAAAATTTATTTTGAGCTTTAGAAAAAGTGCTTAAGCTTTGACATCTAAAACATTTTGCCAGTAGCCTTAATCAATGGTGTGTGTTTTATCATCTACTAAATAGCCACAGGCACTGATCAATACAATAGCAGAAACCACTTATCATTAACCTCAATCTGTTCTAGGTCAGCAACCTGTTACCTTCAAATGAGAATTTTCTATACATATTTAAGGTATCCTTTTCTTATTCTTTAGCACTGTACTTTTCCAACTCATCCCCTAACACAGGAACTAGGGGTTTTTTTTCTGGTGACTTATAGTTGATCCAAAAAAAAAAAATTCGAGATTGTCAAGGTTTTGGTTTCTTTCTTTTAGCAAATCTGTTATCAGCACTGCAGTACTACATTATTGAAAAAATAAGAGTAAAATGCAGAGGGTCTGGCATCCATTTGAATTTCCTTTTCTAATATGTCAAGTCATGTCTTGAAAAATACAGGTTCAGATATTTATTCTAGCTTTTAAGTGTTTTCTAGCAAAATGTAATTGCCTTGAAGCCAAAAAGCACAATCATATATAAATATCCATCAGACTTTCTAGCCTTTGTGAATGGCATTCATTTAACACAAGCTATTTTAAAGCAAGACATCAAAATTAGGGATCCTTGGCCTGTTTAGAGTCAACAGAGAGAGATGTGTCTACAAAGGAGAGGGCTTACCTTACTAAGTTGAAAAGACAGGATAAACTACCATATAATGCCAGTGAGACAGAATATCAGATTTCTTATCCAACCTCACAAGATCTGCTCAGTAGACAGTAGTCTTTCTGTTTTGCAGTCTTTGGTACTAGCAACAAGTGCTTGTATTCATCTCACTTAACTTTACTCATTAAGAAAAATGAATACTTGTGATCATATTATGGATTTCTAGGTAGGATCAATCATCCTTTGACAATGCCTCACTCATTTACTTTCTGGTGACTACAGAATGAGATAACCAGAATAATTTATAGGCAAACCATTTAGATGGTTAAACTTAGGGTGACTTTGGAACTTGATGAACTGTAAGTGTTTTTCACAGAGAGAAAATTTTGCATGGCTTAAAGCAAATAAGTAACAGATCTTTCACATATTAGTAATACACAGAAGCTACTTTTTTGACTGTCACAATAATTAATGTGAAATCTCATAACCAGAGATGATAAACAAACAAAATTTTTTGAAGTAGAATCACAGAACGGTAGAATCATGAACAAGTTTGGGTGGGAGGGGGCCTATAAAGGTAATCTAGTTCAAACTCCCCTGCAATAAGCAGAAGCATTTTTAACTAGATCAGATTGCTCAGAGCCTATCCTGACCTCGAATGTTTGCAGGGAGGGGATATCCACCATCTCTCTGGAAAAGCTGTTGCAGTTTTTCACCACGTGCACTGTAAAAAAATTTTTACCTTATATCATAGAACATCATAATGTATTTAAATTTCTGAACTGCCTCTACAAGCTGAGTCCTACCCTCTGTCATAAAGTATGTTCAAAATTAATGTCAGACTGTTTTGCCTGGAGTGGCATTACATACCCCAAATTTTCAGAAAGCAGCTAAGTGACATGAGAATAATCACAGAATCATAAAATGGTTCATTTTGGAAGGGATCTTAAAGATCATGGGTAAGGACATTTCTCACTAGACCATGGTGCTCAAAGACCCATCCAGCCTGGCCTTGAACACTGCACAAGGTATAAAAATTTGCTTGGAATAAGTGTAACCAAATGTCATCCATACAAAATGTAATTAAAGCCACCTTATTTTTAAAGGTTAATTAAAAGTATAATTCATCATAATAGACAAATATTTACAATTTTCTCATAAAAAGAACAATTATTTACCAGAACAGGAGAGCTGCTTGGGTATTTTTGCTGATAAAACAAATCCTAATGTAGGAATAGATACAACCAATTAATCTGTCTTGATTTAACTAGCCTGAAAGTGATTAATTTTGGGTAATTGTGCTCATCTAGTAGGCTTTTACTTAATTATCCTAGAAAGCAAAACAAAGAACAGTTTACACAGATGTGTCTATCTGTATTGGGCTCCACTTGAGTTGACTGTGACAGAAAGCTGAAGTATCAACATTTACCATTCAGGGCTGAGAGAGATGGCTCTGCCAGATCAACATCAGGGAGAGTAACCCTGTGGTACAAGGACTCTCATTTCCCAATAAATTTGAACAATACCTACTGTATTGATGCCCTGCAATTTTTTTGTTGTTTTGTTTTCACTCACACTGTAATTTAAAAACAAAATCTTCAGCACATTTCTGAGGCTTAAAATGTTTCTAGAAACAAAGCCCCTGAAGCTGATGGTATTTCTTCCACTTATCTCAAGTAAATGGGCAAGAGATATTTCTGTATGTACAGAAATCATTTCTGAGTATTGCTCACAGAAATATGTACAAGCATCCTCTTAATATCTTACGTGTAATATAGGGCTTGTGTGTCATAACAGCAGATGGACATCACTGGTTGTAAGAACAGGCCCAGAAGAAGGAAAGCAAAGACATCACTGAGATGTTAAAGAGCACAGAGCAGCAGAACTTGTCTAGTGACCCAAAACAACATGTATTGGTCATCCTCACCTCAGGACCACCTCCAGCATTCTTCCACACCTGGCACAGAGCCTAAATCTATTCTGCAGGTGGAAGTTGGGGTTTTTTAAGGGAGTGCTGGAAAGTTATATAGGGAATATATGTATATAGAGTATGTCTGTATCATTCACAGATTCCTCAGCTAGCTCCAGAACCAGAATTATTGGAGTATCCTAAACACAATGCTCTGTCAAAGTTAATTAACTACTACTGAAAAGAGGAGGCAATTTGCTTGGGAGCAACCTTTCACTGGCATAGCCTTATCTTTTCAGATATGGAGACTTCCAAACCATGTTATTATCATCATTAGAATAGCACCACATACAGAAGCTAAAATGTCTTTTATGGGATGGTATTGACTAAAACACACAGGGACTGCTCAGCTGCTGCTCTGGGTCTTCAGTGTTGCCATTCATTGAACAAATATGGGGTGAAGAAAGATGAGAGCAATGCCATGTCTTAGTGGTGTGGTACAAAGAAGCTGAACAAAGGAGAGTCAGGGTCACTGCAGGTCTAGTACCATCTTCTGAAACAAGCAGTGCCACATGTCTGTGTGGAAAGGCATGAGTGTCCATGATGGTGGAGTCGGTGATAGAGGTAGAAAGTAAATAAGGGAGGACATAGTGGAAAAGGCAGAGCCACAAGGTCCACCTAAACAAGTCTGAGAATCTCAGTTTTAAACCAGAAATATCCTCTACTTTGTCTATCAGAACTTCCAAAGTGTTGTTTGTACAAGTGAATGTGCACTACATGCAAGATAGTTTTAAATTAAATATTATATTTGGAGTATGAAACATTATTTACCTTCTGCCTCTGTGCATCTGATAACACACTGCCTCAATTTTCACAGTATATAAAAATACAGAAGTCACAGGGGAGATATCATTAATGTCTATAAAAGAACCTAGTTGCCAAGGAGCCAAGAACACAGAGATAGCCTCTTCTCAGTGGTACCCAGTAACAGGGCAAGTGGCAACAGACACAAACAGAATGATGGGAAATTACACTTCAAAATAAGGGGGCTTTCAATGTGACGGTGCTCAAACACTGCAAGAGGCTTTTCAGTTCTATAGTAGATTATCCATCCTTGGAAATATTCAAACTCCAGCTGGCCAACCTGCTCTAGCTGACCCTGCTCTGAAGAGAGGTTGGACAAGATTATCCCCAGAGGTGTCATTCTACCTCAGTTGCTCCACAGTGTCTCAAGCATTTACACCCTGCACTGAGAACTACTAGCAAGTACTACTGATTTTCATTCCCAGACTAGACATGCTCTACCTTATTGAGGACATAACTAGATTATGAATCAGGAGATTCCTGAATAGTTTATCACCCTTCATCTTAGATTACATTTGCTGCAAATTTTTTTTTCACATTTTGAATTAGGCTATAAGGTTAAGTAAAAAAAAAAGACTGCTTTAAATATTTCTTAATAAAAACAGTATTTGATGACAATCATTTAAGGCTAATTCAGAGAAATATAATAATTAGTTAACAGAGGTGATTTGGGATCCTAGGAATAAAATGTCAACAGAGAATACCAGCAATTGATCTATATGTTTGATTTTGAGTTCCAACTGAAATATAAAACACAAGAAGATAGAAGGACATCATATAGGATAAAACAACATATGTAATGACACCCTGAGCTCCTCTCATCAGCATATGCTGTTGTACTAAAGTGCATAGCTGGCATTCACTCCTACCTTGTTTTAAAGAGAACAATCTGGCCTCAGAGAAAACACCAGAAGAACTGGTTTCTTACCACATGTCTGGGGAAACAATCAAATAAGGAACAGATATGATTTTACATGATAAATATAGATTTTATAAAAATACTAAAGGTTAAAAACATGTAAGCATTTCTAGACAAGTACTTCTACCTATTACAGTGGCACTTTTCTAGAAACTGGATCCATGAAAATATTGCTGCCATAAAATCCTTCCTTTTACTTTACTTGCTACACTTACACCTATCTTACATTCAAGGCATGAATTTACTTCTTTTACAGGTATTTCTTCTCTTTGATCGATGCATCAAGCTAATACAGCAAAAGGTCTGGTCTTGATCTAGAGTGCCTTCCTAAATTTGTAAATCAACAGTGGGAGCCTGCAGCAATGGCCTCTTATCTGGTCTCACAGCCCAAAAAGCCAGCTGCATCCTGGGCTGCAGCAAAGGAAATGTGTCCAGCAGGTGTAGGGAGGTGATTTTCTGCCCCTACTCCATTCTCATGAGATTCCACCTAAAATACTGCATCCAGCTCTGGAGTCTTCAGTACAAGAAAGACACGGACCTGTTGGTGCAGATTTAAGGGAGACCCACAAAAAAGATCAGAGGGATGAAGTACCTGTCCTATGAGGAAAGGCTGAGAGGGCTGGGTTTGTTCAGCCTGGAGAAGAAGGCTCTGCAGAGACACAGCAGTATTTCAAAACCTGAAGTGAGTTTTAGGGGAATGATGGGGACAGACTCTTTAGTAGGTTCTGTAGTAACAGGACAAGAGATAATTTTTTTAAAGTAAAAGCAGGTAGATTCAAACTAAAAATAAAGAACACATTTTTTACAATGAGGATGCTGAAATGCCGCCACAGGTTGACCAGGTTTTCCTACCCCTGGAAACATTCAAGGTAAGGTTGCATGGGGTTTTTGACAACCTGATCTAGTTGAAAAGGTTCCTGCTCTTTGCCAGGGTGTTGGACTAAGCAGTCTTTAAAGGTCCCTTCCAATACAAACTATTCTATGAGTCTATGAACTGTGAAAACAGTGTCCTTGGTCTGGGAAACCTCTCAGCTTTTCACACTGCTTTTCAGCTCAGGAAACCTCTTCATTATCTATTCAATGTGAAAATACTCTGAGATATTTGATAGTGGAAATTATTCCTTCCCACCAAGGACTGGTGAGCTTGCAGGAGGCAGAGAGGATGTTCATAAACTTTAGACATCAGACAAAGTTAGCTGCAAAACACATGAAATAAGGGTATTGTTTTGGGAAACGTAAGCCAGGATATTAACCACTCCAGAGATAATTTGCTGCTTTATGAACTGGACGTGAAAATAGTAACTGTTACAACTGAAAGAGATCAGAAGCAATGTTACTTACATGCTAATTGTGCATCTGTTTTCTGGACTTTCACTGGTGATCTAGAAATAAGATGGAGTGCACTCTCAGAAAATTTGACACTCGATTTTAAGGAGTGGTTCTCATGCTGGGTGAGAGAGCCAAGATGAGTTTGATTTAGCAGTTCTCACCTATTGCAAGATATGTGTCAGATATTGGGTATGACCAAAGTGTGGATAGAAGTCTGAAGGGAATTTTGAGTCTCTGTTTAGCATTGCTGGGGCTGAACCAGGAATGCTGTGAGGTATAATTAAGGCAGCAGTGACAAAATCCAGCTTGGGAGCTTTTATACAGACATTAAGGAACTTGTTTGTAATTTGAGGTTTGGCTAGAGAAAACCACTGCTAAACTGATCTAGAGTAACATTCCTGCCTTCTGTAAAATACTGATTCAGAATATTCCATTTTGCTCTCCTTGGTTTTGCTTGGCTGAGCAAACGAACAGAGAAGACAGGAGAGTTGGATCCTATATGTAATATAACATATTGCACACTCCTGGCATAGTAAACTAGGTAGAAAAAAGAAGTAGCTGTGTATTCAGAATGTAGAATTTTTATTTACTTTTTCTTTTAACTTTAGTTCTCCAGTAGAAAAGAGAAGAATTACAAAGCATAATGAAACTAATAAAAGAAAGCCAGACCAGAAGACATCAGATACACTGCAAGATGTTTCTTACAATTTTTTTCTAAAAAAGTGGACACAATCAATCAATCTTTGTTGATTGATTGAACCAATAAAAAATTCTGGCTTTAATGATCATATAGGTTACACAAAGTAAATTCCTCTGTATTGCTTCAATTAAAAAAAAAAGATGTAGAAAATTTTTGTTTAAAGCAACCCAAAGCATAAGAGATTAAATAGATTAATAATTCCTAGACATAATAGAACTTGAAAGAAGTTAATTTTCATGTCTTTGCAGACAAAAGATAAAGAGAATTCGCAGGTAATATTGCAGATGATGTGGATATATTTCAATATTTTAAATGACATCTATTTAACACATCTATTAAAGCTTAAAATTGATGTTAATTTTATGACACTCAACCCAAATAAAATACAACATATATTCTCATAGAATATGAAATATGTGAAAGTCTACATTACATTTAAATTATTATTATTATTATTATTAAGTAGTCCTGCAGTTCTTATGCTAGAGATTAAAGCCCAAGAGTAGAAGAGAGCCTTCTCTTCCTTCAATTGTGGTCATATGAAGAAAGAAAAAATATCTGATACCTCAGATTCAGCAAAATCTCAATCATGATTGATTCCCTCAGAAATTTATATTTTTGAACCCAGAAACTCTCAGATAAAAACAATGTTAAAATGTGTTGCCATTGCCACAATCCATAAATTCAGCTCTATTCAACTGCGGAGTTAGGAGAATTAATACTTCCATTCCTCTGGCATATAGCTTGTCTGAGTTATTAAATACTGATGTACCTATTCGTTATGTCTCTTTCTCAGATTCTTCATCTGTGCTGATGAAATTCCATGGTACGTGTAACTTTGCACCCTTGAAATAACTGCAAAACACATATCAAAGTTAGGATCATTTGAGAAGTAATTTTTGTAGCTGAAATGAATTTAAATGGTTTTTCTAAAAATATTTTTCCATTAGAAAACAGTGAATTATAAGACTAAAATTGCTGGCAAAAAAAAAAAAAATTGGCTTGAAGAAAATTTCATGAACAATATCTCTCAGGTTTGCAGTAGAACATTTCAAAGAGAAAATGAAGAGTAATCCTAACACAGTCCAAAGGCTGAGACTTCAAACTGAACAAAGCTATGACCTTATGTTTCATCTCTTAACTATGCCAGCCAGTACACTATGAGGTCAGGGTACTTCTATGTCTCCTCTGGCAAAATGAATTTTTCATTATTTGTGAAAAATTTAGATAGGTCCCATATTAGAAAAAGAGGAACCTGTCCATGCCAAACTTGCTGACTAGTAGGGGTAGGTCGTGTTTGACCAACTTGGTTCCCTTTTATGACCAGGTGACCCACCTGGTGGGTGCAGGAAGGGCTGTGGATGTTGGCTATTCAGACTTCAGCAAGGCCTTCGACACTGTCTCCCACAGCACACTCCTTCCTGGAAAAGCTGGCAGCCCACGACTTGGACAGGAGCACTCTTTGCTGGGGTAAGAACTGGCTGGATGGTCGGGCCCAGAGAGTGGTGGTGAAGGGTGCCACATCCAGCTGGCTGTCAGTCACCAGTGGAGTCCCTCAGGGGTCTGTGCTGGGGCCAGTTCTGTTCAATATCTTTATTGATGACATGGATGAGGGAATCAAGCCTTTCATTAGTAAATTTGCAGACGACACTAAGCTGGGAGCGTGTGTCGATCTGTGGGAAGGTAGGAGGGCTCTACAGAGAGACCTGGAAAGGTTGGATAGATGGGCGGAGTCCAGTAGGATGAAGTTTAATAAATCCAAGTGCCGAGTCCTGCATTTTGGCCACAAAAACCCCCTGCAGCGTTATAGGCTGGGGAGGGTGTGGCTGGAGAGTGCCCAGGCAGAAAGGGAGCTCAGAGTACTGGTCGACAGCTGCCTGAGCATGAGCCAGCAGTGTGCTCTGGTGGCCAAGAAGGCCAAGGGCATCCTGGCCTGGATCAGGAATGGTGTGGCCAGCAGGACCAGGGGGGTCATTCTTCCCCTGTACTCGGCACTGGTGAGGCCCCACCTCGAGTGCTGTGTCCAGTTCTGGGCCCCTCAGTTCAGGAAGGATGTTGAGACTCTTGAGAGAGTCCAGAGGAGGCAACGAGGCTGATGAGGGGCTTGGAGCACAAGCCCTGTGAGGAACCACTGAGGGAGCTGGGGTTGTTTAGCCTGGAGGAAATGAGACTCAGAGGTGACCTTATCACTGTCTACAACTTCCTGAAAGGTGGTTGTGGTCAGGTGGGGGTTGGTCTCTTTCACCAGGCAGCGACTGACAGAACAAGAGGACACAGTCTCAAGCTGCATCAAGGGAAATATAGGTTGGATATTAGGAAAAAGTTTTTTACAGAAAGGGTGATAAAATACTGGAATGGTCTGCCCAGGGAGGTGGTGGAGTCACCGTCACTGGATGTGTTTAAAAAAAGACTGGATATGGCACTCTGTGCCATGATCTAGTTGAGGTGTTAGGGCATGGGTTGGACTTGATGATCTTGAAGGTCTCTTGCAACCTGGATATTCTGTGAATTCTGTGAACAGTGTATTCAACCACCTTATGAACCCTTATTTTAAACAAGCAAAGACCGACAATTACCTTTACTTACTTAAACTTCCCTTATCCATATCACAGAGTATTTCAACCCCTATTTTTTCTACTTCTTTTTTTCTTTTACCCAGTGGCAGTCTCATCCCTTTTTTTCCATAAATTTTCGGAAGTTGTGTTTTTCTCCACAGTTATCAGAGAGATGAGGAATTATGCCCAATTTCTTCATTGTTGGCATTATTTCTTTTTCCTCTTCAGCTGATCATTGGTGGATTCACAGTTCATTCTTTCTAGCATGTGTATAGCAAATGGGCATAATTCACTTTCTTCCAGGTAACAAATACCTGCTTTCACATAACCTGTGTGTCATAAAGACCCTATTAGATGGTACATGAAAGGAAGCTTCTACAAAAGGATAGTGACCATTCAGATTGTTTAAGTTCCTGCTCAGATGGAATCTGACCCAAAAATTGATACCAGTATCCTGAAGTTCTCATCATGTCTCACAGAATACCTCAATCTAAATATAATCCTTTTGCAGAAGCAAAGAAAATAGAGGGTTTTGAGAACTACTTCTAAACTTTGTAAATTGCCTTCCATGGTAGTAACTGAGTGACCCATTCTCCAATATACTCCTGGTACCTAGGGGTGTGCAGAGGTAATTATGATAAAACAGTTAGATAACACTCTCACCGGGACTAACTTTAGTTTGGAAATTAAGATAGAGGCTGAATTACTATAGATAGTGTAATAATTTAATCCCACCTGGCAGCTAAGCATCACCTAGCCTCTCACTCACGGTGGGATGGGGGAGAGAAGGAGAGAAAAAATGAGAAAACTCACCAGTTGAGGTAAAGACAATTTAATAAGTAAAGTATAAACTGGGCATGCAAGCCCAGCAAAACACGGGATTTGTTCACTGCCTCCCATGGGCAGGCAAGTGTTCAGCCATCCCAAGGAACCAGGGTTCCATCATGCATCACCATGACTAGGGAAGACACATTCCATCACTCTAAACATCTCCCTTTTCTTCTTCCCCCAGCTTTATATGCCAAACATGACACTACATGATGTGGGATATCCCTTTGGAGAGCTGGTTTCAGCTATTCTGGCCTCACTGAGGATGGCTGGGTATGCACAAGGAGTGGGAGGAGACAAGGCTGGGACCGCTGACCCCAAATTTCCAAAGGGATATCCTCACACGGGTGGGGTGGTGTGGGAAGTAGAAAGGGTTCTATCTGTCTGTAAGTGCTGAGCAGCAATAACTAAAATGTCTTAGTGTTATCAACAGTTTCCTGCACAAATGGAAAGCATAGCTTCATAAAAGCTACTGTGAAGAAAATTAACTCTATCTCAGCCAAAGCCAGCACAGATGGAGGGTCTGGGTACAATAACAATCCCGTCTACATGCATAAAGTGAAAAAAGAGCAAACATTAATAACAATATGAACAGCAATAACACAAAATGGTTATTCCCTTCTGTATGCATTTATCAGTCTGTATCTGGAGAACTCTGTCCAGTTTGGAGCCATTCCAGTACAAAGTAGACAAGCAGGAGACTGTCCTGTGGAGCGCCCCCAGGATGGTCAGTGTGCTGGAGCACAGGATGTAAGAGAAGACACTAAGGCAGTTGGGTTTGTTTAGTTGTAAGAAAAGGTTAATAATTTTACTGATGTCTTCAACTACATATTGGATAGTTATGGAGAACAACTCAAACTCCATTCGGAGAGGTATCATAAAATAAATTCCTACTAAATATTAAGAAACAAAAGTCACCATGAGGGCAGCCAAATACTACAGCATGTTGCCCAAAGAGATGTCAGAACCTTCATTGTTGGAGATGTTGGAAAGGCAGCAACCTAAACAACCTGACGAACACTGAAGTTCCCCTGCTTTGAGTCAAGGACTGGACCAGCTGATATAAGGAGTTCCTTTCAAACAAATGACTCTTTGGTTCTGTTACTCATTCTTTTACTGGGGAATGTGTCCTTCTGGGGCTATTGGAACTACAACTTGCCTCCTGCCCTTGAGTCTTTCTCTGTGTACCCAGTAAGACCTGCATCCATGTTTTCCTACCAGCATGCACAAACATTTGGTTCAGCTAATATAAAGCAATATTTGCTCTCTTTGAGCAATATCTCCCTTATTTCAGTGTGACACAGTGTAATGACTGCACAGGAAACAATAAACCACAAACAATTAGACCGGTCATTTATCTCTTTCTAATGTATGCTTTTAATCAATAAAAATTACCAACCATTACTTATAATAACAACATGCCCACTTTAATTACAGAAAACTGATAGTGAACAGGATTCATTTAAAACTGACAAATTAGGATAGGCATTCACTCTATATGTTTATTCCCATACATTTTATCACAATGAAGGGTTGTCAAAGGAGATAAGTAGACACAGCGTCTGGAAATATTGAATGATTCAGCAACCCTTGACCATAATCTTTTTATGGACTACAACATATTTTATAAAACATGCAGAGACACAATATTTGAAAAAATGAAGCAGACAAAGGGCCCTGAAGTTGAAATCATTACAGTAATTTCCCAATTACAGACAGTAGGACAGTATTAAGTATTTCTGCTAAAAATAAAATACCCTTGGCTGTGTTTGTAAGACAGCAATTTTCATGATCAGAAACTGTCACTGTTGAACCACAACAGATTTCATGTGTGGTCACCAAATAAAAATTATTTGCTATCACTCAGTTTTTCTGAATTAAACAGATATTACTCTGACCATCATGAATATTCTGCTATGACATCTTAAAAAAACCCAAACAAAAGAGCTTCTCACAGAAACCGTATGTTTCCATACTTCAGTATTCATTCCATACCTAAAGAGACTGTCCCAGACAATGTCTTTATCCATTTGATTAAAATGGAATAAGGATTCTCTTCCTTCATTAAAGTATTCCATTTAAAAGAATATGTTTTGAATACGGTTGTAAAGAATCGCCCATGTCATGAATTAGAGAAGAATAAATAAAATTTTTAAAAAATCTAATTTCTAGGAAATAATCACATTTGTGGGAAAGTCCAAAACCTAAAAATGAATTCTGTATATGGACCTTATTTTGGTCACCAGGTATGGAGAGGGTGTTTTTCTCTCAAGGTGGATCTCCTGCAGAGACTGGTGAGAAATAAGATGTTTATGGCATAGGTTGAAATTCAATAATATTGTGCTTTAAAAAAATTACCCTGTCTGCAGTCTTTATATGGCCATCTAGCAAAGGGATTGACCTAATAAAATACTCCTTTGAGTACCCAAAACAATGATTTACTTACAGGTAGTTTTTAGTCAATGAATGTTTAATAGGAAAGTCAGCTAGGAATAACGCATTTAATTTTAGCTCAAAATAGTTGTTTTTTTCTGATACAAACTCCTTACCTCACTTTGTTTCCCAATTTCCCCTTTACAAACAATATAATGATGTGATTGCAGGACTTAGCATGATAGATTGGAGGTTAAAAGTATGAGTCATGAAAGCAGAGACTTTGTATGACTGATGTCAGTGATTACTCTTGCCAGAATAATTGGCCAGACTCTCAGATTCCTCAGCTCACATCCAGGACTGACTTTTGCAATGCAGGGGCCATGATCCTGGGTTTGTATTTGAGCTGGAGCTGAAGGAAGACTTCATTACACATTCTGATTAAAAGTGGCTACAAAAGGCCTTTTCCTTGATCTAACCAAATACTGTGGTGAACAGCATGCCATCTTTTGATATGGAAAGAAAGATATCTTTGTGCAGAAGCCTAATTAGAATTAATTATTTATACATTATTCCAAGCCAGCTCAGTTAAGAAAGTTACCAATTGGGAAAGTTCATAATTTTGGAAAACAGCTAACAGGAGCTGTGGTTCTAATTTGTCTTAGAAACAGAAACATGAAAACAATACATAACGTATTGATTTAACAATCAAGAAGAAAGTAACTAATGGGCAGAAAAATTTGACATAGGTCACTGCACTTTGTCTTAGGTTGTAATTTATTTTCACTTACAGGGCATCTTTACAAAAGTCAGGTATGGATATCAGGTTTGACTTTTATGTAGAAAAGGTCCAAATAAAAAATTGTTTTCTCACAGAAATAATATTTGTTTACCAGAGTTAGGGAAGGAAGTAGTTTTGCAGGGGTTAAAATAAGGCTGAAATAAAGTTAGGAAATTTACTCCAAAAGTAACAAGTATTCAGCTGTCTAAAATATTTATAATGGAACTAATAGTAAATAAAGTACATTTGCTTGTTACCCCTGCCCCAGACTATCCATTAGTGTGAACTTGAGTGAGCTACCCCATAAAATGCCTAGCATACCAAATAATCCATTTGAACATACAGGACTGACAGGTGAATAAATATCATCCAGCCTTAAATGTATTTCTTATTCTACTTCCTACAGATTCATCCCATTTGTATTGATTTTTTCTCCAGACAAAATAATAACCACAGCATAATATCACTCTCCAGTGTACTACCTTTTTTCATTTGCAAGTCTGATATATTTTTCCTACTGATTTAAGTATTTAGAGAAACCAAATTAGTTAATTTTGACAGATGCTTAGTAAACACATAATTTTGGATGCACCAGGATGGCAATAAGGGATTTTTGTCCATAAAAACCTTCAAACTAGTTCAGTCAGTGGAATTTAAACTCACTCTTTAATATTGGGAAAAACAGAAGTGCTTTAGAAGGTCTGAGAAAGATAAACTTGTTAAAAATTGCAGAACGGAGTAGCCCATTGTGTATCTCCTTCCTATCTTCTAAAGCTAGCCAACATGGCCCCCTGAATGGTCACAATTAATATGATTGGGAAAGTATACTAACCTATGACAACCCCTTTTTTTAATCTTTAAAGTAAGTAGGTTTTCTAAAAGTTTAGAAAAATGTAAAAAATTTATAATATTTTTAATTAATTTTTAAATGGACAGAAATGGCCTATTTAACTTAATGGCCTATTACAATAAATATTTATGTCCCTATAAGGACCAAAATAGTTTTACATTACATCCAGAATTAATATACTGCTGGTGGAGGGTCTGCATACAACCATTCCTACTGCAACAAACTTGGTTTTTTAGTTACCTGTTTTCCTGCATATTCTTCTTTTTCAGTGAACACACAATTTTAGATGCAATACAGATGTATGGAGAGTCTGAAGTTTCTTCCTCTACTAAATCCACTGAAGCAACAGAGATGTAGCAAAAGGGGTATAAGCAAATATTCTGTGATCTACAATGGCCAGATGCTGCAAATAAATATGTCTCAAAGTCCAGAAATCATAGAGGAGGGATATTGATTTCACGTCATCTTTGGAGGCATACCCCTTATAGCAGACAGGAAAAGACCAGGTGGCAGGTCAGAATTCCCCACTCTTTCAGGGGTTTAGATTTTCATAGCAACTAGAACTGTTAATGACTTACAACTTCAACCACATAATGGTATATATTCTGAAAATATTTACATTTTTAATTCCTAAACATATCAGATGCTTCAATTATTTCAGTTTATAGAATTTGTCTTGTTTGCATAAAACAAGGCACAAAAGAAAATTATATGCAATTATTGAATCAAAAAATGCATTGACACCAAAGGATATGAATTTGTCTTGCATGGCAGTCATCACCTCAAAGATATTTATCTGTCCTTCCCTTTAACCACTTTACAGTTAAAATAAGTAACAGAGACTTAGCTTCAGGATCTTGGGGGTTTTTTGAAAAGAACATCTGAGTCAATGCTATCTCACTGATGTGGAAAAAGGCCTGAAGAGCTCAAATCCCAGTAGAAGTACCCTGGAAGCAGACCCACCCACGTGCCTGCATTGCTGCTGCTAAGCAAAAAGAGCAAAAAACACAATATAAGTCAATTCTCATTTAAAGAACCGATGCCAATTTCATCCTTGCTTCAGAAAGAGAAAGGAAATTAATGCAAAGTGAACAAAAAACTCACAAGGTTTTTTTTTACTACCTTGCTGATAAGAAAGAAGGTTTTTTATTAACAACTTTTCTGAGCTAAAGGGAATAAAGATTTGCTGCTATAATTAGCCACATGGATCAGCAGTTCACATGATGATTAGTACAATGAAGTCTAAACCAGTGATCAGACTGAAATATTGCTCTATATATCTGTTCTCTGCAGAAATGCAAGTGTGAACTTCCACCAAAGATTTTAATCACTCTTTCAAAAAAATCAAGGCTGATGTAGAAGTTTAAGTGGAAAGAAAAAGAAAAAACAAATACCCAATATAAAATATAAGAAGGCAGCAAATACCACTTTGCTCTAAGACTGTTTTCTCCAATACCTCATTTTTAACATAACAAAATACGTTTTGTTTTCTGAGACCCAGTCACAAACTGTCTTAGTCTAAATGTCCCTGCTCCTGAGTAATGCCTGCTTTGCCTTATGACCCTTTTTTACCTTGTGAATTTTTGAAAGCAATTGTCACAGATTCAGTATTTGGAGATCTATTATCTGCTTGAGTTCTGTCATAAAACTGATCACTTGTAAAAGAAATGCATAAACTATCCTATAGCACCAGCTAGGCACACAAAGGCTGTGAGAGCTGTTTTGAAGTTAGGCTGTAGAAAAACATATGTAACAAAATGCTACATTTCTTGAAGGTAAATGCCTGTTTCACCTCACAGTAAGTACTCCTGCAGAGCAGAGAGCAAAATAACAAACACCTGTCAACTGTTTGGGTATCAAAAACTAAAGGATACCCTGTGGTTTCTGATAAACTCAAAGACAGATTAGACTGTCTGGCAGCTTCTATATGAATGGTGTGAAAGAAACTCTTCTGAGATACATTATTCCAAAATTTTTTAGTATGGACTTGATTTTAGACAAGGTATTTGTAGCAGTGGGGTCAGTGGGGTCAGACAACAACTTGCATTTCAGGTTTCATTCTGGAGAAGAATATGTAAACCGTTATATTAAAGTAATCCAATCTTTGACAAATAAAGCCCTAAAGAAATTTGCTTCTAGAACTGGAGGCAAACCCAGTGGTATGCTACACCAGGCCTCCTTGCAACTAAATGAACCAGGTCAAATTTGTTTCTTGCCTTG
>VZTR01013374.1:71542-83467 GCA_013400775.1 Chaetops frenatus | reverse complement strand
CCCCTGGAAAAGAGGAAAAAGGGGAATTTTGGGGTTTAATTAATGCCTAAAAATTTAAGTTTTTTTTTTTTTTTTTTTTTTTTTTTTTTTTTTTTTTTTTAATCAGCAATCCTGAGAAAAAAACATAAGGTAATGTGCTCTGGGGATTTTTCCTACCTGATTTCTAGTTCACTGAGAACTTAAAGTACAGGTGACCTTTCAGTGTTCTGAAAGGAAACAAGTATGAGTAATATAAGCAGGTGTTCCAACCCTACCTCAGGCCACAGTTTAAAAGAGCCTAATGGTCTGACGCATGCAGACTTCCTCCTGAAATACTTCCTGAACATGCCAAGTGTAGATGTAGGAAAGGAACAGAACACAAATGAGCTGAAGAATGCTGGTGCTGACTCAGGGCAAGGCTCTGCTATGCCTAGGAGAGTTGTCTTTGAGAGCTACTGGGTTTCTGAAAGAGAGAAGGTTCATCGAAACTCCTTGTCAGGAGGGACATCTCAGTCACAAGTTCACCACCTCCTAAGTTCCATTCCAACTCTTTGTCAAAAAGAATGCTCAGAAGTCACACTAAACGACCCACAAGTCACCTGGTAATAAATCCATTCTCCCCTTGGACGACTTTTTAATGATAAAGAACTAGGGAATGGTTTGCCAGGTTCTTTGAAGAATAAGGAAGATGCAGAAGCGGGTTAGATATATATATCTTTCTTCCTTTAGATCTGATTCACTTCAGATCATAGGTTCCATAAGCCAATTGTCTCACCAGGGTTGCTAACCAGAAAAAAAGTTGTAGCTGGTTACCAAAAAATCCTTTAGAATTACTATTGTGTAGACAAATAAATATTTTTTTTCACCAGATGCCTACTTTTTTTACTGCTTCTACTGGACTTTCCCCTTTGGACCTAACTTCCACAATGTCCTACACTGAGAAATACTTTTCTAAGATTTACAAACAGTCCAACACCATTAATATGAACTCTTAAGGACAGACTCTGTCATGAAAAAAAGGTGAATAAGGACAGTAAACACTACAGAATTGTCTAAGAAATGTCAGTTTCATTAAGAGCTGCAATATCAAAAAAAGTGCAAATCTAATGCATCAACTATTTGCATAACTATTTCACATTCCTATGAAACTGAGACGCAGAAATATGTTCCTCTCTTTATTTTTAAACTGTGGTGACAATAGTGATGTAAAGCAAACAAATAAACAATAGTCATTTCATGTGATGGACAAAGCTTTCCTTCAGCTCCATATTTCAAGTAGCAACACATGTACAGAAGAATAGGACAATCTTGTGTAATCCCCAGAACTGCTTATTTAGGCTCATGTGACACATACAATGCTTTAACAATACCTTTTACTCAAGAAAGAGAAGGAAATATCTGTGCCCTTTTCCTATATGACCTTTTGTCACTATGTATGTATTATCCAGGGCAGTGGCCTGTCTGTGTAGTTATATTTTTGTTAAAAATCTAATTTATAGTTTGTTAAAATTATTTGTCTGCTGCATGTTGTGTTTATACACTCCTGTTTCCTGTACAGTGCAGCCCCAGTAGCTGACTTAATAAAATATGCTGCCCATTATTCTGAGTGATTAGATAGCTTAATTGAGCTAACAGAAATGTAAAGTATAGTATCAAAAAAATTTCCATCAATATGTCATGGCACAATATATGTATTTCTGTTACATAAAAATCCTTTTACTTATTTGCTTATATTACTTTACAAGTAGAAGATCTGGAAAGATATAAATTTTTTTAGAAAAAATTATATATCCTTAAAAATTTAGGTTAATAAGAGGCATATATAATAAGAGACATCAAAACTTAAACACATCTCTTCAGTTATACCTATCTGCCCTATACCTATCTGCCCTATTTTCCTACAGTACTTTAATTATCAGACTGGCAATTTCAAAAAGTCGATTTAAAAAATTTTATGGGAAATCCCATTTTTATTCCCAAGCAATTTCAAAAACATTTGTTATTCTTTCTTTCTGAAGCAGAAAAAAATCTCACCTGAAAATTCAGCGGAAATATTTTAAATGTCTGCTTGGAATTACTGAGAGAGTTCAGTTTGGAAGTATAGATTCAATTAATATTTTCAACCTAAGTCAGCAACATGCTCCTGCAGTAAAGAAGCCCAATTCTCAGCAAGAGTGCAAACATCAGGCCAAGGAAACAGTTGATTCCTCTCTACTTATCTCTCGTGAAACCTCATGGAGAACTGTGTCCATTCTTAGGCTACCCAGTTGAAGAGGGGCACGGTTAGATTGGAGAAAATCTAGCAGAGGGACATTAAGATGGTTAGAGGGTGGATCTTGTGGCATAAAACCAAAAGACAAGGTCTGTTCAGTCCAGTCTTAAAAATAAGAGATCCAGGGACTATAGTAATGCTTTTAAATGATGGAAGGCATAGAGAAAAGAGATCAGAAATCTACTGTAGAAGTATGTGAGACAATGGAATATGTGAGCTTGGAATACGGGAAACTGACTTGATAAGGAAACAAAGCATTCACTATGAGCATAATAAAACACTGGACTACTTGCTCAGAAAGCTGTGAAATGTTCATCCTTGGAGACACAAAATATTTCACTACAGGGCCCTGAGCAATTTGCCCTACCTAGAATTCCTCTGATCAGGAGGCTGAAGTAGATGACTCTGGAAGTTCCTTCCAACATACTTGATTCAGTGGTCCTAGGATTATATGAAATACACAGTACAAATTCTTGTAATAGACTATTGTTAATATTTTAACAAAGGTGATGTTTAAACAAGCAACTTCTACCTGTAAAATAAAGCCTTCCAATATTATTGTTCAGTTTTCTTGTTTCAGCAGCATTTTGGATATCAAAGTTCCTCCTCAAAACAGCACAGTAGGATAGACACTTTTGATTCATCATCTCTGTGTTGTTTTAAAGGACAGTTTTGCAATATTCACTGGGAATGAGCTTTAGTCACACGTCTATAACACAGGAGGATAGTTCAACTTCCTGGACATGACCTTGAACCTGGGCAGTGCAGAATCTCTCTGGATTCCTGGAGGGATGCCAGCTCAGGCAGCCAGACCTGCTGGCCAGCATATGGGCAAGGTCAAAGCAATGTCTCCTCTGAAGCCTCCTGGGTACAGGAGCAGAGACAGAGCAGCTCCTCAGTATTCTCATAGTGCAGTCAGGGACCTGCCTCGGGTTTAAGCACAGCTGACCACACCATCTTTTTTGAAGAGTGAATCGCTGTAGAGGAAGATGAACCCTCTGGCTCCTCAGGGGAGGTATTGAAAAGAGAGAGGAACGACCCTAGCAATAGAAAATTGTTGTTTGGTCTCTGTTTAAAAGCACAGCTTTAAAGAAAAGTTCTCCTAAATTGTATACTTGGATTTAGATTCTAGAAACCTGGGTTATATAATCTAGATAAAATTGCTGCAGTTTTTGTAAAATTATCTCCCGTTAAAGATGTCCAAGACAGCTCTAAATTAGCTTTTCCACATATTTAACAGTAAATAATTTTCATTTCCCAAACTATCTTTCAGTAATAAAATATATTTCTTTAACAACGTATTTCCTACTACATAAAGAAAGAAACATGCATGATGGAGCAAAGAAGAGTCCATGAATTTGGCTGTACCACAGAAGACTCTAGTCTTGTGCTGGGATTGGCAGCAGACAGCTCACACCTGCTTTAATTTAATATTTATTCCTAAAAAAATGTTCATATCTACCTGAATAAAATGTATATATTAGATAATTTTAGGGGTCCAGGATGAAGAGTAGTGTTCTGTTGGGGCACACACAAGAGATTTTCATAGCAGCATCTCTCCAGGTGTGACAGCTTACTCAGCAATTTTGAAAAAAAATTCAAATCAAGAGTTTATGGGCATCCATAACCAGGCTGGAACTAGGAACCATCCCATGTTGTATGACTGCATGCCAGCATTTCCAGCCAGCCTGATGTTGGTTGGATTGGTTGTAGTGAGGTAGCCAAGAGTGTAAATCTGTTCCTAGCTTTTTCCATAGTGTGAACGCACTAGGTAAGATTTTCAGGATGTTTTAGGGGGAAAAAATCATTTAAATATTTAATTGTCTTTGACATTTTCGTATGTCTGTGTGCCTAAACTTGCCCTCTTGGGCATAATTCTTTCATACCAGTGACAAATTCTCAAGCAAGGTGCCTTTAAGATGACATACACTGTTTTGTTTGCATTCAGTTTTTCTAAGAAATTCACTAAATTTTTATACTTGCCAGAAACTCAACAATATTATTTTGTTGTTGTTTGTGTTTAAGTCATAACACATTTTATGTTTTCAGAAGCATTTTAAAACTGGTTTGGTACCCAAGCTGCCGTGCAGATAAATCAGTAGTTGCAGTGCATGGGTCATAGCACTTTTCTTGAACCGTAAAAATGGGATTTTAACCAAGAGTGCTAAACATCACAAGCCATTTATTCTGTGTTCACAGTAGAGTTGAAAGAAACGTGACTATGTTACCTAATAGCTAAATTCCAAAGAGCAAGTTTTATTCTAGGATGTTGACAGTAGAATCATGGCTTAATTATGCTGGATTTAAAGGCCATTAAGACATTTTTAGGGAGCAAAAGGAAAAAGGTAATATCATAATATGTCTTGAATTTCAACATGCTAAAACAGTGTCAGACTATGAAAAAGAATTGTTAGATTCAGGTTTGTTAAGAGTATTTTAATTTAAAGGTATTCCAAATTCGATTTCTTTGTCCTGTTTAAACAAGGGTCTGTGTTCAGAATTTACTACACTGGGCAGGCAGATGTCATATGTTCATTTTGTTTACTGAAAGGATGTTGCAATGATGTCTAAATTAAATGCTTACTTCTAGAGGACTAAGTAGTTTGAGGACTGTGATTACTTGCGTCCAACTGTCCAGGACACCAAGATCTGCCTTCCTTACATTGTAGGATGTTGGTCATTAATAGCTGGATGCCCTGAATATCCTACATAGCCTCACAGTGCTGCCCGAGACCAAAATAAGGTATACAGATCATCTGTGGGATGCTTTTCAGAGTGGTCCAAACTTCACATGTTACAATTTTGGAAGTAGCCTGTGACTGGTCTCTGCATTGGGCAATGCAACTGAAGAAAGAGGACTTTGGATCAAGACAACTCTTCCCTCTGGTTTGGCCTTACAGAGAACAGGACAGATGTCATCCATGTAGTGTGGTGGTGAGAGCAGGATAGCACTAAAACCCAATATCTGAAAAGGCTTACACTAAGGCTGCCTGCCACTGCCACCTTGTTTAACCAGCACAACAACCCTTGCATCTGTCTCATGCATCTGTCTGCTCTTCAGGGTATTAACAAAGCCTGTGGGAAGAGCCTGGCCATGACCACAGGTTCAGGCCTAGGATTAACATGGCTTCTCCCAGGGGCTGTGTGGAAGTACATTCTATTACAAAGTTTTCTGCTGGGTTCTGTCTACGTGTCAAGTTGAGCAAGCATAGTAACTTCCCTAAGTTCACGCAACTGAACTATGATTTAGCCACCATGATTCTAATGATTTGGTTGGACCTGAAGAACTGAGAATCACAGAATGGGTGAGATTGAAAAGAACCACAGTGGGTCATCTGGTCCAACCTTCCTGCTGAAGCAGGGTCATCCCAGAGCACGTGGCACAGGATTACATCTAGACAATTCTTGAGCATCTCCAGTGAAGGAGACTCCACCTGTCTGGGCAACCTGTTCCAGTGTGCAGTCACCTGCACAGTAAAAAAGTTCTTCCTCACATTCAGGTGGGTCTTCCTGTACATCACTTTCTGCCCACTGCCTCTTGTCCTATTGCTAGCACCACTGAGCAGAGCCTGGCTCCATCCTCTTGACACCGTCCTTTCAGATACTGACAGACATTGACAAGGTTCCTCCCAGACATCTTTCCTCGAGGCTGCATAGGCCAAGTTCCCTTGGTCTTTCCTCATAAGAGAGATTCTCTTGGCCTTGGCCAACTTTGTCACTCTCTGCTGGACCTGCTCCAGGAGCTCCATGTCTCTCTTGTACTGAGGATCCCAGAACTGGACACAGAACTCCAGATGTGGCCTCAGAGATGAGCAGAGGAGCAGGATCACCTTCACCAACTGGCTGGCAATGCTCTTCCTAATGCCCCCCAGGATACTCTTGACCTTCTCAGCCACAAGGTCACACTGCTGGCTCGTGGACAGCTTGTTGTCCACCAGGGCCCCCAGGTCCTTCTCCACAGAGCTGTTTTCCAGCAGGTCACCCCCAGCATGTAGTGGTGCCTGGGGTTATTCCTTCCCAGGGACAGGACCCAGAATTTTCCTTTTTTTGACACCAGACAGTCCTTGTCTGCCCATCTCTCCACACTATTGAGGTTCTTCCAAAAAGCCTTACAGCATTCTGGGGTATCAGTAACCCTGCTGGTTTTGTATCATCAGAAAACTTGCTAAGGAGGCACTGCACCCCCTTCATTCAATTCAGATCCCCTGAATGAGTATTCTTAATAATCAGTGGACTGGCTGAGCCTAAAAACCTGCATTTGGAACACTCCAGTCAACGTAATATCAAGAAAGAGTTAGAGATGACCTTCTTGAGGGCCTTCAGAAATGCCATCCAAGCTGAGAAAAGTGGTCCCTAGATGGTGTGTTACCTCTCCTCCTTCTGCTGTGGTTAACTGCCTCCCCACCCTCCCCTACTTCACACACACACACCTGTCAATACCATTTGATATATTTATTATCTGCAAAGAATCCAGATTCTGATTATCTTTAAGGAATCCAGGTGACTGTGAATTTCCTGTGCAAGCAAAGTTCTTGCCAACAAATATTTTTTCAGAATTATTTAGAAAACTGAAAAAAAGGTAATTGATGAAAAAACAATACAGCAAATACACATAATGTGAAAACAAAAAAATCATGGCAAGATGTGTTTTCATCCTGTAACGAGAACAAAAACCATATTGCAGTAACAGACAGGGACAACATAAAATTAAAAAAAAAAAAGAAACCAAAATAAAACTGGTGGGCAGCCAAATCACTGTGGCACTTGTCACACTGAACTTCAATATGGAAAAATTTTAATACTTCAGTATGATAAAAGGAACCCACAGATTCCAGATATTAATGTAAAAGCATAGGATGGGAGAAATTCTGCACTCGACATCCTTTGTAGAAAAATTTCACCCCATTTTTTTGTCTGAAGTGGCCATGTTCCCACACGATTACATTGTAGAACTGTGCTGAAGTTAAGAGAGGAACCATTAAATTAACACGGTGTAGATGCACAACATCTGCATAAGAGGGGCTCAGGTGTGGGGATGCAAAAATGAGGGGGCAAGAGAAACAGAAAGAATAAGGAGCAGCTGAGGAGGAAGGGCAATTTTCATTTCTTGGAGGTGAAGATCAGTTATTTTCAGGATGATGTCAAGCCAATTTACACACTGCAGCTGTCTGTACCCCATATGACCCTGCTTCACCCTCTTCTGTTCTCTGGCTTATGACCACTTTCTCAATTCTTTTTTAAGAATTCTTTTTCACATCCTTTACTATCCTGGAACTCTAGAAAACATAAATTTTTCTATACAGTTTTTTAAATGTTATGCTGTAGCTGGAGGTTTTATGGGGGGCTGCGGGTGTCAGAAGAAAATTCAAATATTATTCTCAAACTAAGCATATGCNTTGGAGGTGAAGATCAGTTATTTTCAGGATGATGTCAAGCCAATTTACACACTGCAGCTGTCTGTACCCCATATCACCCTGCTTCACCCTCTTCTGTTCTCTGGCTTATGACCACTTTCTCAATTCTTTTTTAAGAATTCTTTTTCACATCCTTTACTATCCTGGAACTCTAGAAAACATAAATTTTCTATACAGTTTTTTAAATGTTATGCTGTAGCTGGAGGTTTTATGGGAGGCTGCGGGTGTCAGAAGAAAATTCAAATATTATTCTCAAACTAAGCATATGTATCTGTGTAAATATATCTGTGTAAAATGATAGGTGGAGGGATGAATTCTGGGTTATGGCATCAGGTGAGGAAAAGATTTCACTTCAGAAGAATAACTCTTCTTTAGAGATCAGCCTGAGAATATTCAGTTTTCTAAGCCCTCCATGAATCTGCCTGCTCTGTTAAACAGCAGAATGGTAGGTATCTGTGGGAGATCCAAATGAGTAACTGAACTGTGCAAAAAATCAAATTTTGAGAAAAAGATGTTGAGAAGGGTTAATTATGGCTTTTGGTATACAACTGCCCTCCCCATGTACAGCAGTGATGATTAATTATAAAGGAAAGTAGCAGAAATGGTCTTGGTTGAGATAAACATTGTTAGGCCAGATCCTCCAGTTCACCAAAGCATTATTCTTATCCTAAGTCTTCAATTCAGCATATTTTAGGCAATTATGAATTAAAGAAGAGATTCGACATGTTTCAATCTTTCTTTCTTTTTTTGTCTCTCTGATCCATGTCAGTAAAGAACTTAAGTTTTCTTTAATCTACTCCTTCATCCTCTATATCCTGAAGTTAGTACAGGAGAAAATGGCCCCAAGCTGGGTGAGGGGAGGTTTACACTGGTTGTTAGGAAGAAATTCTTTACCAAAGGGGTTATCAAGCACTGGAACAGGCTAGCCAGAGAAGTAGTTGAGTCACCAGCCATGGAGGAATTTAGAAGACATGTAGATGTGATGCTTAGGGGAATGTTTTAGTGGTGGACTTGGCACTACCAGGTTAATGATCGGAGTCTTACAGGTCCTTTCCAACCTAAATGTTTCCTTGATTCTAAGTTCTTATCTGTGCCAATAAGTATTTGATCTGGATTTGTACCAGTGCAACTTCATTGCCAAAGCTTGGACCTCTCCATCTTTTAAAAAAAGTGGAATCATGCCCAGAAAATAGTTACATGCACATGTGCAGACTCNGGGTTATCAATCACGGGAACAGTCTAGCCAGAGAAGTAGTTGAGGCACCAGCCATGGAGGAATTTAGAAGACATGTAGATGTGATGCTTAGGGGAATGTTTTAGTGGTGGACTTGGCACTACCAGGTTAATGATCGGAGTCTTACAGGTCCTTTCCAACCTAAATGTTTCCTTGATTCTAAGTTCTTATCTGTGCCAATAAGTATTTGATCTGGATTTGTACCAGTGCAACTTCATTGCCAAAGCTTGGACCTCTCCATCTTTTAAAAAAAGTGGAATCATGCCCAGAAAATAGTTACATGCACATGTGCAGACTCATATCCATGTGCATATGCCTACACACACAAAACTTGAAGCAGCAGCTCTCAGTTGCTGAACATTAAGCTAAATTGACTGGGTGGTTAACCAAATTTTTACTCCATGACACCTGGAAAATAATTAGTCATCTGTGGTACCATAGAAGAAGCGTAAACACCAGATGTTTACACCATTGAATACCTTAGTATTGTTATGAAATGTTTAATAAAATAAGTAAGAGTGCAATTTCCCTTAAAACATTCAGTTAATTGCATTTACCATTGTTTTAGAAAAACAGGTTTTTGTTTTCATAACTGTAGGATTGCTTGGAATTAATATGCACAGATGCACTGGCTGATTTGCATCATTAAGTCTTGAAAAGACTATTAAAATTTTGTATCTTCCTATCTATTCTTATTATCTTTCTCAGCAAGAAAAATTTACTATTAATGGATGAAGAATTTCAGCAAGATTATGAAAGCAACTTTGAAACTGCAAAATAAAATTAAAATACATAAGTAATAACAGTTAACAGAATATCAGAAAATAATCCCAGTGAGTCTGCCATATAACATATGAAGACAAATTTTACAAATGAAGTGAAAGCTGTGGGGTGCAGACCCTTGGAACTGTGCTTAAAGTGTGCTCACACATTTAGTATAACTTCCAGCTGACCAGTAAATATAGAGATTGACTCACCAAAATGAAGGGGTTTTTTCAGAGTATTGGTAAAATGAATTTAATTGTTGAGTCCTGAATCCAAATCCTGATTCAGCTTTTTCTTTGCAATGTGTCAGTGAAGAGAATCACATTTACTCTTCTGTGAGCACAGTCTCTCCACATCCTCAGTTACTGCATAAGGTAGGAGAAAAAAAACCCAATATATTCCAAGGTCAGTCCTAAAATTGGTATATTCTACTGGAAATGTTTAAATCAAACTTATTTTAAAATGAGAAACATGTTTTCTTAATAACAGAATTAAGAAAATACAGCTTAAAAAGAAAATTTATTTTGTGAATACCTTCAAATTGTTTAGGAAATCCTCATATTCTAAAAACATTTTAACATAATATTAATATTTTTCCTGGAATTTAAGGAAATATACTCCTGTAGCTTTTCTACTAGGATTATACCCTTTCAGGAAAATTCACCTGCTGAAAACAGATCCTAAAGATGCTATGACATCTCAAGCCACAGACAACTAGTGAGGATGTAGTAAATTTGCTTCTACAGGATTTTAATGTAAAGATTAACTCCTAATACTTTAATCTTTTGGAGAACTGTGGCTTTACTTCACATTTTCTACTGTACTGGTGTATAAATATACTCAGGGACTAAATTTTTGATCACTTTGCTGAATAATTTTATTTTGTAAAGATTTCATTTCACTGTTTTACAGAAAATGCTGGTTTAGAACAACATATCTGTAAATGATTCCCAAAAGGCAGCATCTCAGTGTTAAGATACTGGTTTTCATTACTGCTGCAATAACATAGAAATAACTATATTATAGAAATAACTACATTATAGAAATAACTATATTATAGAAATGGAATAACAGTCAATTTCTTGCTCTTGCTTTATGGACAGCAATTCAGTCCCTGCATAGGTTCATTTTGTGACTGTTCAGCACAGTAGGTTAGATGAAGTATTAGCAGTTTGAAATAGATGCATACACTTTCCATTTCAGTGCAGCCCAAAGACTTTTCCTGTCTTGTGGGTTGGTATCATTATGCAATCAAAACAACCCTCTCAACATTAACCTCCTTGTAAGTTCTGTTGTGGCTCAAGGACATGTTGAGTGGCCAAACCTTGATCCTGTGCCCAATAAAATCAAAGTTTCCTTTGATTTGAATGGCATAGGCAGAGATATTAATGAAACAGCAGGATCTGTTGAGTAAATTACAACAATAAGTAGGGATACATTTGTGAGACTACAAATGTCTACTGTGTTGTACCCTGACTGTTTTGAAGGTATACTACTCATAAAATATAATGACCTTGCTCAGACTAATTGACCCACTGTTTTGTTTGAACTGTAGAGAAATGCTTTTTGATTTGCTCTAAGTATATTGATCACTCATTCAGTAGTTTGTATTCACTGCTTCTGTCTGTGTTCAATCTATAAACAGAAGCAGTCATTTTACTTTTCATAAACAGTGCCTTCCCACTGCAAATAAAACCAGAATAATTCATACTAATTATCTTCTATTCTGAATGCCTTGGGGAATAATGACTTAGAAATTTTCACAGGTGTTTTGAAGAACTAGAAAACTAGAGCTCTTGTTTTTTAGATTGTGAATATTCACAATTTGCACAGTCATAGTTAGATTACATTGCATTTTTTTCTCTCCACTGATTAAAGAAATTAACACAGCATGAACTCTACATTGTGCAATCAGAGACCTCATTTTTTTTTTAATGTTATAATAATTATTCAGGCTTTTAAGTTTTATATATGTTTTTCCGGAGAGTATTCATGCAAGCAAAGCATGATTGTGCTAATGGTTAAAGACAAAATAGAAAGAACAAGTCAGGAAAGAAGAAAGAAGAAGAAACAACACTTGCCTCACACAAAATATTTAAAAGGTGTCATTTTAGAAATTGTTCTGTTTAGCCAGCACTCATTGTTCACTCCAAGGTACTCCTTTTCCTTCCTCTTAAACTTTCAGATCAGCAGGTGCCCTGTCCTTGCTGTGCTGCTTTTTCTCCCTGCAAGAGTAAATCCAGCTGGAGTTCCCTTTCTCC
>VZTR01013374.1:34840-46409 GCA_013400775.1 Chaetops frenatus | reverse complement strand
GGAATTCTTACTCTTTCCCAGTAAATATTATTGTTCAGATCAATAGATCTTATAGTTGCAAAATATTATCTTCTGGAATTCTTTTGACTACTGTATTTCTTTATTTCCATTGCTTCAAACCTGACCAAAAAACAAAAACAAAAACAAAACAAAACAAAACAAAAAAAAACTAAATTATGTTTTGAATGACCTTAAATAATTTAATTTAATAATTTTGCAATTATCTGTAACTCTTTCAGCTCTGTAAAGGTGTTTGTGTACAAAACTTTCTGTCTGGCATGGTGATTTTGATATCTTTTTTGTCAGCCTTAATAACTCCTAGCATATTTTCATGGTTATCCTTTTCAAGTCCTTGAAAACTTTTACCTTATCCTGCTAAGTTTTCAGGTCAAGTTATCAACATTCAGCTCCTTGAACACATCCCTATAAATCAAAGTCAATCATTCTACAACTCTATATTCTTTCCAGCTCCTCAACTTTATTAGAAATCTGAGAGCACAGAGTAGGGACTCAGAGGTTTGCTTTTATAAATGGTTGAAAACATGTTCCTATTTTATATTAAATCTTTATTCAACCATGAATTTCAGATTTAACAACAAACCTGTCTTTAACCGTCAAACCACATTATAATTCAGGTGGGAAGAAAGACTCTCAGTAACTCTGTGGTAACCAATGATTTCATGTTAAAATTGCTGTTGACCAAACTATGCAAGTGATGCTTACCAACCTGCTCTTTTCTTTAAGCTGAGCTGCTACGGAAAACACAGAATTCCAAGAAGCACAAAATCTGAGGTTTATATTTTCTTTCCAAGGGTATTAACTGTTTCAGCTACCCACTAAATGCAAAGATCTTTTCTTTTTTTGTTTCTTTCAGTTCAAGGATAAAAGTGGTGAGCTAATGTACTAGGTGATGTCATTGGGCATGTGTCAAGTTACACCAGCAAAGGATGTGTCCTTACTGCTTCTGACAGACATCAAAGAAAAAGCTCTCACTAATGCCAAAAGGTTTCATAACTGAATGTTATGCATGTGGGCCCTGCAAGAGAAAGGAAAGGTAATTTGGGTTAGAGAATGAATGTCAAGAGAACAAGTGTCTCCCTTCTGGTTTTGCACCATTAGGGGGTTGAAATGCATTGTAATTTAACTCTAGAAGAGACAGACTCACAGACTTTTGAATCTGTGCACTTTGGAAGAGCTAATAATGATGATAAAAGGACATTGATCCATCACCACCAAGTGCTTAGAGCCTTGCTCTGCCTTGCATATCTCCTTGTGAATAAAATTAACTCCTCACTAATTTTTGTGACTTCAGCAGCAAGAGACCTTAGCAGAGAAAGACAGGAAGACTAAGGCCAGAAAATCTCAGATGAAGCATCTGCCTTAACTTGGTTATCCAGTGTCATTTGAGCTGCCCTAGGGCAAACAACACGGCCAGCTGTTGCCAATCCAGGAGGCATTGCTCCAGTCCTGTGACATATGTATGAGCTTTGTTTGGTTGCCTCAGATACCATAAAGAACTTTAAATGTAGCTAGATAACAAGTTGGAGACAATTGAATCATCAAATGGATGGAAAACAGAGCTGCAAATTGGCTTGAAGTGTGTGAATATTCATGCTGCATAGAGGAATATACATTGCATTCATTCAGGCAAACCATGCCATAAGCACTCCTGTTGGAGACAATGGCAATGTTCCTATTGATTAAACAAGAGGAAAATCTTGCCCTTAGCTGTTCCATGAATATTTAATCAAACAAATTGGACCACAGTGAACACCTATGCGCCCTGTGATGGACTCAAGAATGATCTTTAGCTAAAGGTAGCTTCCATTTTGTGTGAACTAGCAGGAGACTGGCTTCCTACCAAATCTAGTTCTCTTCATTGTATTTTTCTTTTTCTTCTGCTCATGCCATTTCCTGCTCTTACATTTTTATCAGTTTTACTGGCCCTTAAGCTAAAAGCACATACTGTAGATATTCAGTCCCATTTGTCTTAGTTGTCTGCCAGAAAAATAGATAAAACCTTTATAAACCTCCCAATTTTAGATTTTTCTAATGGTTTTAGTTAAGAAAAAAATAATATTTGGGAGCGGTGATTTTTGAAGATTCCCTGTTATTTTCCACACTTTTGTTGTAGTGTATCTGAGAGTAACTTAAAAATCCAGAAATAGTGGTAATAGCAATAATAACAACAATTAGTCATAGTAGTAGCAGTAGTAATGCTAATGGAAAGCTGAAAAACAAGTTTGGACACTATTTGGAGGACGCAAAAATCATGAACAAAGAAGCAGAAATTATTGTCATCCTTTTTAAGGACTGCAGTGGAACAAATCAGAAACAATTTGGAAATACAGAGATCATTTCAGTGGCTTATATTAATAAATGAGACTCAGAGTCAAACCCAACCAAAGACAACTAGAGATGTTCAAATTGGGGTTTCACTGACCTTTATTTTGGTGTGTTATGCTCTGCTGACTGTGTGGAGGAAGGACATTTCAGACAGAATTTTCAGCTGGTTCACTGATTCATATTTGTTTGCTGGGCTGATGTATTACTGGCTATGTAAATTGTTTAGTGCCACAAGTATGATTATTAGCAGCAGGAACAAGAGGGTGACCACACATGCATTGCCTAATCATTATTTTTCTTGTGGCTTAGAAAAATAAAATGCTAGACCATTTATTTCAGCTTTCACTTAGACCATCCTTATTTTGACCTGTGTCTGCTGTTGTTCTGAAGACACAAAGCATAGGGAATATTTGTTTTTCATAGAACAAAGCCATTGTTTTTGCCTCAGACCAAAATGACAGCATATAGTATTTATTATGAGCAATGACATTATGGAGACTGACTGATGCAAGAGGGAGTGTTCACTATGTACTGAACAGGCATCAGCTGTCAGTGCCTGACAATGGGACATTCAGTGAGTTACTTTGTTGTCAAATTTCCCTTAATCAGTTTCCAATGTCTTGTCATTGGAATCTCATTCTGTAAATTTTTTCTTAACCTTGCAAGCCTTTAAAACATAGCATAGAAACCTGCAGAACTGTAAGATTTTTCTTGGACTCATTTTCTCTGAATTTCCTACAACAAATTCAGAATGAGGCTCTGGGCTTTAATTTGAGCTGCGTGAATTGCATGTGCTGTGAGTACAAAAAGTGCTGGAGATACTTAAAACTCTAAAGGTAAAGCAAACTGAAATCTTTTGGGGTTGCAGTTGTGTTAATGGTATCACAGAGGACAAAGTTAAGGGGGATCAGAACAGAAACAGGGATATAGACTTAGCAGAAATCTTTAATCCTTTGTGTGCAGTACCATTCCTAAACAGATTTAACCCAGAAAATTTAGATCCTTGTNTCTTAAAAACTGTTTATCAACAAAAATTTTATTTTTTTGGTGGGTTGCGTTTTTTTTTTTTTTTTTTTTTTTTTTTTTTTTTTTTTTTTTTTGGCGGTGGGGAGTAAGCTTAGGCAAGATATTCAAAAGCTATGACGTGAAACAGACATTAAAGATCCTGTTTCAAAGCTAGGAAACACATATACCTGCAGTAGGATTATTTGTGATCATCTTATAAAAGATCTCTCCTCAAATGCTCTAACTAAAGTATTTGCAGTGCAATCATGGATATTACCTCAATGTAAAACTAATTCTCAAAGAGTAAATCACACTGTGTAAATTGCTTATCCACTTTCACTCTGTAACCAGTGTCACATGGATTTTTAAAGGGCTGGTTCAACTGTCCTATTCTTCTATTAGCTGAAGACATTTTTATGATAAGAAAACTCCCTTCACAAGAGTGCTCTCACCTTTCCTGTCTTTCCTCTCTTTTTTCTATTTTTTTTTTCTTTTAACACAAGGATGTTTTTAAAAACTAAACCAATAAGGCTATTTTCTTTGTTTCCTTATTGTCCAAGAAGGCATTTTAATTTGATCAACTGTTTACATCAGCAGTCTAGTTTCAGATCTGAAAGCTTATACAATCAAATCAAATAAGGGCCCCTATCTCAACAGCCTGAGCTGCAAGCAGAACTCCATCCCAACCAATTCTCACCCCACATCACAAACAAAGCAATATAACAGCAGCAAGTTTTCTAAAGTGGAAAAAATTACCTGTAAAAATATTCTCTTAATATTGAGAAGCTATAATTTCATATTTTCTGCATTTTCTTAACTAATTATATTATAAATGTACTTCCCTCCTTCTCTTGTAGAAAATAAATGTAATGAAAGCTAATACTTGAAAAAAAAATAGAAAATGCTTTGACTGCCTATCTAGAAAGAAATATTAAATCTTTCTTACAGGTAAAATTTTGGTTTGAAGAAGGTAGATAGAAAAAATATTAAAGTTTGTCATTCATCATTGAAAATTTGCATATTATCTTTATCTGCTACTTGCAGAACTGCAGATGAGGGACAATTGTCCTTAAAGCAAAGACTGTACAGGTCATCAGTTCTGAATTTCATTTTTCTTTATTTTTTTCCCACAAATCTATTTATTTTGGAATTAGCATTTGAAAATTAATCCCAGAGCATTTTCCCCTATTCCTCACTATCTTAGTCCCCAACACAGGAAATTCCTTTCATGCACAATATTAAGATGGCCCTACTTAATCTGTAGGTCAGGTCTTTAATCAGGTTTTAAAAGGCTCTTTGCAGTATTTGCATAATGCACATTGCTAAGCCATAGCTAATATGGCAGGCTGAGCTAGACCCTAGGGGTTTTTTGGATGCCAAACTTTTCTCATTTTGCTGTCTCTACAATTTTAAAAATATACTCATTTACAACATTTTTTAAAAAGAAAAATGAAACTAGCAAACCTGACAAAAATAACAACATTCTGCTGGTTTTGCTTTTAAAGGAGAATATTTTTTTCTGTGTTCTCAATGAAATTTTGTAGATTTGGGTGTTGAAGGAATCAATTTTCTACAGAGAGGGCAATATCTTTCAATAAGCAACGAAACCTCAACATTTTTCTGCTCAGCAGCTGCTTCATGCTACTCCATTTTGCACAGTTTACAGTGTCAGTCACTATGGCCATCATTGCTACAAGTATATACAATTCATAATACAATAGAGATTAGCCTTTGAGCAATATCATCACGTGGAACACAGATCAACCAAAAAATTTCCTACCCATTTTACCTGAAAATCCCTGTCTCATTGTCTGCCCCAGCAGAGCTGGAATGCATGAGGCTTTCCTTTTCTCACTAAACCTCTGTAGAGAACAGGGCAGATTGGATTATGGTCTGCTGCTGGACAGATGGAAGGACAGCACCACAGGCAAGAACATTGCACTCCCTAATTTAAACCCAGCTCCTAATTTTAGAGATGAAGTGTCATTGTCAAGACAGTCACAATACACACACACACACAGAGCAAGAGGCACAAAACTCCAGTTGGCATTGTTAGTTGAGAGAGACTGACTGACTGACTGACTGACTGACTGACTGACTGACTGACTGACTGACTGACTGACTGCAGGAACGCCTCTTTCACTACACAAGATTTCTTTTCCCAAGTCTCTCCCTTCATGCTGAAACCCATGGGTTTTTATGTTAACGCCTCTCACCCTGTTGGCTGCGTGCTGATGACACCCATCTGGAAACAATTCCAAGTGAATAACAGTCTCTCTAGGGCAGGTGTCGGCTTACACAGTTCACCCTTTTGTTTTTACCTGGAAATGTAGCGTTTGTAGTCTTCTGTACCTACCTTTAACAGGGCTTTCCATGTAAACAGCACAGTCTTTTCCTTGATAGAGAAGTGGCTCCCTATGCTGGGAACTTCCCCAGCGGCACCTGAAACTTGAATCTTCTGCCCTCAAGCTACGCTGGGCTGATTCCCTGTACCCAGGAACTTCCCCAGCAGCATCTGAGACTTGTAGAATTCTCTGCCCTCAAGCTACACTGGCCTCCCTCTCCGCGGCAGCTCAGCCTAGCGCTTCCTCTCTTCTTCCCGGAATTGCGTGTTCGAATCACGTCGGGGTCAGCCGCTGTGGTCGTCGAGACAGTCACAACACACTCGCCCAGTGACAGGCACAAAACCCCAGTTAGCATTGTTGGTTGACACGGACAAACTTTCAGGAGCGCCTCTTTCACTGCGTGAGGTTTCTTTTCCCGAATCTCTCCCCTCATGCTGTAACCTGCTGGCTTTTATGGTAACACACCTCATCCTGTTGGCTGTGTGTTAATGAAGCACTGGGGGGAGTGAGAGGGACTGAAATTATAGCCTCCCCTTCCCTTTCACTATTTCTTCTATGCAAAAGCCAAGGAGTGGCATCACCATGTGACACTGGTTGCTCTTAAGCAGGTGGTCAGCGTTGAGCAGGTCTTCCTACTTGTGGCTGACAGCAACTTGCCTCGATGCTCAGAGTTTGAGGTTCATCCTCCAGGATAAGTATTTCTTCTAAGTAGTTGTTGTAATTGTATAATCATGTGGAGGAGCTCAGACATACCCATGATGAGCACAGGGTACATAAGCTCCTCTCTGAAAATTCTGGATTGTAGTGTAACAGCCATGTAAACCAGGGATCAGTTCTGCAGCTCTGACAGTATTTTCTGAGCTATAGTCCATGTCCCCATTTCCCCACTGCAAAGTTGAAAGCATAATTTCCAGTGTATTTGGATTATTTCCAACAGCTCTTAGGAAAAGAAAGAAATTAGTCTTCTAGGTGAGCTGCTGTAATAGGTTTTATAAGGAAATATTTAATCTTTGTTTGTTTTTGGAGGGCTTAGCTGTAACATATGGTAAAATTCTATTAAAAAATTTCTCTGCTATGCCCTTTAATTTAAATGTTCATGATGTGACATGGGAAAAGATGAAAAACAGACAATAATACTTTGAAAAAACAGTGATTACATTATGTCATGCATTTTAGTGGCTGGTTTTGAACATGCAGAGAGTGGTTCCAAGCACAGCTCAGGGAAACTTTGTCACCCTGCATTTTAAGTGATGTAATAGCTCTCTTGAACACAGGAAATAAGAATTTAGGTCACCCTTTTGGCCTTGAAACAGCTAGTGTAGAGTCCGAATCACAGTCATACCATCAAGGAGCTATAAGAATTTGCTGCCTCCATTTGACCACTGATTCCTTTTGTCAGATATCACAGCTCCATCTGCAGAGCTGGCTGAATAAATCCACTGACTTACCACAATCATAACTTGCTGTATTTATGCAGTTCATTTATATGAGTTTAGTATAGTTTCAAGCATCTGTATTAGCACAGGGAGGGAAGGACCTTGATTCCACAGACCACAGTTCCAATGTGGAGTTAGCCGAGGTGCTTAAAGAGATTACTTCCCTCCACAATAGGGGCAGCAAAAACTAAATTCCATTGCAAGTAAACTCAGTAGAGACTATGAATCCAATCTACTTCTCCATACCAGGAAGTATTTAGCCTGAAATATTTTAGAGCAGCATGTCCAAAAATTTAAATATTTTGCTGAAGTCTGGCCCCTGGAATACCAGCAATAGTTCCATCTGAAAGATTTCATTTTTAATTCAAATTGGCACTGATTTACCCCAAAACTTTGAGTTAGATTAGGACCCTAATGGTCCAAGTGCACTGTGAAACCTATACAACTTGTTGCTTGCATGTTTACAGAAATCTAGTCACACAATCATAGAATCACAGAACTGTTTATGTTGGAAAAGACCCCTAAGATCATCAAATCCAACTGTTAACCTGACACTGCCAAGTTCACAACTAAATTGTGCCATTAAGCATCACATTCACATATATTTAAAATGGCTCCAGGGATGGTGACTCAACCACTTCCCTTGGCAGCCTGTTCCAATGATTGATATTCAAGTTATTTCAAAATTCCAAAGTGCAGAGGTATTTGTGACTGAGGTGACCGAGCTCATCTGGTACTGAAGCAAACCCACAACAACTGTGGTGCTTAGAAAAGATATTTACAATAGCATGCACAGATTGGCCTGCCCCTGGAGCACATTCCTGTGGAACTTTAGGTGCAAGAGGCCTGTGAACTTTGCTGTGACTGCGTTCTCTGTGTTTGTAGCTATGCTCCATTAGCTGTGATAATCGCCTCTGATTAATCAAAGCTAACACACCAAGATGCTTTATAGAAAAACAATTTCTATCAATTTGGTACTACTGCAAGTTGCACTCCAGGGTCCACATTCAGCTGGAGTGGTTTGAGAGTAGTCTAATTCAAAAGATTCTGTTGAACCTCAGTGTACTTCACTAGATCGATGTTTCAGAGTTTTTCATCATCTTGGTTCTTATCATTTATCCCATTCAGTCTCCCCTTTTCCAAAATTTTATTAAATTCTTTTCAAGCTATCAGCAGATTTCATGGAAGATTTTGAGTGAAACCAACCAGAAAATTATTTACTTTAGTGTCCTTCTTTCCTCAATTCTAGGAATACACAGGAAGTTAAAAATATCTCCTTCTGGTTATTGTGCAGTACAGGAATGTCATGTTGCAAAATGTATACTGCCTTCAAGAATGTGAAGATTAGTTGCTTTCTAGATTATGCACAGATCATAAGCCATTTAATTTGAATAGTTATGATTGCTGCGGAGAGATAATTATTGATATTTTCTGCTATTCTAACTAACTGAATCCTATCTGAAAAGCAATAGGCCTATTCCAGAAATCATTCCTTCTCTGGCTACAACTGTAAACACCATTCATTTCATACTTTTAGTTAGTGGCCTTTACACCAGCTGAGACCTGCAGTATTTTCAGCTGTGAGGCAAAATTAATGTATGGAAGTTAAAACACAGGAGGCAGTTCCATGCCTCTCATGATGGTTGGCTTCACTTGGTAGAGCACCTCAGCACAGAGCAAAAGATTACTTTCATAGAGCATCTAAGCTGATTCTTATTCTGGCAGTTCATATTCTCGCCCTTAATATGGACTTTAAATAACACTGTCCCATAATGAGGAAATGCATCATAATAATAGAAAACCTGTGTGTACTTCTCTTGTTAACCTTGAGCAGCTGATACCTTTTATAATATAATGTCTTTTTATCATATGTAAAAGAGATTCCATCTATGTAGAACTGCTCCAGAAAAACTCAGATCAGAGTAATAGTTTAGATCATAGAATATTTGAAGTCAAATCAATTAACTGTGCCAGAATAATTTTTTACCATGGGTCATCATCCACCATGTTAGGAAAAATGTCCTCCATGTTCTATATTTTTAATAACAATTTAATGGGAAAACTGTAATTTCTTCCCGGCTGCATTTCTCTTCTAGTCTTGTCTTGCCCATTGCTACTGTGCAACATCCTACTTCCCTGCACACAGAATCACAAAGGGTTGTGTGGTCTCATGTGAGAAAATGGGGGTTGTACCTTTCTCTGTTAGTTGAATAAGGTTCTCAAATACATGATTGCAAAGGAGTTGGTATCTCATCCATGTCTTCTTGACTGGAAGAAGTGAATGAGACGTGGCATCCCATCTTACAGGATGTTGCAGATTATGACATGTTCCTTGTTACTTTTCTTTTTTAATGTGGTGGAAAGAAGAGGGAGACAGACATGGGAAAGGAATGGATATCTGGGTATATATGAAGGGAATACCTGAAGCTCAATTTTAGTTTCATTGGAACTACACAGAAGCAGTTATAGTCCCTGGACTGATACCTTGGATTGAGGAGTCCATGTCCTGACTTCCTGTTCCTCCTTTGGGTGATGCACAAACCAAGTCAACAGATCAGATAGGTTTATGAAGAAAATATGTTCAATAAGCATTCTCTAAGATTAAAGATTATACTAGAAAGGCCAAATCCAAGGCTTTGACATTGTCATATAAATTGTATAAACAAATGGTATCACAAAATTTTAATTGAATTTTGCAGCTCTCCAAAAGATTTTTAAATCCGTGGGGGGATTCATTTTGGTAATCTGTCAAGCCTTCCAGTAAAACTTCTCATTTCTTTCGCCAAAGTAAGCAATAACACATTCCAAATATGAAGATCCAAATACGAAATTCTGGGGGGGTTGTTTGCTTTTTTTACAGGAAAACAAGTTAAGTGTATTAAAGATTTAAGAGGAGATAACAATGTTAAATTCTTTCAGATCTGCATACAATTATCGTGCTGCACAGAGATAACCAAAATTTAATCATGTGGAAAGAGTTGAAGAACAGTTTTATGAAGTAGTAATTCCTAAGAAGTTTGGGAATAGGAAAGTAGAAACAATATCTCTAATCTGCATTCTGTTGGTTTTCTGGGGATTGTGTATGTTTTATGGTTGCTTTAGTTTTGTGTCAGTAACCTGTCCTTGTAGAGTCCGTTTTGTTGATTATTATTCAGTGCTTGCAAAGGGATGTGCTTTCTGGTTTTTATATTTTTTGTGTATATTGTTGTACTGCATACCCTCTACACTCTTTTTGACACTGAGTTGATTTACCTGCTCAGATTAAATTTGCGCATAATGTTTGAGATGCCAAACACTTAATTACATCCCCGCTCAGATGCTTCTTTTTATGAAGCACCAAAATCCATGAAACACTTATTTTTCCAGTGTGGCACTGACAGCAAAAAAATCTTGCCTATGATATGATGTGATAGCTATTTCAAAGTGTCAGAAACATTCCAGAGCTGGCTGATGCTTTTAAGTGAAGATCACGAGGGGTTCTGTTCCAGGAAACAGGCATGATCCAAAACCCATCCCAAGAAGCAGGTCTGAGGCAGTGACTCATGCTCAGTTCAAGATTTTCCTTTGCTTTTGTTCCATTTGTTGTTAAGTAGGTAGTATTTGTTTTCATCAGGTAGAATTTTTTGTTCAATTGGTTTTTGTTTAAGTAGTGGAGCTAAGCATTTTTATTATGTAATAAATAGATTAAGTATTTTTTATGTAATCCACGTTGTTTATGTAGAGGAATGAAGGAGGGGAGGAACTTTTCTCACTCTCAGATTCCTCTGCTTATAGGTTATGAGGCATTCAGTTTCTGAGTCAATGTAAAATCTGAAGAGCTCTTATGAAGCTATGTTGTCTTTTGATTTCCTAACTCATTTGGTTCTTGCCCAGCTCTCAATCTCACTTTTTTGTTTGTTTGTTTCATGATTTAAGAGCACTTCTCATCTTCATTCACCTTACATATTAATTTTCTTCATGGTAGGTATTACCCTCCTACTCCAGGTTTGATTTCAGAAAAATTGACCAAGTCAGTGAGAAAGTAGCTAATCAGTAAATAAAGTGGGTTTTTAATGTCAAAAAACTCAATATTTTTACTGACAATATTTTTAAATTTAGTTATTGAGAATTTACTTAATTAATTTACCCATGTCTGTAATTTCAAAAGTCACAAAATAAGAGTATATTCTGAGTTGGAAGGGACCCACTAATATCACCCAAGTCCAAATACTAGTCCTGAACAGGACATCTCAAGAATCACACCATGTGCCTGAGTGCATTGTCCAAACACCTTTTGAAGTCTGTCAGGCTGGTGCTGTGACCATTTCCCTGGGGAGTCTGTTCCACTGTTCAATCACCCTCTGAGGGAAGAACATTTTCTACTATCCAACCTAAACCTCTCCTGACACTTCAGGCCATTCCCTCAAGGAATGAGGGCCTCATAATGAAAACCATTTA
>VZTR01013374.1:5900-26561 GCA_013400775.1 Chaetops frenatus | reverse complement strand
TTTTTTTTCTTTTTTTTTTTTTTTTTTTAAGCAAAAAATCTCTACTCTGTTTACCTGGATAGCACATACACCTCAATCACTCACAGAGGGCACAGACACAGCTTTAGCAGGGTGCATGATAATCCATTTACAGAAAGAACCACAGGCACTGCACCTAAATGCCATTTCAAAGAGGGACAAAGTTCACATCACAGTTACAGTGTCTCTTTTTCCTTGCCTTCCTTTCAAGCCTCTGACTTAGCTTCTTACGTGTCTCTTGGGTTTTTTTATTGTTCCTTCTGCTATCACAGGACATTCTGAATAGACATGAGATTAAACTGTTTTTAGATAGTAAGCAAATCTGTGCAAGGACTCAGTTATTACATTTCAGTTGCAGGGTTTAATGCAGTCTTTTGGTTTTTCGTGTATTTGATCTCACACACTCTGAGTTTTGCTTTGAAATTTAAGTTCAGACAAATTCAAAAATTCAAAGCAAAATTCACCTGAAAGTGTCAACACTCTCTTTACCATTTCAGACAGGCTGCATGAAAGAGGTAAGTGTAACCAATTTCAGTATTTGAACAGAAAAGAATAGTCCAGAGATGGTTCACTATAAAATTTCACCAAGTGTTACCTTAATCTAAACCAAAGCTTGACCATTTGGCTCCAGGACACATTGACCATTGGACTGCAGTCACAATGTGTAATGTTTTTTGCTTGCTTCAAAACCTACTGAATTTTGTAGGGAAAATCCTACATCTTTTAAATTTTCAAATGAAGAGAAACAGATCACGGTTTGCACATCTTAAGGATAAGCAAATACTAAACAGGACTTTGGGCCTTGAACCACAACCTGTCCTTGAACACTTCCAAGGATGGGACATCCACAATATTTTTAGGCAACATGTTCCAGTGCCTACTCACCAAGACAATAAGAAATTCCTTCCTAACACCTAATCTATATCTCTCGCCTTTCATTTTATAGCCATTACTCCATGAATGACTAAAATGTCATCCTTGTGACATCCTGAAGATTTCCTTTGTGCTCTGTTTAGAAACCTTCCCTTTCCCCTCGTTGTTCTCTCCTTATTTTGTGAGATCTATTGTTACATCTTGTCTTAAGACTGTAAGCTCTTGAAGAAGGGATCAGTTTTTCTTATTGGTTTATCTGCTCACTATGAAGGAATTGATATGAAAGCAGACTTCAACTCTGGTACCATAACACAAATACATGGTGGAGCTGGATGTGCCACGTTAAAGTATTCAAACCTGAAAATAATGCTCCATTTCTGTGGGGTTTTGCACTTGACTAAGATGTAGGTGAACCTGTCTCTCTGTCTTCTGTAGCTGGCATTTCCAGTTGTTGTTCCTGGCACTGCATTAAATTCAAACACTCTCCCTCACTATGGAGCCCTAAAAAAACCCTGAAGCAGTAAAATTTTTCTGCTTGGTTTCTTAAATCTGGGCTTTTTTAACTTAGTGCCACATTTCCCTTCCAGACACCACAACCACTCTTTGCCTTTGGCCTCATGTAAAGTGCTTACAGATTTCTTCATGCACGATGGCAAGTGGCTCAGCACCAGCTACTCTAATGCCTTCCCATGTTTGTTCCAATGCTGCAGCTCCTCCTTGGCTCTTCCCATGCTGTCTGCTGCCTCCTCACACCTGTAGAGATGAAATGCAGGCTACATTGCCAACTGTTTTGAATGTTGACAAGTGCACATGTTCACCATCCTTCTCCACAAAATTCAGTGGCAGGCTAATGCCAAAGGTCTCAAATGGTTCTGGAATTGACTCTTGACTCTGGTGACATGTTTCCAATGTGTCTCAGTAAGTCTGAGTGTGCTGTCACATTAGGTCACCCATTCACTATGGAGTATGGTGAATACCAGTAGCAGTTACTAAGCACAGTTTTCAGAGTAACCTCCATTTACCAGGTCAGGGCTCCAACAAATGAACAAAAATAGCAGATATGGAATAAATGGTTTCATTTGAAAGGCTGAGCTAATGCTCACCCCCGCTTTTTTTCTTTACAGTAGATATTGTCATTTAAGAGCATAATCCAATTTTGCTTTGGAAGGATGATATTTCTCCTTTTTCTTCCTGACAAGAAATGTTCCTTGGCTGCTGCATGGCAAATATATAACCTCTACAGCATGGTGCCTGGTAACTCCTAATCAAAATACCCAGCCCACTCAAGCCTGTATAAGTTTTCTGGAAATGACAAAGAAAATTCTTTCAGGATAAGAATTAAAATTATTACATTTTTTCACATAACACATTAAGTTTACAGAAAATTCTATGCATTTAGGAAGTTAAAGCTGTAAGACAATGCATAGAAGTATTCAGTCTTCAGAAAGAAAAGACACAACACACACACTCCTCAGAAATGGAGTAATTTCTTTCAACCTGTAAAGATGCACAGGTCATCTGCTTAATTTATTTTGCTGTAAATTCTTTCTGCTCAACAAACACTGACATATGGAGGCCCATAAAAATGTAGAAAATTCTAGGCTAATATCAATGCTGTGAACATGCTATATTCTCCTAAGGTAAAATTAAAAATAAATTAAACAAGCCTTTGAAAATATACATGCTTACAGATAACATGTTACTTTAACCTCATGCTGAGAGAAATATCAGCCTTTTAGCTTCTACTTTTTGCACAGAGAAAACTCTCACAGAAAAAGAGGTCCATTTCTCATACAAATGAACTAACAGTCCTCTTGTCTTGCAAAGAAGTTTGAGGAAAAAACTCCAATAAAGTCTAAACCTCATGTATCTGGTAGTAAATAATACTAATGTATCTACTTTATGCTATGTGTATATATTCTGTGGATTTTCTGGCTTTTGCTTGCCAGAGGTCCAAGTAAAAAATGCATCTGCTGGAGTGGCTGTATTCTGCATCTAACTGGAGATAACCATAGTTACAATGCCAAGTGCTAAGCATGAAATTGCAGGCTTTAGATGCAGCGAAAATGATATATTGGTGCTCTGGCATACACAGACACATCTGCACCAGATCCCATATTTGTGTACTGAGAACAGACTGTTTACAAGATAAGGTGACTGACATTCTTAATTACAGATGCATACCTCTAGATAAAAGAAGATTATTATTTGCATAACCTGATTGCTTACTCAACTATTACACAGTGCTAGAGCTAATAAAATGGCTTTAATAACTTTGAGATCAAGTGGTAAATTTTTTCTTTTTTGGCTTGTTTGTTTGTTTGTTTTTGGTTTTCTTTTTTTTTTTTTCTTGTGGAAGGCACAGGATATATTTTCTTGCTAAAGAGATCTCTCCCAGCCTTCCCATACATATATAATTTTAAATTAAGTGGATATACATATTCATACATACCTACACTCTGCAAGAGAAGACTGTGCAAGACATTGGAGTATAGGACTTGAAGCAGAAAGAATTCTCTTAATTTTTCTCATCCCTTGACAGAGAGCTTTCCATGCAATAATTTAACACAAGCTTGTTATCCTATCACTTATAAATTATTTCTTTATATATGGTGATTCTAGGAGAAAAAAAAAAAAAAGAAAAAGAAAAAGAGTAGAGAGATAGGACCAGGATTGCTTTGGGTTCTTTTCCCTAATTCTTTCCTGCAGCATTTTGTTAATGAGATACACAGTAAAATTACATCACTCATGAATTATTTAACAACATGCCCCCTGGAATTTCTACAGCTTGAGTATAGCTGACTCATGAACTTGAAATCAGGGCAGCTCTAGGCATTTTAGATTTCAGAACATGCAGAAACCATGTACATGTTTTCCTACATCCATTATTTTTCAATAACTAGATTAGTATTTTAACTTCACCTAGCTAGGGAAATTAACACGTCTTTGGAATGACAGCTGCAGAAAAGTGATCTGAACACGATGGCCAACTTTCCACTAAGATGTGGTGTCAGGTAAATTTCTGAATGCAAGATGCAGAAATCCTCACACTGAAAAAATATCACTCTGACTTAATGAATAAGAAAGTGTGGCAAATGATGACAGAAGATTTTCCCAACTAGACTAGAAACTAACAGTGTTGATTATATATGGAGTTGTGTTTATAGTGTCAGAAGTTCACTTACTAACCCTTATCCTCCCAAAATGTAGACATATATCAAGTTACTAGCAGTTAAACATTCAAGAAACAGTGAATTTGCTATCACCAGCCACCTCTAAGACTTTTTTCCTGTTAGGTGTGTTCCAAAGGGCAAGCTTAGATGCTTTATCAGCTAAACTAACTATGACGGATGCATTGGAAGTAAATGGCAAATTGAGATTCCCCAGACTGCAGTCTTTAAGTTTGGAATCTAACAAAAATGGCAGAAAAACACAACATAAAACTCAGAGAGGGCTCTACCTCATAACTACATCTCAGATGACTCACCTGAAAGCAGGAGAGCAGCTTGATAGAGATTAGTGACACATGAAGAAAGCAAAAAAAACACTTAAAAGTTAAGCACTACAGGTTTCCCTTGCTCAGTGCAGTTCCAGAGCATATTTTAGAGTCACGGTCTCCATCCACAAAGTGGCCTGAAACAGGTAGTTGATCCACTATGAGGAGATTTCCTAAACTGCAGTTCTGGTCATTGGGAAATTCTCCTCCAAAACTGTTCAGATGCAGGCTGTCACTAACTGTCAAGGGCAAAGGCCCTCACACAAGCTGGGCCAGTTTCTTTAGCTATCTGAAGCTTGAGTGGGCAGTGGGCAGGACCAGGGCACGGATTGTCCCCCTGTCCTCAGCACAGGTGAGGCCACACCTCAAATCCTGTGTTCAGTTTTAGACCCCTCACTACAAGAAGGATGTTGAGGTGCTGGAATGAGTCCAGAGAAGGGCAGTGGAGCCGGGCAAGGGTCTGGAGTGCAACATTTATGAGGAGTGGCTGAGGGAGTCAGAGTTGTTTAGCCTGGAGAAAAACAGGCTCAGGGGAGATCTTATTGCTCTCTACAGCTGCCTGATGGGGTTGTAGCAAAGTGGGTGTCAGTTTCTTTTTCGAAGTAACATGTGATAATCAAAAGGAAATGCCCTCTAGTCTTGATAGGAGGGGTTTAGATTGAATATTAAGAAAATAATTTTTCTGTAAGAGCAAAGAATTGGAACAAGTTGCCCAGGAAACTGGTTGAGTCAACATCCCTGGAGGTATTTAAAAGATGTGTAGATATGGCACTTAGGGATATGGTTTAATGTTGGACTTGAAAGTGCTGAGGTAACAGTTGGACTCGGTGACCTTAGAGATCTTTTCCAGCCTAAATTATTCTACTGTTTAATTAACTCTGTAGCTTGATTCCCTCCAACAGCTGCTATTCATGTTCACTGGGAGCTGTAGAGGGCAACAACAAAAATTGTCATGAACCAGCTTGACAGTGTGTTCATTCTTCTGCTCAGCTGACACTGCAAGTATGTCCTTTGGCTGTGCCCTGAAGTGAGGCAGTAAAATACACAAATACTCACATTTTTCTATTGGTGAGCACATGCATAATCGTATCCACACAGCAACACTATTTGTGGCATCAGAATCTGAGTAAAGCCCTTAGCTTTCAGGCACATTGATGTGATGTGGAATACACCTGCAGATCAACAGAGGAAACCTCTTGCACAGGTGAAGGTCGTGGTCAGACAGTTTCAAGATGTTTCAATCCAGAGATTGAGCCCTTGGCAGTCTATCTCAATGGCTGCAGGTTGCACAGGGGAGAAAATGTGTCTTCTCACATAATTAAGACCTAAACCAGAAAAACATCTCCTTTCTGTCGAACTTGAAGTGAAAAGGAAAGCAGAGAAGCCACAGAGCAGCTATATAATGTGTTTCTTGTGCCCTAAATCTCAGCTGACATAGGCAGCTGTGAGGTGCACATTCGATTTTGGAGTCATCTTCAAAGTCACGGCATGCAGCAATGATGCAACTTAGAAGGCACCAAAGAACACATGCAGGACTTTCATGGAGATATTTTCATGCCTGTAGAGAAAAAAAAATTTAGTCCTCTCCAGTGATTTCATGTTTACTTACTAAAAGGAAGGCACCTCACATAATCAAAGGGGTTAAAATGCCAAGGTTGGCTAGACGGGGGCAGCAGGAAGAATTTGACAAGGACAAGACACTGTGACAAAGCCAATAACTTGTAGTTTTGTGTTTCTTTAATGAGGTAAAGTTAAAATCTAGCTTATTTTCTCTCCTAAAGTTCATTGAAACCATTTTCTTCTGAACCTCTCACCACTTCATTATGTCAGCAGTTATTTATTCTTTATTACAATAAAACCAATGGGACTTTATCTTGCAATTTGGTTGTGTAGGATAGTTCATCCTATTTACCTGTTTTGACTGTTGTTTTCCTGGCAGACTGTTCTTTCAGGTTTTATCCATCCAGCTGAACATTTGTACAGGGTCCATCTCTTTGACTGAATTGTCATTGCCATAAGGCATTATTGCAATGTAAACAATACACAATCATACATCTTAGTCAGGGCCAACAGGTGACTGAAAATACAAAATCAATATGATAAACAGAGAGCAAGCAGTGGAGAGTAAAGCTGCAAAGATACAGGTAAATGATTTCCAGGCTCTCATCTCAATGAGATGCTTTTTTATGAGGCGTTGAAGTTGTGTGTATGTAGGATGACAGAAGGCTGTAGACTCCAGAGTAAGAGAACCCCCAGAGTACTTGCAGATCAACAAGAAATAATTAGAGAGAAATATGCAAGTTAAATGAAAAATAAAAATTTAATATTGCTCCAAGCTGTGCTTATAGAGAGAAATACATATACATTCTGAATTTTAAATAGACACATGAAAAGATGATTTTTCCTATAGTAAATTGCAAAAACATTGAAGCAGTTTCTTTCTCATGCTTTTGGACTCTTTGACAGAGTCACCAACAGACTAGACACACGACGGAATGGGTTCTAGCCTAATCTAGGCTAACCTCTACACTAAGTATTGGCCAGGATTGATGCTGTAACATAGCTTTTCCCAAAGGCTACAACAGCACAGCAAGATCATAGAGCAGAATAGATGAGCTTTTCATGTAATCATCACTAAGGAACGGGAATTTCTGACAGAAGCAGAACTGGCACGGCCAGTTCTGCAGTCGCTCTCAGGGAGCACTGCCTTAGGCATGTCAGATGCAAGCTGCAGGCAGGACCACATTCAAGAATTTACATACTACCATTCCTCTTCTTTCAGACCTTTTCCTGTAGCCACACTTTCTGTTCTGGTGGCTCATTGATGCATTTCTCTACTTCTCAAGCCATATTTCAATGACATAATAGTCACTCAGATTCTTACTAGCCCAGTAGTAAGTATTTTTCATAAGGATACTCATAGATTTTCCATTAGAAAAGAAGAAAACACCATTACTATTCAGCATTATGTATATATATACAAGTAGAAGTTTACTTCAAATTTTTCATTTGCTGAGTACCTCATTGTCTGAGCTCCACCACTGCCCGCTCTCATCATCCCATGATGCCCACATCACTGACAAGGGCCCAGGAACACAAGCAGAGGAATTTACATATTCTGAGCCACGTTGTCAGGAAAGCCACACACTAGGATTATCTGTGGAATGCTTCTTAGTTGTGGTATTTCAGAGGGCCATATGTAATACAAAGGTCACAGGGGTAACCCAGTACCTATCAACTCTCTGGTACCAAAATATATTTTCTTCAGTGCAATTTAACTGAGATAAACACAGAGTGTTTTGGATCACAACATTGTCATCCCTTTTTCTCTTACAATGACTATCTTACTTTACTACCTCTGCGTCCTCTGCCTTTTCTTCTGGATGACTTGACTCCGAGTAGCCCATAAATTTATCTCCGTTGCACCCTGCTGTCTTCTTTTTTTTCTCTCTTTTTTCTTCTACTCCATCCTTAAAACCTATTGGTATGCAGGGGTGGAGTGTATTTTTTTTTATTTTTCTTTTCACCAAATACTAGACATGGAAAAAACAATGCTAACACAACACAAACACACAAGAGCCTATCTTCTTCTGCAATTTTTATGAGTTTTAAAGAAAAAACCAAGAGATGCCAAAAAAGCAAGACATTTGATGTCAACACTTTGAGTGACAGTCCCAACATACAAGCAGACACATTGTTTTACAATGTTTTCTAGGACATCACTGCTGACAAGCATTTAAAGAGACATTTAAAAGAGAACTTCCTTACCTATATTTATAAGGAATTCTTTCTAGTGGCAACTAAAATAGGAGAGAGCAGAAAAATGCCTGTCTGAAACTGTAACTAGTCAATGACAGAAGCTGATATCCTATGTCAGTGAAAAGTAGGTGCTGACCTCCCAGTGCTGCCCAGGAAATGATAGATTGGCTGTGGATAGGCCATGAAAGTGTTTTGATTTGAGGATTCATGTCGTGTGCATCAATTAGTATTAAAGCAGCTTCACTCTCAGTTCTGCCTGTATACTTGTTCATTTACACTGTTGTGTCTGTTTAAATTAATTTGTTAGCATCTACAGATCCTTCCATATGTTTGTAAGACTTTATGGACGTCTTTGATACCATATAAGTTATAAATGCTTATAAAAAACCTAGCTGTTTAATTTTTTATCACTGTAAGTACTTCCTTCAGGATATATTAGGAGTACCTCCATTCTGCACTGTACAGTCACAATGGTATAAGAAATCAATAAATAAAAATATTACTTGGAATAATTTTCAGTCGAGGAAGTTACCAACATGATTAAAATCAGTAAGCTGAAGTTTTCTGGGTTTCATGGTACTGAGAAGTGCTTCTTAAAAATGGACCTTTTTTTTTTTAATAGTAAAAATAAATATTAAAATCCAAACACCTGACCCCTAAAAACTTTTCTTTATTCCACATACATATGCATGTTTAGGTGTCTTTAAATAACTAGTTGGAAAAGTAACCATTCTTCATCTAAAGAGTGAATTCCTTGGCTTGTTTTTACTATTTCCATTGTTTAAAGAATATCTATTGTCACTGATTTTCAACAAACTTCAGAATTCATTTTAATGGGTTTTGTTTGGTCAGTGGTAGACAATGGCCAAGAGACAGACACAGACTCTGCCAGGAAGCAGCTGAGACAATTTATTCCTTGTTCATGGTCAGCTGTGTTCTGTAGAAATTCCCAACCTCTACTGTTAAACCTGTTCATCCTGAAAGAAAGATTTTTTTTTCTCCTTCAGTAAATGAATAAGTATTTTTTGGAGGAAATGGTTAAAACAAGGTTATGTATCCTGTCCTCTGCTTAAAGGTGAGATTTCATTTGCATGCTCACAGTCTGCTCCTTGCCATATATTTATATAGCATATATTTATCCACTTTCTGTGGTATATATTAATCCCTTTTCCATTTTCCCCAGGAAAACATACATCCTGCCCAAATGAGTATAGATCCTTCTATAGTTTGAGGAATTTGAGAAACACTGGAAAATACTGCCTTTTGCATATTCAGTCTTCTTGTATTACACACTTTTTTAAGGATTTATTTTAAGCAAAATGAAAATTACCTCTGAGGATGCAAGTTGTTTGCACTTTAAAAAAAGAAAAAAAAAAAGGAAGCCCTCCACAACAGTTATCTGGTTAAGCAGAGAAAAATCAGGAAATCTAGCTGGACAAATTTTTATTTGATATGTGAAATGGGGAGGAAAATTAAAAAAAAGGATATGTTTGGTCCAAGAGTTTGTTTCCCATCCCAAGTAACTGCTTGTTCATTAAAAAATATTGTTCTGAATTCAGTTATGGAGTTGAGAGACTTTTTTTACCCGGAAATAGTGCAGTGAGATTTTTTTTTCTCTTTCCTTCTCAATGTGCCCTAGTGGGCCCTATAGCTAAATTAGACCAACATGTATTATAAACAACTGAAAAGACTTGCAGTTTTTATGGAAAAATATTTGCTAACTAATCAATACAGGCTTTCAGATTTATGAGTCTGTTTTACACAGTAATAGAACCTTTATGTTTGGGTTAGGTAGTTTCCTCTGTTGGTTCCCCATATTGTACATTAAAGATGAATAAAAGGACAGATTTTTTTTTTTAATAAATAGATAAAAATATAAGAAGGCTCATGATTTTGTTTTCTTTAATCTTCTCTGATTTGAAGATTTGTGTGAATAGCCTTCAGTCAAGAGATTGAGTAAAACATGTTAACATTATTCAAGAAGCATTTGTTATTCAAGTTGGTATGTAGTTAAACACAAATTGGCTAAACACAAATAGTTACAACAAAAAAAATCATGGAATTTCAGTAATTAATTTTAGAGCAACTCTATCTATTGGGAAAGTTTTTTAAATTTCTTTCACCATTAACCTAATATTATTACACACATATGACCTGGAGAATTCTATACAGCATGCCTAAATATATTGAACAGTGACACAAATGCACTTTAATACTTAGTAAACTGCTGTTTAATTTTCATCTCACAATCAGAAAATTAAGAGAAAATCAAGTATTAAGTGTAGTCAAAATCAAATTGCATGCAAACAGTACCTATTGTGCCATTTCCATGCCTCCTAGAAAAAGAAACCACAAAGTGATTGTCCAAAATTCTCTCAGAGAAAATGTAAGAGAAATATTTCATAGAGATGTATTCCTGTGAAATTTCACAATCTCTTTTAAATGCATCTCATTTAGATAAAAATGAGAGTGTTGTGTCTGTTCTTGTTTAGGTCACTCAGACAAAAGCAGACTCTCAGGCAGTCTAGGTTTTCTCAGCTAAGCCATACACTGCAAACATGAAACACTGCATACAGACCAGACAATGTATAGGCATTTTTTAAAAAAAATTTTAAAGGTACAAATATATGGCTTTCTGATGAGCTTCCCACAGTGCTCTCTCACAATGGGGCAGCAGTGTTTTGTGGAATGTTCTGTTAGCACACTGCTTGCATTCACACAAGGCTACCCTTCTTAAAACCATTAGAAGGAAGTGATTTATTTCCATGATCCATCCCTTTCTCAACATGCAGACAGGACTGATACATCCTATAATGCTGGCAGACACTGACCTTTGTTGTGTCAACATTGGCCACTCTTCTTCGTGGCATCTTCTACTAGGTAGGAAGGAACCCCAAAATGAAGACCGCAATGCAATGAACTTCTTTTGTGGGGCTAAATGAAAGAATGGCATGAACAAGGAGAGCTTGCAGAGGACAGGTTAGCAACTGCTTTTCTGCCTACTGTGGGAAAATAATTTCTTCAGCTGGAGAACAGCAGGACTAAGCAGGACTCCAGGAAGCAAGGGAAAGAGCTATTCAGAAAGGTTAAAGCCAGATCAGAAATTATCTGAAGGTGAGTACTGCAATAAGTTGAAAGATCAGATAAACTCTAAAGCCTGTGTAGTCACCATTCAGTTTTGGGAAATCAGCTCCTACAAAGCACTCTGGGCATGACTTTTATTTATGCCTCCCTGTTATAAATACACCTGGCCAGAACTACAGCTGACATAAATCAGCTTGACTTCAATGGCACAAGACCAAACTACAGCAAATGAGGATCTGGCCCCACAGAAATATGGTATGTCCCTTTTGTGACATTCTGCTGGTTCTGAAATAAATACTTCATTTATCTTCTGTCCCTTGTACAATACCACTGCTGCCCTTATTGTGTTGCTTTGAGTCTGCTGGACGTAGCAATATTATGCAACTGAGGTATACTTTCATTTGCCAGAAAACACACATTTTTCAAAGCAGTTCTCCAAAAGCTTTCATTTGTTCTATGAGGCACTAAATATTCCTCAAGGTTCTTCCCACAAGCAAGTTGGTCCCATTAAAGGTAGCAGAGGTCTGAGACCTGGCCATGCTCTGTTCCCTGGCTGACACATCTCCATTTCCACACACACAGTGTCTAATTTCAAACAGCTGTTTATCCATTCCTGTGTCCTACCCTGTGTCACTGTTTCAACAGGCAAAGTCAAATGCTGTCACTTATCTTTGCCATTTAGTCTGCACTAATCAGTAGGGGGATAAACACAGGATTCAGACTGCCATTAAATAAAAAGCAAAGACAGTCACATACAAAAATAATGAATAATATTTAAAGTCAGAATTACATTTACTCTTTGAGCTACCCTGGTATCACTGATGATGATACAGAGCACAGTGAAGAGAACTGGGGAGATAAAAGACCTGAATAAATATTAGCACATTTAGAAGTGTAGGAAAAAATTAATACAAATGAAGGAAATGACAGTGTATATTACTGGAGGAATAGACAATGTGTCACTCATTTCAGGAAAAGTGTCCCCACAACCCACTTTTGAAGACATTCTGAGTAAAGAATAACCACTAATCCCTCACAAGATCTGACTCACCTTCCATAACATCCACCTCCACCAATCATTTTTAAGGGATTCTGGGATTTTACCTTTTATCTCATAGCTGCACATAAACTTAGGTGCTATATGAATTTCTCATTGTAATGCTGGACTTTTAGCCATTGACAGCTTAGTATATTCTTGTTCCTTATTCAATTTTATTAGTTATTCTTCTTACTATGAGTGTGAGGCTAGGGGTTGGTATACAGTACAAAGTAAAGCCAAAAAGGCATTTAAGCAAATGAGGAAAGAATAAGAGCTCTAGTCCATCTGTATACCTGGCATTATAAAAAGTCTTGTATAAATATATGAAATAAAATATGACCACTAAATACAGAATTTCTAAATACTGGTTATACAAAAAACCTTTCATAGATACAATTAAATTAGCCAGAAAGGTATTTCAATATCTAATTAACAGCTACCACTACAGTGAAGACCTCTTTTGTGTAAATGTCTATAACTGTGGTGACACAGAATTACAGGCTAATAAATTCAAAGTATTTGATGCACTTTTCATGAGCTACAATACCCTTAATGAAAGTTTGGGTAAGCGTCTCCTGTTCCAAGAAACACCTAGAGGGAGCTCATCTTAGTGCTCTGCAAGCAGTGTTTTCAAGCCTAAGATACCTCAGTGCTCAGAAGCATCCCCACTGAGACATGTTTTCTTACATGCCATCCCAGAGTACTCTCTGATATGCTTTGCCTTTCAAAAGAGAATCCAAATCAGTTCAGCTAAGTGATGCTCAGACTAGGAAGGGAATTTAATTTTTCTCTTTTGTTTCATTTCATTCTGAATAACTTCCTTTTCTCATCCTTAGGAGGTTCATGTTCTCTCTGGGTCAAGATGACACAAGCTGGTGTGGTCCATCCAAGATTTAGGTGGGCAGGGCCTTCAGCAGCCTCATCCCCCACTGAAATTGGCCCTGTTTTGAGAAGGTGTTTGCACTAGATGACAGCTATGCACCAAAGGTCCCTTCCAAACTTAATTATTTTGGACCTGTTAATTTTTCATGTCAATGCTACCAGTTTGTGAGCCACCAGTGTTAATGAACACACTCTGTACAAAATAGCTTTTCAGAGGAAGTTGTTCACTTTATGCAAGCATGTCCTTTCCCTCCATATCTCATAAAATCATTAAGGTTTGAAGAGAGCTCTAGGATCATCAAGTATTTCAGGCTGAATTTTAGACTGAATTATCTTAGCATTGAATACCTTACATTTTTGCCATCATGACTTTCATCATTGTTTAATTTTTCAGTTAACAATTTCAAATATGTACTTGTTGCAGACAACAGGCTCTGTATACTCTTACTCCATGAGTAGCTATACTAGTCTGATTTTTCTATTGCCCAGCATTTCTGTTAGATTAAGCCTTTGTTTAACAATATATATGGCAGGTAGTACTGACCTTTTTTTTAAGTAAGACAGACAAATGTTATGATTCTGCAGATGCTAAAAATTTACACATTTTTACTAGCTGATATAAACAAGATTCTTTCATACTACTAAGTATCTTGGGTATTTCATGTTAAAAGAAGATCAGTTGCAGTGACCACTTACAAAAATCTACTTTTTCCAGTTAGATCTGCATTCCTACAGCCCCTATGAAAACAACTATTGCAAAATACTTTACTTCTCTGTGATCTCTAGTTAGGCCATACCTACATCTTTCCAAATCCAAGCACCATTAATTTGTGGGAAAGTTGTTGATTCTGTCATAGCTTATGATCTTTGACACATGCTAGAAGGCTTAAAACTGAAACATGCTTTAGCATGTGTATTGGATATACACTGCTTAGCTTTCCAGGACTTGTAGGTTTTATTGGCTATTTTTTTTTTTTATTTCCTTATAAAAGCAGTGTTTTAAATATTCACTCTTTGCCTATACACAAAATATTCATAAGCAGAGCTGTTCAAAGTGTACCCTGAAGAAAAAAAAGTGTTGAAGAAATAGTTTTGAAACAATAAAACTGTTGTTGATTTATTTGATTAATAGCCTCAGGCAGAAAATAGAGGGATTAGCAGTTGAAAAAACAAAATATTTCATTTCAGTTTTGTCAAACAGAAATACATAAGTGTGTTGTAAAAAGAAAACAGGGATTGAATATGTTCAGTAGACCTCAGAAATTCTATTTATATACATTTCTGAAAGGCCACTGAACCAAAACATCTATTATTTGCACAAGTCTACTCATGAATACTAAGTGCTAAATCTTCCTTTTTATTTTACTCTTTTTTCCTTCAAATTCTTGAAATAAGATATCTCCTTGGGTATGTCTGTCAGTCTTTCTAAATCAGAATATTTCTTCCTGACACATTCAGGTACCTGGAGTTTTTCTGGTTACTGTACACTGAGGATTTCATACACAGGACTTTCATCAGGCACTGCTGCTCTAGACAGAGATGCTATGGACATCACGTATCTTCATCTCTGTTATGCAGCCAAGTGATCTGTGGAGATTTCCAACAACCCATAGTCTTTTTGAAACTCAGAACAAATACGTTTTGAAACCAGATTTGACAGACTTGTCGTCCGTACGAGTTGTAAGTCAAACTTGCTGGTATTCAAAAAGGCTACATAAACACTGATTAGGTGGTAAAATGTTGGTCTCACTTTATATTCACCAGTTTTGTAGTTTTCTCAACTCAGTTATATTCAGTAATTCAGAAAGAGGTAGCCAGACAGGACTTTAGATTCCATGGAACTGTGCACATGTTTGAGGACAAATCCAGGAAATACCTTGAGGGACTCCATTGCCCAGAAAAAGTGCAAAATTCAGCTACACATCACTGATTATTGATTCTGTTCACTACACATTAAATTGTCTAAAATCCCTAAGTTCTCTTAACATCTCATTAAAATACTCATTTGTTAGAAGCTAACTTCTATAAAGCATCATATAGAGACAATGTCTTCTTTTGCTTTTTGACATTTGAAAGTCCTTTGAGAGAGTCTGCTGAGCAGTAATATCATATTTGATACATACATATGGCCTTTTGGTGTGGTTAGAACGAAGCTGTTCAAAGGATTCTCCAACATTAAGATGTTACCTGCAATTATCTGAGCACCTTCAAATACTCTGGATAGCTAATATTCTCCTGGTCTGGACAAAAAATACCAAATGTGCCATATACCTACTTTTTTTGTGTGTGTTTATTACAGTGAGATCTGTTTCTTCAAATTTTACATGGTGGACACTCCTCAGATTTTTGCCTTTATGTACCTGATGATGCCAAACTTCAAGGTGCTGTTGATCCTCTTGAGGGACTGGAGACAATAGAGAGGGTTCTAGATAAGTTGGAACATTGGGTAATGAACAATGGGATGAAATTAAACAGGGCAAAATACTGGATCCTGTGCCTAGGACAGAGTAATGCCAGGAACAGGTTAGTGGAGGAGTGGCTGGAAGGATCTGGAGGGGCTGGGTGACTCAGTAGGAGTCAGCAGTGTGAGCCAAGGCAGCCCAGAGGACAAAACCCACCCTGGGGTGCACCAAACTCAGCATCCCTGGCTGGTCAGAAGAGGAGATCCTCCTGCTGTATTCAGTGTTGGTGCAGCCCCAGCTTGAGTGCTCTGTGCACTTCTGGGCCCCACAGTTTAAGAAGGGTGTGAAGGTCCTTCAACATGCCCAGAGGAGGTCAACAAAGCTGGTGACAGGGCTGAAAGGAATATCCTGTAAGTTGCAGCTAAGAATTTTGGGTTTGTCTAGCTGGGAGAAAGGGAGGCTGAGGGGCAACCTCATTGTTTTCTACAAATTCCTGAGGAGGAGACATAGAGAGGGAGGTGCTGAGCTCTTCTCCCTGGTATCCAGTGACAGGACCCATGGAAGTGGTTCAAAGCTGTGCCGAGGAGACATAGTCTGAACTGTGAGCAGCACTTTTTTACCAAGGGAATTGTCACATTCTGGAATGGGCTTCTTAGAGAGGTGGTCTATGCCGTAGGTCTGTCAGTGTTTGAGAGGTGCTTGGACAGCACCCTTAACAACGTGCTTTAATATTTGGTCAGCCCTGAATTAATCTCATAGTTGGATGAGATGATCATTGTGGGCTCCTTCCAACAGAAATAGTCTATTTTATTATATTATACTAAGTGAAAATCTACCAGTTCATAAAATATTATGTTAGAAGTCACTTCTTCAGTTTATATTTTTTTCTTGCTTGAATACTGAGTAGAAACAACACTCTTAGTATTCATGGTAAATCCATCACAGTCAAGCAAAAAGCATGGAGTTCAAACATAAAGTATAAAGCACTTCAAGTGTTCCATTCCATGCACAGAATAACACATACATAGCAAATATCTGTTTGGAGGAAATCCAAACAACTTATGGTGAGCTCCTGACAGCTGGCAGAGAGGCAAGTTCCCTCATATTTACCAGGTTTGTGTGTGAGTTTCACTCCAATGAGTCAGAGGGAAATCTGAGACTTATTACCTAAGAATAAAAATAAAAAGATTTCTGGGCTGCCTAATGCTTTAAGGTTGCCTGCACTTTGAGTGATTTCCATCTCCCCAGTGAATATGAATTTTCTCAACTTTCCTGCAGGACAGCACAGATTATTTGGAGGGGCTTTTCTGTGTGCTATAGAAATCCTCATGATTCTGTGTCTGAACTACAGGGGAAAATTTGTTAAAGGATGTTAGGCTAAGCAGATCCTTCAAATTACTTGCTCATAAAGAAAATCTCAAGTGAAGCAAAGGCTCAATCAGAAATGCATATGAGCACAGTGAAATGGAAATGGAAAACAGAACCATTTTAAATTGCCAGTTAATTAATCAAGTCAAAAGAATTATCCTAGTATTCTTTAAAGAACATCTGTTGTCCCTGGTTAGTTTAGGTATGCAAGAATAACAATGCGTTTTCACTGCACTCAATCACATTCCAGGTGGCATTTGTGGACTGTTTACAACAGAGAAAAAGTAACTGCCTTGGCAAGGACAGGAGATCTCGAGGTTTGGATACAAAGTACAGGAGCGGAGTGGTCTTTTGGCTTTGAGGTACCAAATACAAAGCAGGGAAGGTAAAGGGAATACTACAAGACACTTCCATTAATTTTTATTTATACTAGCTGAGGCATTCAGGGATTATATTTTGCTGAAAGAGGCTGAAAATGGGCATCTCACTCCTTATGGCTACTTCTAGTTCTGAGCAGCCTCAAGTATTGCTCATGCAGTCTGGTTTAGGACTGAGGCAAAATTGCACTGTATACAGCAGAGAAACAAGCATGCACAGGACATATCCTGTCCACTCTCCACAACATGACAGAAGAGAACAAAGCAGAGTGAATAATTTTATCATCTGTACCCTCTTCAGACACGTGGGGCTTATTGTAAGGGTATATGTGGAATCGTGACTGGATACAAGTAAGAAATTTTGGAGAGCAATTCCAGCTGAGGTACAGGAAATTGTCCATTCCTTTTCTACAATCTGACACCAGTACCTTGTGGGGCTGAGGCTTTAGAACAGGTTAGCATAACACTAAGGAGACTGTCACATTTTAGTGTAAGTCCTATGCCTTTCCCCGGAGCATAATAAAGAGTCTGAGACTGTTTTTTTAAGGTTGCAGCAGACAGCATGATGTGTGAGATGACTCACAAAAGCAAAATGTGTGGATTAACAGGCCACTAAACTTGCTTGCAACTGCAGTGAGCCTGTACCAGTGGATGTGGACAGGCATGAGACTGAAGATAACCCCCTCTAAAAAGGTCATAAAAAGTGAAAATGGCATGATAACCTATACTCCACCAATTACTGCCAGATAACTCCCAGATGAATGAAGTTAATAAAGTTTTGGGCTAATTAAACCATATCCCATGTGCTTTGTCATTCTTTCTGCAGGTCCAGCTCAATGAATAATTTAAAATGAGACTGCAAAATAGAGCTGTTCAACTAGCCTTTTGAATCCTTTCTCAAATTAGTAGCACCAATAGCTTTCTTGTTTCTCTTCATTTCCCTTCTAGCACTATTTAAAGCACATTTGTGTGTTCTGGGTAGGTTGCAGTTGATGGCCAAATGGGAGTGGCATTTTATCTAATCCAGTATTAGGATCTCTTCCTTATAGCTCATCCTTTGATATGTGTAGGTAACAAGACAGACACTGGGGACCATATTTGCATGACTGATGTTCCACTACATATATATCAAGCAATATTAATCATGCTGATTCTTTATACTGTGTAGAATTCCCACCATTCATTTTACATGCTGCTTCTCCTAATGGGACAACTAAATGAACATACGATGCACTAATTGAACATAAAAGTAGTCCAAATGTGGTTTAAAAATAAAGATATTAACACAGGTTGAATATCCATGAGGAAGAGCTATCCATAAAAACCTCTCTTTATCTCCAGAACTTGTACAATGCAGATTTCAGTAGCAAAAATCTCATGTCTACAGAGAGCTGAATCAGAAAGTTCAGTATCTATAAAGTTGCTTTTAACCTGCATCCCAGAGACCTCTGCAAGACTGTCAACAATTTTTAATGCATCCATGAAGGGTAAGCAAAGGTGAGAATGTTCCTCATTTCAAAAAGCTTTGATTAAGTCCACATATCTGTACTTCTGCTGGAAATTTTTTGGTATCTGCAAATCCACAAAATCAAATATCTGCTGTAGGCCAATTTAATGTGTCACTTGCCTGCCCAGGTTGATCAAAGAAGGTGATGCTGATGACTGTTATTGAAATAAGGACATACCCTCTGAGGAAAAGATGGAACCCATTGATCCATCTCACCTGCTGCAGAAAATTACAATTGACTCTGAATAATCATGGTCTTTGTTACTGGTCATTACCAGGATGAATGAATCTTAGATAGAGGAAATAATATTAGCTGCATTCCTACAAATGAGAAAATGTAGAACAGAGGAACAGAATGCAAATTGTGAAAGAGGTAATGATTTTTCAAAGTAATTTAATATTATATAGGATATTTGAATGTTCAAACTGCATTTTACATCACTTTTAATTGCACTGGAGACACTCAGCCCTTGTGCAGATCAACTCTTGGAATACAGAGTCAAACACTCAGTGACCAAAGACTACACAGAATATGAAAAGGAGTGGGTTTTTTGTCTCTTGATGAATTGAAAAGGTCAATTGACAAAACTAGGAACAAAACTTCCAATTTTTAGAGCACAACTCAATTGATTTACCTTACTGCTATTCTTTCCATTCCTGTGTTTCTCTGAAGGATTAAATGAGCCTAAATGGTCAAAGGTGTCAAATGACTGTATGATAGCACAACATTACATTGTTGAATAATGCTCAAGTAATGAATACAGAGGCTTTAGAGTATTTGTCTAACAAGGGTTTTCTTTTTAATAATATCTCTTATTCCCTTACTTTTATTGTACAGAGTATTTGGAAAGAAAAATTCCTGCTTGATAAATTTACAGAAATACTATTCTTTATTAGGGAACAAAAATAAAATAGCTCTGTTGTTTCTAGAAAGAAGGGCAAGAATATTGCACAGGAAATTGAAGATGAAAGAAAAGGAAAAAAAATTTTCATTTGGAGCTGTAGACTCCTACTTGCAAACTCACTATTAAATACAAACACATCACACAGTCTTATCAGCCCCTTCAAGACCTGGCAGATACCAGAATCAGGTTCTTTAAGTCAGTGCTTGTAGATGCCCTTATGGTCATGGGTCACAGTACTGTTACAAAAGATGAAACCTCAGCTACTTAAATCAGTCTCTGTATTTAAATAAGAGGCAAAAGAATAAAACAGGAAAGAGCAAAACATCCCTAAGAAGGCAAAGGAAGCACAAGAGAATGGTAAAGAGAAAAAAAAATCGTCTCTTTTGTTCTTGTTTATAATGACTTTTAATTAGAATCTTACAATTGCTTTAGATTGACTTCTAGCACTGCCTTCATTTTGAACACCAGTTCCAAAGCTACCTCAGGCTCTGGATGACATTAGAAGGCAGAGTTTGTTTTCACTGTTACATAGATTTGTTTTTACACCAGAAAATTTGGATTGCAAGATTCTGCACAATTTGTGTGGCATTTGTGACTGTTTCCAGCTTATGAAATTAAAGACATAAACAAAGTAAAGAGATCAGCATCCTGCAAACAAGACTATTCTTTAATTAAGAGAATGTAGAATAGCATGGAGAGATGCCTTCTGCACAGTCAATGACACTGGGGTGCTATGGAAAAGTAGTGAGTGATCATGCAGTGAAACCCCACAAGAAATTGTTTTTGTAAAATCCCAGCTGCCATGTTCCCAGCCCCACGATGAATACCCCAGGACTCCAGAGGTTGTTCCTACCCCTGCCTAAACACCCTGCTTCCCTGTCACAATCCGCTCGATACAAGCGGGGGTCGTGATGGTTCGTTATCTGATCTCAGGGTGCAAAAATTACAGGG